>JALAZF010000149.1:9770000-10110000 GCA_022829125.1 Lathyrus tuberosus
CGTATGGGAAGACGTGCAAAGGCTACCACAAGAAATTATATCGGATCTAAACTTAACGATGTTAGATCGTTGTTCTTAACACAAAAACACAAATTGCTACCGCGTAAACAGTCATCGCAAGTTAGATCAAGAGTCAACAATATAACAAAATCAAATTAAATTACAAAGTTGCAAATTGAAACACGAATTGGTAAGCACACAAAAAGCGGATTTCCACTATGCTAAACCATCGGACGTGTGCACAAAATTGAAACGCAACAATAATCAATAAAATAATAATAACAATAATAATAATAATAATAATAATAATAATAATAATAATAATAATAATAATAATAATAATAATAATAATAATAATAATAATAAATTGCAACCGAGAAAATTAATCAATAGCTTGTTACACTTAACGTGATCATCGCAATATGGGTCAAAATCGTGCGGATCTAAATTTATCAAAAAGATATGCAAAGAAAAAGGAATTTTAAACGTGCTAAACGAAACGCAAACAATGTTTCTAATGCCAAAAAATGCGATCATCGCAACCGGATCGAATCAACACAAATGCCATGTATTATGCACGCCTATATGCAAACAGCATATCGACACGATTCAATCCGAATAATCTAATAAAAAGAATTAATTTTATACACACACACACACACACACACACACACACACACACATATATATATATATATATATATATATATATATATATATATATATATATATATATATATATATAAATATATCAATTCTTTTTATTGTTTATATAATAAAATTACATGTAAACTTTTTCTACCAAATCTTGTATGGTAGTTGTCAGTTGGAGTATGTGACAATGCGTTGGCTTTTGCACAATCAATTAGTATCGCCGCTCCAGTGTTTTCTCTCTTTTTTTGGGTCCCCCCTCATCACTAACACACGTGTTTATATATATATATATATATATATATATATATATATATATATATATATATAACACTAAATTAGGGTTAATTCTAAATTGTCAATAATGTCTCTAATATTTATTTTACAGTCCAAATTAAATAATTGGTTAAAATAAAATTAAAATAAAAACATTAATTATCTTATATATTTATTCTAAATATTTAGAAAAAAAATGTAAAAATAAACATATTCAAAATGGATAAAAGTCGGCCACCAAAGTGCTAAACAAATAAACAGAGTGAACCAAAATGATCAACACGAAATAAACGACTCTGAAAAATACAGCGTTTAGTCAGATTTTGAAATAAATTTTGACCGGTTAAAATATCCCGACTGATCAAAATACGATCGAAGAAATAAAATGGTCACGCCAGGTTAAACTATGTGAAATGTAGATCGATATAATTGACGTCTACAAGCTCGATTTTAAAATTTTTCGTCAACTAATTTTACGCACAGTTGAGATTCAGTTTGACCGGTCTGTCTGTAAATCCGAGAAATTATTCTGAATGTCATTTTAATCACTATGCGAGATGAACTGCATGCTATGTTGTACAGATGATGCAAAATTAAAATAAAATCAGATAATTGAAAAATTTAAAATGCCCGGACAAAATTGGGGTATGACATATGCCCCTATTTAATTAACTTGAACTAGAAGGTATAAACGACAACGATCTTCATACATTCATGGTGGAAGGTAATTAAATACGAAAGACCTGAATTTTGTCCGTTGAGGAAATGATATGAAATGGTATGCGGAACACATTCTGTGGGGATAGTTGAACTAATTAGAAAATGAAACTACTATGAAAATGGTAAAGTAGGAAAACTGGTGGGGGAAACAAGATATTTCTGAAGATCTGTCAGGACGACGGAGAATAATCAAGAATATTTGGAATGATAGGGGCTAAGCCCTGGATAAGGTAGTAAGGATGTCCAAGAATAACATTGAACATAACTATACTACAACAAAGTTTGAAGGTATATCAAAGACTTCGAAGAATAACATTGGACAGAAATACAACAATTTTGGAAAAAAATTCAGCAACGTCCAAAAATAGTATTGGATGGAAATATAGAAAAATTCTGGTAAATACATCCAAGACGCCCAAAAATAGCATTGGATGGAAATATAGAAACATTCTGGTAAATACATCTAAGACACCCAAGAATAGCATTGGATGAAAACAAAATTCAACCTTAGGAAAACATCAGCGACATCCAAGAACGACATTTAATGCGAATACGACATCCAAGAATGGTTTTGGATATAAAAGGATCACATCATCCAAGAATGACATTGGATACAAAAGGATCATGTCATCCAAGAATGGCATTGGATGTGAAATGAGGACATCCAAGAATGACATTAGATATCAATAGAAACAAGACATCCCAGAATGACCTTGGATGAAAATATATACAACATCCAAGAATGGCATTGGATGAAGGTAGAAATAATGACACTCAAGAATTGCATTGGACGAAAGTGAGAAACAACCTCCAAGAATGGCCTTGAACGAAAGTAAGTAAAAATGACACCCAAGTATGGCATTGGATGCAAGGGAACACAACATCCAAGAATAGCATTGGATGAAGGTAGAAATATGTCACGACATCCAAGAATGGTAATGGATGAAAGTGAGAAATACTCTGGAAAACTAAATCAGAAGCATCCAAGAATGGCATTGGATGTAAGTGAGACCAAATATGAAGATACATCAAAGATATCCAAGAATGGCATTGGATAAATGGTAAAGTAACACCAAGAACGGAATTGGATGAAAGAGAGAAGGATGACATCCCAAGAATGGTATTGGATGCAAGAGAGAAACAAACAGAGACATCCAAGAATATCATTGGATGGAAAACAGAAAAAGACAGACACATCCAAGAATAACATTGGATGCAAAAGAAATAGACAGACACATCTGCTTTGGTAGGTGCCAAGTGAGTTAGACTTTGACCACAAGGTAAGATGTCGATAGTAACAAGACCTCGGGAAATGTAAATGAGCACGAAGTACACTTCGAGTTATGAATGATTATTGAATTTTGTATGGTAAATGAATGATCAATGCATGCAATGGAAATGCTTATGGAAACTGGATTAGACTCTTTTGGTAAGGTGAGGTTGGACAATGATTCCACAACTCAGGGAACTCTGCCAACTCTGCCTTTGAAAGATGTTTTGAAAATAATTTCTATCACAATTATTACATATATTAGTTCGATGATCCTTTTGGGAAGGACTGGTGAGCTTTGCTTGGGGGATCTTTTTGAAGTGGACTGCCTCAGGCTGATTGATTCTTGAAATGACTGCTTTACTGGTCGCTTGGAATGCTTTCCCCAGCATAAATCTTGAAGAGATTTTCTCTAAACAACAGGATCTTTGATTGCGATATGCCATTGACAGGATCACTGATCAAGTCCCTCAACTGTTTGAACTTCCTTGATGATAAGTGCTTACTTGCAAATAAAATATTCTTGCAAAAATGGTAATTTTAATGCAATGTTCATGCAATTTTTTTGAAATTAAGATCATTATTGTAATGATAAGTGAAAGATGATACCAAAATAGATGATTAGCAAACATATTGGGAGTTAGTTTACACAACCTTGCTGTAGTATGCTTTCAAAACAAACCTAGCTTCAATTAAGTTTTTTGAGGGTTGTAACGTGGTTTAGTTCACGATTTTCGAAACAAAGGACATAAGGCTCGAAATTTAATTTTTACCCAACCCATTCACCATAATGATCTCCATTCCTATGTTCAACTAATTCAACCTATGCATTCGGGTTACAAGAGATTTGGAGTTGCGTTGATGATGATGGCTCAAAAGCCAAAGGTTTTTAGAGATAGCAGTCACTTCTCCCTTACAACTTCTTGTTGATTTTGCTGAGGATTTTGGTGACCTCTTTTGATTTTGATTTTGCTTTTTTTTCTTTTTTTTATCCCTAACTTTTGCGTGGACTGCTTCTTTGAAGGTTTCAGTCCACCGGGATACCCTGATTTTTGCCTAAGTCACTTTTTAGGTTTTGACTTAGTGGGCTTTCTTTTTTTATTTCGGAAGATTGTGACTACCATTAGCTTCTTTGACAATTCTTTGAGGCATGCGAAGGAAAGGTTGTGCTTGAAACTTTTATTGAAAGGTGTACATAATGATTCTCTTGAATTTGAATGCACATCCAAATTAATTGAGAGCTACCCTGCATGTAATACCCCGTATTTTATAAACGCTCTGGATAATATTAGTCGAGACCAATTGAGGTCCAGTGTACTATGAGTATTTATCTGTTAAGATAATTAGAGCAACTGATGAGCTCATAGCTGAGCAGATTAATATTATCTAACTCTAAGGTTTTATTAATTGGTGCATTTGAGATATTTGGACATTTAGTAGTGTTACTAACTAATGATTATTTCCTATATCATTTCTTTTTCCTCATTTTCCAAAGATAGAAACATTTGGAGAAAGAGAAGTTAGAGGGAAATAAAGGAAAGAAGAGAAAATCCAAAGAGCTCAAGATCAAGAATCATCCTCTACTCTTCCTCATTTCATCTCATCTTCTTCATCATCATCTTGTAATTCAGGTGGGTTCTAGATAGAAGCTTTAGTTGTAGAATTCTTGAGGTTCTAGAGTTAGGTTGGATTTTGAGAAAAATGAGTATTTTTTCTAAATCAAAGAATCCAACAGTTGAAATGTGATATAAATTGTGTGGAATGATTGATATATATGTATAATTATCTGTTGATACTTCGTTGTGTGTTTGAAATTATTTTTAATGAGTTTGAGATGGAAAGGTATCAATTAAAACAAGAATTTTTTATTCTGCGCCCAGAGTAACCGGTTACCCTGTGGTGAGTAACCGGTTACCCTTTGAAAAATTGGTGTTTTGCGCAGAAAATGAACTGAGTAACCGGTTACCCTGTGGTGAGTAACTGGTTACCCAAATGTGCCTCTAACTCTCATTTTGGCTCTGTTTCTCAAGTAACCGGTTACCCTGTGGTGAGTAACCGGTTAACACTGCTTGTTTTCCAAAAATATTTTCTAAAATTCATATCTTTTGACTCGGGTGTCCGATTTAAGCGTTCTTTATATCGATGTGAAGCTATGAAAGTGTTCTATGCTATGGAAGATGAACATATTGTTTATGAGATGGGATTTATTCGATTATGTTAAATAAATGGAATTAAGTGTTTTAATGCAAAAAGGAACTTTTGAAAATTTAAAAGCTTCAAGATGTGAGTTAGTGAGGAAACCTTAGTACACTAGAATGACTTAGAGAATTATGTGGCAATGCTTACATCGATACTAGAAGAGTGTCTTTGTTAAGTAGTTGTTAGTGGAGGATCGTAATTCCTCCGGTTTGTAGTCTATCCCTTAATAAATACTGTGACCCGTGTTGAAGAGGCCCTTGTGCGGGATGGCCGGGGAGAAGTTATCTACGTTAAGGATCCGTGACCTGTGTTGTAGTGCCTTGTATAGATTGACCGGGGAGAAGATCCCTTAACTAGTTTGTCATTTTGTGAATTATACGATTGTTTCTCTAATCAGAAATATTTGAGCTCAAGGTCTAGTTCCTTTCACCCTACTTGAGCTAGACTGAGATAGAACCTTGTAAAGCCGAAAGAATCTATAAGATAGGGAACTCACTGAGATTTGTTATCTCACCCCATGTTGTTGATTATATTTCAGGTACTTCAGATTCCGCGAAGGGTAAGGATAAAGTCGTGTGATTTTTCCTTACTTGTTTGGTGGCTTAGCTTCCGTTGTGGAGTTTTTTTGTGATCATTGTCGATCTAGTTCTTAGTATTTATCTTTTAGAACATCTTGTGTATATATTATTCCATAGTTTTTTGTATGTAGTGTTTTGGGCATGTATATGTATAATGTGTTAACTAGGAACTTATGGTATTTCAGTACCAGAACGTTAATTCATGTATGATATGGATGCTTGATGTATTATATTATATATGGGTGTTATAGTTGGTATCAGAGTTGGTCGTATCCTCGACCTAGCCATGAAATAGTATAAGTATTTCTTTCCGTTTCATATGCGTTGTGTCACCATTGGTCCTAGGTGTTATATTTATGGTATTGAGCTTGATCAACTTAATCCTATCTGTATGACCATTGGGAACATGGATGACGGACGCAGAAGCAAACGTGGTAGACCCAGAACTACCCCAGCTGGGACAAATCCGTCGGGCGGCGATGAGAATGCTCCTTTGTATCAGTTTATGCAGCAGCAACATAACCAATTCATGCAGCAAATGGTACAACAAATGAATGGAGGCCTTTATCCTCAAGTGGTTGTTCCAGAAGTTGTAGGTGGGAGTTTCCGGGATTTCTTCCGCATGAATCCTCCGGAGTTTCATGGCGGATTAGATCCTGTAAAGGCTCATGAATGGGTGTCTGGTATGGAAATAATTTTCTTGATAGTGCATTATAGTGAGGAGAATAAGGTAGTGTTCGCTTCTCATTCGTTGAAGGGTCCTGCCATGAGGTGGTGGGAGAGTGCTTCGGCTCTTATGACTATTCAGGGTGTGCCCAAGGTTTGGGAACAATTTAAGGCAAATTTCATGGAGAAATATTTTCCTAGCTCCTTGAGGACTCAGAAAGAGTTTGAATTCCAACAGTTAAGTTAGGGTAGTATGACTGTGTCCAGTTATGCTGAAAAGTTTGAGGACATTGCTGCTTATTCTAGGTAGGCTATGTATGCTCCGGATGAAAGGTGGAAAATAGACCAATTTCTTTTTGGACTGAAAGCTGAAATCTCTCATAGTGTATCTCAGAGGGAGTTCACTACTTATGCTGAAGTTCTAAGGCAATGCTATGTGGCTGAGCATAGTTTGAAGAAAGTCCAAGCTGAAGGTGTTGCAAGTAGGGTGAATCAGGGTGATCGTGGGAGAGCAAGTCAATAGTTTGGGCCTAGATCACAAGCTTTAAAAGGAAAGCAGGTTGCTAGACCTAATGTTATTCCTCTATGTAAGGTGTGCAACAAACTTCATTTTGGGAAGTGTGCTGATGAGAGTTTTAGGTGTTATAATTGTAATGGATTGGGTCATGTGGCTAGAGATTATACTCAGAATAGAAACCAAGTGCAAGGAAGGAATATCGGAAAGGTTTATACCTTGGATGCAAGGAAGACGAAGAATGACAACTCTTTGATTGCGGGTACGTGTTTCGTGAACGGGCATCCTTGTTTGGTTTTATTTGATTGTGGAGCAACACATTCTTTTGTGTCAATGAGATGTATGAAGCGACTTGGGTTGCAAGCTATTCCTTTGTCTTCTCATATGGTGGTCACTACCGCCATGGATGAAATGGTTGAGACACGTTGATGTGTGAAAACTGTGTTTTGTCTGTGGATGGTAGAGTTTTTCAGATTGACCTTATTTGTTTACCGCTTAAGAAAGTTGATGTCGTTTTGGGGATGATTGGCTTTCTGCTAATTCGGTGTTTATTGGGTGTGAGGAAAAGCTAATCATCATTCCATCTATTAAGGCTACCCCGAAGGATGTGTTAACAACTATTTTAGAAGGTACAGTGGGAATGATAAATTTCTTGTTTGAGAAGGAAAAATCTGTTCTTCTGGTTCTTACTAAGGAGGAAAGTAGTGATCAGCAAGTGCTGGGTATTCCTATAGTCTTTGAGTTTCTCGAAGTTTTTCCTGAGGACGTCACTTCTCTTCCTCCGGAGAGAGAAGTTGAGTTCTCTATTGACCTGGTACCGGGAACGGCTCCTATATCCGTTTCTCCTTATCGGATGACACCACTTGAATTAAGAGAATTAAAGGATCAATTAGAGGATTTGATGGCTAAGCATTTTGTTAGACCTAGCGTTTCACCGTGGGGAGCTCCAGTGTTATTGGTAAAGAAGAAAGATGGTGGAATGCGGTTATGTATTGATTATCATAAGTTGAATAAAGTCACCATCAAGAACAAGTACCCCTTACCCAGGATAGACGACATGTTGGACCAATTGAAAGGAGCTTGTGCGTTCTCGAAGATTGATTTACGGTCGGGTTATCATCAGATTCGTGTGAAGAGTTCTGATGTGTCTAAGACTGCATTTAGAACCCGTTACGGCCATTACGAATTCTTGGTGATGCCTTTCGGTGTGACTAATGCTCCAGCTGTTTTTATGGATTACATGAACCGTATATTTCAAGCTTACTTGGACCAGTTTGTTGTAATCTTTATTGATGAAATTCTTATTTATTCTCATACTCCACAAGAGCACGGAGAACATCTGAGAATTGTTTTATCGGTGTTGCAAGAGAAGCAACTTTTTGCTAAGTTAAGTAAGTGTGAGTTTTGGATGTCGGAAGTTAAATTTCTTGGTCATGTTATATCTCAAGGTGGTGTGTGTCATACCCCAAATTTTGACCACTAAGATTTTCCATCATTGTGTAAATCATCACCACAATATGGATGAATCATTATGTCTCACCAGTCTCCCCAAAGATGGGTGAGCATTCACTACTATCAATAATTAGGGTTTCAAGCCCTCTCAGAGTTCTTAGACAAAGGATCAATCAAGAATTGACATGATCTTCAACTTTTATAACCTCTAAAACATCCACAATGGATCAAGAGTACTCCCACAGCAAGAATCAAGCACAAGGCTGCAATATTCTAAGTGGATTAAGCCTCAAAATCGCCAGTGTCACCAAATTAGGGTTTTGGTCGACCAGGGCCTCCAGATGGAAATTTTCCTTTGGGCATGAGCCAATGCTTCAAAGCATATCCTAAGATACTCCAAGGGACCTCATGAACCCAATCATCAAGTCAATTTAGCCTCAGGGGATGCATTCACTAAAAAATCAGGAATTAGGGTTTCTTGACCTAATTCACCCCTAAGTTGACTTTTGGGACAAAACATGAGCCAAGACCTCAAGACATGGTTTGAGGGTCTCTAATACACCATATTGATCCATTTGCAACAATGGATTAATCCAAGAAGCTTGATCAACAAGTTTCAAATTCATCAAAACCACAATTAGGGTTTCGTGGGAAAAGTCAACTATGCCTTTGACTTTTGACCCAGGCATGCTCCCAA
Organism: Lathyrus tuberosus; assembly: GCA_022829125.1. Taxonomy (NCBI): domain Eukaryota; kingdom Viridiplantae; phylum Streptophyta; class Magnoliopsida; order Fabales; family Fabaceae; genus Lathyrus; species Lathyrus tuberosus. The sequence continues at coordinate 9,779,024 of JALAZF010000149.1, forward strand.
ACCTTGTGAAATGATTCAATAGACCCTATAACACCTATGAAATCAATCCATCAAGTTTGATTTAGGTCAAGGACTTGATTTCATAGAGGATCGCACAGTTTGGAGTTCATCTGACAAAAAGTCAACTGTGCATAAAAGTCAACCTTGAATTTTTGAGATTTTTCACAATTATGGTTCTTTGACCCTAAAATGATGTTAATGTGTGATTGGAATCATCATTCATCAAGAAAAATCAAGAAAAGTGGGATAACTTGTAAAAGGGGTAACCATAAAAAACTTAGAAATTTTCTAAATTATGGAACAAAGTGGCTAGGGTACCAACTTCCAAGGATCATAACTTGAGATCCAAGCAACCATTTGGGTTGATCCAAAGATGGATTTGTAGCTCTCATGGCATACTTTAAAAGTGTCAACTACACCTCATACCAATTCCTCATGGATTTCAAGTTATGGAATGGCCAAAATCACAAAAATTGAAAATGTCACTTTTTTCCAACACTTAGTGAAATTTTCACTTAGTCAGAATCTGCCTTCACTTTTTTCCAAATGTAGGGGCATTTTTCACTTGGATCCAAAAGGTATCAAAACAAACTATGATCACACATATGTTGTATCATATGATAGCTCTCCAAAATGGCCAAGAACTTCATGAAATTCCACTTGAGCCATGAGATATGACCATGCCAATGTGCCTTGCTACAAACTGTCATGGCAAGGCAGATTTGTGCATTTTGCTCGATTTGCCAAATTTGTGCAAATGACAAACATGTCTATCCATCTGAACACCTCAGTGAGGGACAAAAGAGGGACAAACACTGATCCATAAGTCTCCCAAGTCTTTGGAACTAAAAATAGCATGCTAAACCTAGAAATCCCTAAAGAGGGGACAAGACTCCAATTTTGGTTTGGAGCATTTAATGGATGCACCAAGGTGGCATGGACTGAGCCATTTCCAATTGAATTCAGTCAAGATATATCCAAGAACTAGGGAACCAGCAGCCTGTGCTCTAACCTCTAGTCAATGGCTAGAGGAGACTTGGATTCCCATTGATCAACATTGGCCAAACCTCTGCTGCAGTTGCCATTCACTATTGCTTGCAAAACAAACATGCTCTACTATAAATAGAGCTCATTTGTGATCAGTTTGAGTACACCAAAGCCATCAAATAGATGCTTTCCTCAAAATCATCTTCTCACTTCCAAATTTGCCTTCCAAAGCAAGTCACTATCGGGTTTTGAGTTTAAGAGTCATTCCAACCAAACCAATCACACACACACACACACACACCTCATAAACATTATATAGAAGTGATCAAAACACTTAAACAACATCTGGAACACTGATTTCTCAGAATCACCAGCCAACTGCTCAAGGTTTTAACCAAGTTGCAGTTGGGATACCATCTTCAGTTCCAGCTTGTTTCAAACCATTCCAAGCACTCAGGCACATCACTTGGCACTTAGGGAAGCTATCCACATCATTGGAACCTAGCTGTAACACCTCTAACCCAAAACACGATCACCAGCTGCAAGAGGTGAGCATGAGCTCTTCTAACTCTATGATCCATGCATTTTTTGCTGCACAATAATTTGGCCATATGTTCATAATCATGCATAGAGTGTTTTCCCTTAATCAATTGCTTTGTTTGAATCGTGTATGGAATTGCTGAGCCTTCATGCAAGTTTTAGGGTTCTTGAGGTTTCTCTTTGATTTCTTATTCCATGCTTAAAATAAATGAAATTAAGGACCATAGACATGATCGTGAGGTGAAAACGAGCAGATTGATATGTAGATTACATGATATAATCAAGTATTCAATGAGATTGGATAGAAAATGCAAATCTGCAGAAACAGAGGGTGGCGCGTGTTCTTGCCATGTTCTTGGCGCCCTTTTTGAAAATTCAAATATTTGAATTTTATGATTTTATTTAATTGATTCAAAAATTAATTTCTCTCTGAGTTTTATTGATTTTGAGTTGATTCTTTTTTTAATAATTCACAAAAATGTTAAAATATTTTATTTTACCAAAAAAATCCCAAAAATAGCATTTATTTCATATATTTGATAATTCTGCAAATAATTAATGTTTTATTTGTTTTTAACATTTGAAATATTTTTTCTCCCTTGATTTTCCAAACTTAATTGATTTTCAATCATTTTGTGAATATAAACATGATTTTTCAAAGATTAATCAATACCACAATTTGTTTTTCACACATGTTTATCAATTTTGATCATTTTAATTGAATTTTTATTCAATTAAAATATATTTTGAAAACAAATTAGGGTTTTGATTAATTTAACCCTCATCAAACTTTTTCAAACACTTTGGGCCTCTAATAGAGTGTAAGACCCAACCCCTTTGAAAACCAAAATATTTTTGGGCCTCAGTCATTGTATAAGACCCACTGCATTTTCAAAAATCTTGGCACGATCGCCATTTCAAATCAAATCATCGGGGCCTACCCTCGTGTTATAAGCCCCATTTCTTTTCTTTAAACAACTTTGGGCCTCTAATAGAGTGTAAGACCCAACCCTTGTTGTACAAAAAACCATTTTTTGGGCCTCAGATATTGTATAAGTCCCGACACAATAAAAAATCTCGGCGCGATCGCCAGTTTAAAAACCTGGGCCTCTCCTTGAGTTGTAAGCCCCATCTCTTGTATAAAAATCATTCTTGGGCCTCTAATAGAGTGTAAGACCCAATCCCCTTTTAACCAAAATAATTTTGGGACTCAAATATTGTATAAGTCCCTATGTGTTAAAAGGAAAAAACCTCGGCACGATCGCCAATTCAAAATAAAACCCTGGGTCTCTCCTTGAGCTGTAAGCCCCATCACTGATACAAAAACACTTGGGCCTCTAATAGAGTGTAAGACCCAATCCCCTTGTACATAAAAAATTTGTGGGCCTCACATATTGTATAAGTCCCTCTGTACAGTTTTCAAAACAACGGTGCGATCATCGTTAAAACTTGGGCCTCTCCTTGAGCTGTAAGCCCCAACAATATTTTCAAAGCACTTTCTCCTTTGATTTTGAATATATATTGTTATCAAAACTTTCTTTGTTGAACAACTAACCAAACAACATAGAAGCTCTACAACGGGTAAGTGTTTATCCGCTTTCATTTACCGCTTTCATATGTACATAAGTGTATTGTGGGGCTGCTTCACTGTAAGTCTTCTTTCACATCCTTTTATATACTTGTCAAATATCAACTGTGTAATACTAGTATAGTTATTTAGAGTTTTCCCCGACAACTACGTCTAAAACTAGGTAAAGCCCGTTGGTCACTCTTGAATACAAACAAAACTAGATCCCCCATAGGATTACCAGACACTGTCTTGCCTCCTCTTGGGGTTAAACAATATGGAAACGTGAAAGGCAGCATTCTCGGTGAACCCTTTCTCAGACTGTCACTCTTAAAAATTGTCAAAGAAACTCTACTCCCCATAGTTGATCTATTCTCCGTGAATAGCATCTCTTGAGTTTCTTCCAAATTCTCGAACTTTCCTGGCTTGATCTATTCTCAGTGAATAGCATGTCTTGATCTTCTCTTGGTTTGGGGACCCACGGGCTTCCTAAAAGCATCCCCGGCTCCTCTTGGGCATTGTACAAGGACCCTTTGGCTTCTTAGAAGTTCTCATGCCTTCTCTTAGGCTTAATAAAAGGACCCTGACGACCTCTTAAAGTTATAAGACAGAACCTATCCATCCTTTGCTAGAGCAGTCTTTCCAGTGTCAAAACTCCAGCCGTTGTAGGGTTGATACCCATCCCTTAATACTCGTGCCTCCTCTTGGGCATAATACAAAAGATAAAACTCTAGACTTAGACAGTCTAAGACCCTTGAGTCTCAAAGACATTCTCAAGTTCCCTTCAAACATAGGCAGAAACCCGGTCTCTCTCATGAGAGTTCCCCACACTTGGACTCGCTTCAAGATCTCCAGAATCCACGGCGGAAAGATAACCTCCTCTTGGGCTTTGTACAATGTTTCTCCCCAGTGGAGCTAACCTTTTCAGACTCTCTTATTGAGTATAAAAGGCTCTCTTGTTGATTCAAACTTTTAGCCTCCGTCTTAGGCTTCGTATAAGACATACTAAATCACTCTCTTGTTGAGTATAAAAGACTCTCTTGTTGAGTCAATTCCCTTTTAGCCTCTATCTCGGGATTCATACGAGACATCAAAACACTATCTTGTTGAGTATAAAAGATCTCTTGTTGAGTCAATCACCTGTCAAATAGACTCTCTTGTTGAGTCAACCTTTTTAGCCTCCGCCATGGGCTTTATACAGGACATATAAAAACACTCTCTTGTTGAGTCACTTCCCTTTTAGCCTCCATCTCGGGCTTCGTACGAGACACTAAATCACTCTCTTGTTGAGTACAAAAGACTCTCTTGTTGAGTCAAACCTTTTTAGCCTCCGTCTTAGGCTTCGTATAATACAGATAAAAAGACTCTCTTGTTGAGTCAAACCTTTTCAGCCTCCGTCTTGGGCTTCGTACAAGACACATATAAAAGTACTCTTTTGTTGAGTCAGTCACTCGTTAGCACTCTCTCGTTGAGTCAATCCTTTTAGCCTCTATCTCAGGCTTCGTACGAGATAAATAAAAAGCACCCTCTTGTTGGGTCAATCGCCTCCTCTTAGGCTTTGTATAAGGAAACCTCAGTTGAGTCAATCAACCTTTTAGCATTAAACTTGTGCCTTGCTCACAGCATACAAACATCAACAACTCCTCTTTAGAGATGACAAATTCTCTCTCATCCAAACCCTTTTAGCTTCACAACTTGGGCTTTGAACAAGATACAAATCACCTTTAGCTTCATGTCTTGGGCTTTGAACAAGACACCAAAACAACCTTTTTCCTCCCATAGAATAGGAGGAACTACGATCGCTCTGATTTCCCTGTTTCATCAAACGGGAATACGTAGGCATAAGATTGAAAAATCTTAGCGAGCACACTAATCAAAAAACCAAAATCCAGTATCTCCATCAATCAATCAAAAGCATCAAATCTAAACACATTACCTAAAACCTCGCAAATAGTCCAGACACTATGTTCTTAACAAAATAAATCGAAGTTGGGCTCACGTCTTAATAGCATCTGTAAATCAACCATTTTGACTGTTTAAACTCAGTATACAAGCAAGGTTAATTGGAGACATCTATTTCCCTTCCTTAATCAGCTTAACAGGATAAAAAATGAATCGAACTGTAGTACCCGAGCGATAGTGCTTCAAGACCACAAAAATTGCGCTAAAGAAAAAAGGGCACCCACCGTGGGGCACGGTTCTCTTTCTTACAATCTTCGGTGGAAACCTTAAGTTCACAATCTTAGGTAGAAAACCCTGAGTTCACAAAGTATCACAGAAATGACGACTCTGCTGGGGAGTCATTGTCTGTATAGGATCATAAGACTAGAGGTCTAGGATGATTAAGACAAATATATATACTGCTTTTCCTAATTGATATCTGTGTTTATTTTTCTGCTAATGGGAATGCGTGCGATGTCGCATGTGGAAAGATTGAGTATACACCTAAGATAGGTGATGGCAATACGGGTAATCTTACGGAGAGTGAATCCCAGTTAAGAGTCCCCGGTCGACCATCAAACTCAGTGGAGACTCCCTTTGCAGATACATTGCCTATACGACTTCGGTTGTTGAACGTAGTGTGGTGGACTGGGTTATCTGAGAAGCTAGGGTTTTTAGCAGACTGAAACCATTTTGTAGTGCGGAAGCTATCGAAAATAGTTGTCACGCGATACTACCCTCATTTGAGATCACTCTAGGATACATCAGCTCGCTGGCGATCCGCTTGCTGTTGTCATCCCAAGAGGGATTAATGATTTTGCGGACAGGTACAAAAAATCACCAGTATAAACCTTTGGGGGGGGGGGGGGGGGGGTAGAGCCTTGACTTCATGACACCGACCCTTTGACCCCATGTTTTTTCTATGTTTTTGTGTGCTGCATTCATACATTCATTTAAAAAACATTCCAAAAAAAAATCTTCTCTTCTAGTCTCTCTTTTTCAAATTAAACTGAGACAATGATTGCAAATGTCAGATAAAGAGATTGTGTTATGGATTTCGGTAGAAGAAAGACTCACAAGTATACCTTTAAGGTTCCAAAGTTAGAGGATTTGAGAGGGTTGGCGAGAATGATCACCAACCCCGAGGTTTTCAGAGCCAAGTATGAAGGACTGCTGTCTCTATTAAAGGTCCATGTAATTGAGGGAATACTGTCTACACTAATCCAGTTCTACGATCCGGTCTATCACTATTTCACATTCCCGGATTATCAGCTAGCACCAACACTTGAGGAGTATTCTCACCTGACTGATCTGCATATCACTGATCAAGCTCCCTTTTCTGGACTGGAAGAAATTCCAAAAGATCAAACCATTGCAAGAGCAATTTATTTAGACGAGTCAGAGGTTAGGACTCACATGACCACCAAGGGTGGCATCCAAGATTTGCCAGCCCAATTCTTGATAAAGAAAACCCTGTACTTTGCCAGTATAGGGAACGTGGCAGCTTTCGAGAGCATCTTTGTTTTGCTCACCTACGGGTTATTTTTGTTTCCCAACATCGATAACTTTGTAGATATCAATGCCATTAAAATATGTCTGATTGGAAATCCTGTACCGACCTTACTCGCAGATGTGTATCATTCGGTACACTTAAGGAATTTATACAGTGGATGAATGATCACATGCTGTGTACCCTTGCTTTACAAATGGTTCATTTCCCATTTTCCCAAGTCTGCTGCATTTTGGGATCAAAAGAATACTTTACGTTGGTCATAGAGAATCATGTCTCTTACCAACTCTGACATCGATTGGTACAATCAAATCTATGACGGGATCCGAATCATTGACCGTTGTGGAAATTTCCCAAATGTACCCCCTATAGGAACTAAAGGAGGAATCAACTATCATCCAGTTTTAGTTCGTCGTCAATTTGGATACCCAATGAGGCATGTCCCGCGGAGTGCTCATCTGGAAGGTCTTTTCTTCAAGGAAGGAGAAAACGACAGGGCACTAAAGACAGAAATAGTGCATGCTTGGAATCACGTTCATAGGAAAGGAAGAGAGTCTCTAGGAAAACCAGACTGTGTCTCGGTGGGGCCTTATCTCCACTGGGTACAAACTAGAGCTCTCTAGCTGAGGATGCCTTACCCTCGCCAGGAAGTTCTTCCGTTAAGGGACTCTGTCCTTTATTTCATGTCCGACACAGAAAAACTTCAAGTTACTCTCAACAAAGTTCAACAGGAGAGGAGGTCTTGGAGGAACAAGTATCGTATTCTCAATGTAGAGTGTACGAAAATACAACAGCTATTGAAAGATAAAGATGCTCTGATTGAGATTTTAGAGCAACATGCTGTAGAGAATCAGGATGACCAAAGGAATTTGCTCGCTCCTTTCACTTGGCAAAGGAATGACAACCCGACAACGGCTGAAGAGCCCCGGTCAAAGAAAAGGAAAGCACCAGAACCAGCACCTGAGTTCTCTTTAGAGAGGACTCAGGATCCATTAGTTTAGACATTTCCTTTTTTCAGCGCTTTGTAATCAACTGTATTTTCGTTTCCGCAATCTCTGAATTCAATAAAACGGGGTTTCCCCACTGTATGATATTTGCAATCCAAATTGTTGATGTTTCTTTTGATTAAACAAAAAAAATTATTAATAAAACCATTGCATATCATTCATCATTCTCGCATAAACACATTCTTCTTCCCTACGAATCTCACGTTTATGTCTCGGTTCTAGAGTCAAACTGTCTCATTCGTACAATACTCGGGCCAATCGACAAAAGAAAATGGATGATCTCGAGGAAGAGAACAGAGAGTTGAGAGAAGAGATCGGCACTCTAAAAGAAGATTTGAGAAAGCTTCATAACGACATGTAAGCTCTAGCAGAAGCTCAGATGCAACAACAATGGACTATAATCTCAGAGACCACATCAACGCCCATAGTGGAGAAGTTTGATCCTAGGTACAAAATGCCGAAAGATCGTCCTTGGGGCATGCCACTCAACTATATCCAGGAAGGATATATCCCGCCAATCATGGAAGATCTGGAAAATGCAGCAGGAACCGCTGGGCCTGAAGGTTACAAACTTTGGGAAAGCGAAGATTCCGAGGGCATGACAACAACTCCTGAAGGTTACAAACTTCGGGAGACACCAAGAGTCTCTGCCATGATGACTATACCACCACCCGTGGTACACACTATCCCGGAAGGACAGATTCCACAGATACTGTCTGGTGGAAACGAAAGTATGTTTGACAAAATGAATGAGTTCCAGGAACAGTTCCTGGAGATGCAGAAAGAGCTTCAAGCCATTTGCGGTCAGGATCTATTTGGAAAGGACGCCGCGGACCTTTGTTTGGTCCCCAATGTGAAAATTCCGCACAAGTTCCAGGTACCCGATTTTGAAAAATACAAGGGTAACTCTTTCCCTCAGAGTCATTTAGTGATGTACGCTCGACGAATGTCAGCTCAGACAAAGAACCAGGAGCTATTGATTCACTACTTTCAGGATATTTTAACCGGTGCAGCACTCAAATGGTACATGGGTTTAAACCGCACTAAGACCGCTACTTTCAGAGATCTTAGCGATGCCTTCGTTCAGCAGTATAAGTATAACCTGGACATGGTACCAGACAGAGATCAACTCAGATTGATGTCACAAAAGGACAAAGAAACCTTTAAAGAGTACGCTCAGAGATGGCGTGAAATCGTCGCCCAAATTTGTCTACCTCTTGAGGAAAAAGAGATGACAAAGATCTTATTGAAAACCTTGAGCTCATTTTACTACGACAGAATGGTCGCCAGTGCGCCCAGTGACTTCACCGAGATGGTGGGCATGGGAGTTTGTCTTGAGGAAGCCGTCCGAGAAGGACGTATGGTTAAAGACGCTGGACCATCAAGTAGTACGAAACGATACGGTAGTGCTCTCCCTAAGAAAAAAGAGCAGGATATTGGGAATATCTCTCTCGGAAAGAAAAGGCGACGTTACCAACCTGTAGTAGCTGTAACTCCTGCTATCAACCCTGCGTCTGTTCCTTCGTATCAACCTCAGGTTGCGCAGAGCCAACCTAATCAACAGTAATATCAGTAAAGAACACAACAGCCTCTTCAGCAGGCTCGTCCTCAATACAACAACAACCGTACAACGCGACCACCTGGGTTCGACCCTATACCCATGTTGTACGCATAACTGTTTCCATTATTACTGGTCAAAGGGTACGTCCAAACCAGGTCTCCTCTTACAGTACTGGAAAATCTGCCTTTTTGGTTCAAAGCGGATCAGACTTGTCCTTACCATCAAGGAGGACCAGGACATAACATAGAAAATTGTCTCAGTTTCAAATCTGACGTACAAAAGCTTGTTAGGAGCGGGGTCTTATCTTTCAAAGATACGAATCCAAATATTCTCACGAACCCATTGCCTCAACACGAGAAAGCTGTAGTCAATTTGATAGAGGGAGAGTCTAACGACAACTATCAAATTCATGATGTACTCTTATTGAGGACCAATCTAGTCAAGATGCACCGCAGACAGAGCGGGTACGGTCATGTACCACCTCATAACTATCACCAGTGTGATATCTGCTCTAAAAACAATCAAGGTTGTTATATGGTGCAATCAACTCTACAGGAACAATTGGATCTCGGATGGATCCAAGAACACCGAATTCATGGGGTCGACATAACTTGTACGAATTCCAACATCATTCAAAGCCATGACATCTGTGCGATGAATGTCAACCTGGTGGCAATGCACTCAAGGCAAAGCCAACATCATGATCTGCCATGACACGATTATGATTCCTGTCTGATTTGCTTGGTAAATGATCAGGGATGCTCTTTTGTACAAAAGGCCCTCCAGCGTCAAATGGATCTTGGATGGATCAAGGATTACCATGATAAAAATCTTTATCAGATCAACATGATTCAAATCTTCGATATTCGCTTGATGAATACCAGCTTGGTGGAATTACACGCTAAGCAAGTCCAGCTCAGTTTTCTAACTTCGCATAATTATCAGAACTGTAAAGGATGTTGTGAGAGTGACCAGGGATGTGCTCTCGTTCAAAGAAATTTACAACACTTGTTGAACTACTGGTGGTTTCCGATCTATATGGACAAAGACACGCAACAAGTTAGTGTGGTTAATGGGAACCCTACTAGGTGTCGCTCCTGGGATTTTCATCCAAGTACAAATGCGAAAGTGGCGCGGAAACAGAGTCGCCAGCAATGTGTATTTATCCCGAGAGAGGTAAAGGAAACGCTGCGTAAACCTGAGGGGAAGGATAGAGCATGGTCTTGCGACCAAGAGATCTGGGTTCAGGAGTCGGTTACGCGAAGGGAAGGTGTTAGCACCCAACACGTCCATTGTACCCGATGGGATCCACGCTTACTTGTCTCGATCAAAGGGTGTCATTGTCTGGAGCTCCATTGCCACTGAACCGGAGAAGGAACGAGGAAGAAGAGAAAAAGAAGTTACTCGATAGGACGTCTGCGGAGTCCTAGGCCTACGTATTCCCTCAGTGCAATGGGAAGGTCAGAGTCAACGTATTTCGGACACGAACTAGAGGGGAGGTTGCTCGCCAAGACATCGCCGTCTTGTGCCTATGTATCCTCAATCTAACCAGAGAGAAGAAATTAGAGCAGTCGTAGTTCGACTTAACCAAGTTTGCATTTTTATGAGCGACGTTAAGTTCGCGTCTGGAAATTAGGGTCGATGCTTGTTTGCGACGAGACGGAAGTAACGTGCCCTTTTCTGAAAATAAAGTTTGAAACTTAACAATCCCGAAGGATGAAAAGGTTTGAATTTGTTTTGTGTTTTTTAGACAGAAGTGTTTTTGAAGTTGTTTGTAACTTGCATTGTACCCGAGTCTACAACATAGGATCGAATGTCTCGCGTATCGACCCAAGACAGGACGAATGCTAAACATCCTAAGAAAGTGAAGGAAGATCCCCCACTATCTCATTTCCCATATATAAGGCTCGTGCGCAATACATGTTAATCCTTTATTAAGTGTTTTAGAAAGATTATGAGATGAGAAGAGAAGACTCAAGTGAAAAGAAAACACTAAAGGGAATCTGGATGTCCTAATGTTATCATGCAAAGGATGGCCCTAAAGTCAGGATCAAGAGGGAAGTCTACCTAATGTTGTCATGCATGGATTGCTATCCTAATGTATCTCCTACCTCGAACTTAATCGAAAATTAAGTGAAGCTAGGAATCCTACGGGATCATGTCATCAGACAAGTAAACACAGGATGAATCAATCACAAAATGAAATAAAAGCAACTAAGGAGTAAACAGCGTCAGTTAACAATAATATCACACAATCACAATAAGAAAGAGGGAGCTTTAGACAAGGGGTCATATCAACCGAGGCAAACAAGCTATCTGTGGGAAATAAGGGTGCTCACCCAATGGTATCAAGAACCATGGAGAGCAGAGTAAGAAAGGGGAAGATGTGAATCAGATCACATAAGCATCAACATTGGTCAATGCGAGCTATAGACAAAGCGTGGGGGTTTGATTACTAAACCCTCCTTCCACTGACGGACTCGATAACACGAGTAAGATATGTTCAAAGCTTTAATCATGTAATGAGAGCTAAGAACGACTCAACTAGAATAACGGGGGTTGATTGCGAACCCTACCTTCCGTCTATTGCCTCCTTTGAGGTCTTGCAAGGGATATGGGGAATGGGATGCCTCTTGGGAGGTCTTCAGCATAATACTAAACAAGCACAATCATGGCCTCACTTGAGGGCTTTCTATACAATCCTACTTATCATGGCATTTGCTATTCCTACTTCTCATGGCATTGACTATTCCTACTTCTCATGGCATTGATTATTCCTACTTCTCATGGCATTTGAAAGCATTAAAGAGAAGTGAAGAGATAAGAAGTCCTACCAAACGGATATGAATCCGTAGCAAAGCAACGAAAGCGCAACGAAAGCAAGTCACGAAAGCACCTATAAAAAAATAGTCAACCAAGTTAGAAATAAGTTTTTATTTGCAAAATGAAATGGTCAAACCACCTTTGGAATGTCTCCTTTATGTACCTTGCACATGTGAACCAAAGACATTAGTAATAACAAGAGAGGGTATGCACAATATGAAAAGCTAAGTCTAATGACTATGTACAATTGAGTCACACTAGTTAAAGTGAAAGACCTAAAAGGATTATAAAATTACAAGTCAAGTTACAACTATGCTACAAGACTAATATACTTTGAAATTAAAGGTAAACCAACAAAAGAAAATCATTACAAGTTAGATGAATTGAAATAAAACGTGAAAATGAACCAAAGTCAGAAGTGAAACAACTTATACGCACGCTTAAAACCAATCTCAAAGTGTCACCAAGGTTTGCATTAAACTCTCTCTCCAAGGTCAATTCATTCCATGAGCAAAATTACATTTAAACTTCTCATACAAGTATGTAAAATTGTCACTCAAGTAAGGCAAATGAAATGACATGGTAAGGCAATGTTAAAGCTCACACACCAGAGGAAAATGAACTATAAAATGTCCTAATTGAATCTCCAAAAACAATCATGAAAATGGCATATAAGCGGCATCAAAAAAAGTGGCCAAAATGAAACACAAATTCAAGTACACATACACACAAAGTAGGCATCATTTAAGGCATGTAAAATGATCGAATGCAATACTCAAGCATGTCTCAATTGTGCATCAAAATACACTTGATAATGTGATAAAACTCATATTCAAAGTTGGCTCAAAGTGTCCTCATACAAGTCCTAAACATGACTTCTTTCTACGCATGTATCAACATGTTCGGTTCGCATCGGAAAATGAGTGAAAAATAGGAAAATGCTCTTGAAAATTATGAGTAATCAACCAAGTCATTCCAAGTCCATTAGGTAATCACATGCAAAATATAGGGTTCATTCCATGCACCAAACATATTCAATCAATTGCAAACATGGATCAATTTATCAATGATGCTCTTACAAGATAAGGCGCAAAGATGATGCTCAAAATCAATTTAATAATCATGTACATGGCACCAATCAAACATCATTAGGTTACATAATCAGAGGACTAAATGTGCACCAAAAATTAGCTCCAAACAGTCAAGGGAATATCACATTCTAAGACTTGCATCACAAGATACACCATTAAGAACACAACCCTTTCCAAAATTCCAGAAGAAATATCAAACAGCCGCCAAAATGGAATTAAACATATCCAAAAATTAATTAACACCCCTAAAAACATACATGAATTTTATTAGAATTTTATGAGTCACGAAACTATTTTTAGAAAATCGGTTTCGAAACTATTATAAAAAAAAATAATATGAGCAAATACCAAAGAAGCAGAGGGTGCGGTCAGTAGATTCTCATGTTCAGAATTTTATTGGGCTCAAGTGGAGGAGTGCGCATAGCATTTCTATGGATTAGTCTATGCTGAACAGGGAGGGTGCAATCAAATTTGGGGACGGGTGGATAGAAACTGTGTGGGCTGAGATTTAGCTCAATTTATTCCACCCCAGGGGGGTGCGAATGGCATTTCAATGGTGGCCTTTTTCATGAACAAGGGGGTGCGAGTTGAATTAAGGAAGTACAGTAAGAAGGAAAACGGGTAGAGCCCGATCCACAACACTGCATTCTAACCTAGAAACCACAATTACGCACAACACACTTTCTTCCTTCCTCACGCCGTCGCCATTTCCGTCTTTCTTCCTCTTCCCGTCGCCATTTCCTTCCTCCGTCTTGCTTATCAGCTAAATTCATCATCAATTCAACTCAAATCCTACTCTAACACCAAAACCTAATCAATCCCCTTCAAGAATCATAACCTGATTTTGTTAAATTAAATCCTCGTGAATGCGAACTCTCGCCTGAATGATTAGGGTTCTTATTCACCTAAACGAAGTCTACGCAACGGTATCAAACACGAATTGAATTGAAGGTTTTTTTTTCGGCGTACCTTCGACGTCGATGACGAAGTGTAATGATGACGAGACTTGGAAATTGCTCAGGTAAGCCTTTCGCTCCTTCTCTTACTCCTTCTTGCTCTCTTCTTCTTCTTCGCAATTTTTTTTTGGATCGTTTCTTCTTCTTCGCGATTTTTAGATCGTTTCTTCAATCTCCTTGTGCATATGTAATTGCCGCATTCTGAATTTGTTTATCGTTGATTATGGTTGCGCGAAGATTTATTGTTATAGGTGTTGAATCTTGTTGATTAATGATGCAGGTTATTGATGATGAAGGTTGAAGAATGATCCGAAACGTGTAAGGTTGAAGAGTAGCAATAAATTGGAACTTGAATTATTGATTTGGAGTGAATCTGCGAAGTTCGTTTGCGAAGATGATGCAGGTTGCGGTTTACATGATTTTCAAGAATAGTATTAATTGGTGGTTTTGCAAGGTTCTGAACTGATACCGTTTAGCAGAGGATTGAAGGTGGAGGTTATAGTGGGTGAATCCAAGATGAAGAAAATGGCGGAGATAATTGAAGGTGGTTGGAGGTGAATCAGAATGAAAGGTGGCGGAGAGTGTGGATTGATGGAGAGTTGTTTGAGGGATTTTTGTTAGAAGTTGTTATTGGATTTTTTAGAGGGAGATTGTGTTATCAGTTAAATCGGTTAGGAATGGTGCGAGTCTGTTAGAAAAAGGTTGGTTATGGTAATGACAGTTAGGGAATGTAGAGCTTGATCTCTGAATTTTCTGTTATGTGTTAGGAGTTTTTCCTTTTAGAACTTCTGTTGTGGTTGTTAGAGATGAATTCTGTTAGAATGATGTTAGGGGTGGTAATGGAGAGTTTGTCACTTTCTAGTGTAAAAATGGTTAGAGCAATGTAACTGAAACTGTTAAAGATCATTTATTCTATTATTTTCTTTTTTTGTTAAATTTTCTCCGCCTGTAATAAACTTTCTTCTCAATCTGATATAGAAATGTATATGTCTTTTTCCCTTGCTTCTATGGACTTGCTGTGAAACGCTGCTGCAGTTTTTCTGCTCTGAATTTCTGCTTTTAATTGTACTGCTATGTGTTTTATATTTTTCCACTGCTAAAGTCTAGACTCTATATGATTTGTTGGAATTTTCTTCTGTTATTGTGTAAAACTTCTGCACCGGTGAAGTGTTTGCTGGATGTGCCTGAACTTGTCTGCCTCATCGCACATTCCACTAAATCATAATAGAGCATATGATAAAGATGGAAACTATAAAAGGGCATGATATAAAGAATAGAGTTTGTCTCAGTAGCCTTATCAAAAAACTTTAGCCGCTAGAACCTCTGCCAGTGGTCTCAAAATACCCAAGCTACCGTCACAAACACGAGGCTTCAAATTTTCATCTAATAGAATGTTGGCAGTCTTCAAATTGCCATGGGCCACAAGCGGGTAGCACGCTGAGTGCTAATAGTACAAAGCCTAAGCAACATTAAAACCAAAGACGTTGGACCCACGATAGTGTTTCACATGCTCCATTGTGAAGAGCATCATATAGAGTTAACTTTCCAAAGTAGTCATAAACAAGAAGATGTTCTCCGTGCTCTAAACAAGAACCCTTGAGTGGTACGATGTTGGGGTGCTTCAGTCTGGAAGCTGTGCAAATGACATCCAAGAACATTTACTCTTTTTGGTAAGACAAAACTCGCCATGTTTATGGTTTAAAATGGATATGGATATGATTTTAACAAAATGGATATCAAAATGGTTATGGGTTAGAGAAAAAAAATGGATTTACAAAGTGATTTAACACATTCAATCCACCTTAAACTTTAGATCCACAGCGAGCTTGTACTCAACCAAGAAGGAGAAACCTTACACCTCCGTGAGACGCACACCCTGATTCAACCAACGAAACCCTGACCCAATATCTCTGATGGTTTCTCTGAATAAGAAAACCTCAGATCAGGAAGATTACAACGAGGAGAATTCAACCTCTTGCTCCAACTTAACTTGGAATAGAAACCGACTGAATCGCTTATGAATAAGGCCAACAAGAAAATCCTTTAATCCCATGTCTTAGAAGACCAATGCAATGATATGATTATGAGTTATGACCTAATGGATATGCAGATGCAAATGAAGTGTGAAGCATAAGCCACTTATTGTTTAGAAAAAAAGTTAGGGCAAATTTTAGGGTGCTACAGCTGCCCTTATTCAATCAACTTGGATCTGAAGGTATGATAGCGACGGCTTTCAGACATTCAAGGATACACGGAGATTGAATACCAAAAGAACTCTGAAATTTGCAAACTGTGGGGATAATGAAATGGAGTGATTGCCAGCCGAAGGCACTCTGTCCAACAAAATAATACGAGGACGGCCGAAGACGAACTCGAAAAGAAAGATCAAGCCGAATCTGGACTTCACTGGGGATAAGGTGAAACAAACTCTTCTGAGTTATGCCATCTCTGCTGAGAAAGAGAACTGGGTTTCATGAAATAAGTCAGACGAGAACTGACTACCAGGCGAGAACTGGATTTCACAAAATAAGTCAGACGAGAACTGACTACCAAACGAGAACTGGATTTCACAAGAATAAGTCAGACGAGAACTGACTACCAGACGAGAACTGGATTTCAAGAATAAGTCAGACGAGAACTAACTACCAGACGAGAACTGGATTTCACAAAATAAGTCAGACGAGAACTAACTACCAGACGAGAACTGGGTTTCAAAAAATAAGTCAGACGAGAACTGACTACCAGATGAGAACTGGGTTTACAAAAGAGATTGGCCAATCAAAGGTAAACTCCTAGAAAAGATACGGTCGTGAACCGAAAGGGTGAGAGGTAAAATCAACGGACTTACAACCCACAGATAAGATGATTCCGCTGGGGAAAGGAGAAGTCTAAATAAAAGACTCTGTCGGGGAGCACAGGTAGGATGAACACATTCCTCGGCGATCTCACCGAGGATAAACCAAAATCTCCTGAGTTATGCCATCTCTGCTGAGGAAGAGAACTGGCAAACAAAATTTCCTGAGTTATGCCATCTCTGCTGAGGAAGAGAACTGGCAAACAAAATATCCTGAGTTATGCCATCTCTGCTGAGAAAGAGACCTGGCAAACAAAATATCTAGAATTATGCCATCTCTGTTGAGAAAGAGAACTGGCAAAGAAAGTATCAAACCTGGCTTATGCTTCGAATGCATATGTTTGATTTTTTCTATGGCGTGATGCTCCATACGAAATGGAAATGCTACGGGTTTGGGAGGATGCCATGCAACGATGCTTATGTAATGCAAAAGAAACGTCTCAGCAACATAAATGCTGAAGACAAAGGCAGCCCCACCGGGGATGACAAACTAAATTGTCCTCTGAATTAAAAGATCCTGCTGAGGAAGATTTCACTGAACGACTGCCTGATCACAAACTCTGCTGGAGATGAAATCCCAAAAGAACACCCACCCTGGGGATTATACACAACTCTTTGAAAAGGAAACCAAGACCTGAATCAGAAGAGTGCCAAATATCACTTGGACTTAAAACCTGTTGGGGATATCAACCATCGTTGAACAAACCGCTGCGAGGATTACCACCAAACTCTGCTTGGGGAGACAAATCACCAATACTAGACCCGCTGGGGACACCATTGAACTTAACCCGCTGCTGGGGAAAGGACTTCGCCCTTATCCTACTGTTGCTGGTGGAAACACGTTTCCAAACTGGTCGAGGGGAGTAGACACCAATGCTCTGCGAGGAAGACAACATCTTTGTCTCGGGAATGTGCTCCACAAATCTCCTGTGGTAACAAAACAACATCCACCCTAAAGCAATCCACTTTAGATGCTGGCTGGGGAACAATCTTTTGTACTCTTGCTGGGGAGAATACGTTCTACTGAGGATGATGAAACCTCAATGCTAGGGAGAATAACCTTGCTGGGGAGGAAAGTCAACGAAACCTGCCGAGGGATATCATTGAGCTTAACCTGCTGTTGGAGGAGAGATTTTACCCTGCTGGAGATCAGAGCGTGTCGTTGCTGACAGAAATACACTTCCTGACCTGCTGAGGAAAGTGAGTACCAGACTATGTGGGGAAAATAAAGTATTTTCAAAGACATCCAACACATCTCCTGCTGGAGATACAACCACATTCACCTCGGAGCAATCCACTTTAAACTGCTTGTTGGGGAATAATAAACTAACGATGACTTCGGCTGGGGAACACAATCCTCTGTACTCTTGCTGGAGAGAATAAGTTCTGCTGAGGACGATGAACTTTCAGTGTTGGGGAGAGTAACTCTACTGGGGAAAAACAAACTTGTTACCCAGCCTGACCTGTCCCGATGGTCATAAACGACCCTTTGAACTCTCCACTTGCCCCAGACCACCAGGTCTAAAGGAAGAAATCATCTCAAGAGGATTTTATAGAAGACCGGGCATTCACACTGCCCCAGGGTCTTCAAACTCTTGGAGAGATTTATCAGATCTCAACGCAACTGCCCCAGACTTCATAATCCATGAAGTAAATTTCCTCGAAGGGATTTGTAATGACTTGAAAATACTCTGCCCCAGTATTTTGAACTTTGAAGAGGTACTTTCAATTAACCGTCTTCTGGAATGGACAACTTCTCACACTCTAGGGGTGGCCTGCCCCGAGTCTTGGAGAAACTTTGCCCCTGACTGATCTTACCGAGATTTGTCAAATTGACCTGATTACCCCATGTTAAACGCTTGTGGAGAGATTTATTGAATCTCGACATAATTGCCCCCGTTTGGCTGCTTCTTATCACCGTTTATCAGGAACCTCTAGGCTACGCACAGTCTCTTGGCCACATATCCCTTGACATGACTGTCCTTCGGAATTCTCACCATCTCAACTTGGCGTGATCGAGCTTCTCAACTGATGTTCATCATGTAAGCTTCTTTGATGTCAAACGCATGCAAGCAGAAAATGTTTAATATGAGAATGACAATTCTAATGCAACACTTGTGTTAACCTTGAAGTTTTATTGAAAATGTGTCGCCAAGCCTTGTGAACGAATCACTAGCTGGGATCCGATATTGATTTTTGAATGAAAAACAATACGTACATGCAATACCAACAAAAATCTTATTAGCATAACCCATAGGAGTCAAGAACGCTGTCTCGCTGAAGTACACTTTCGGAATAAACCCTGTTTCAATTAGGACTTTTAAGGGTTGTAACGTGGCCTGGTTCACGGTTTGAGAAAAAGGATTTATGGCTTGAAGTTTATTGGTGCCCACCCACTCTTCGTGATGTTCTCCAGTCCTATATTAAGCTAATCTGACACAAGCGCTCATCTCTCAAAAAGATTTCACGATCTTTAAGGAATCCATGCACTGATGGTTTGAGACCCGATGAGGTTTTGGAGCAACAGTCACCCCTTTTGTCTTTTGTGTCTGTAGCCACACGACTTTGTTCTTATTTGAGGATTTTTCTTTTGTAATCCTTTTCCGCTTTTCGCTTTTCACTCTTTTGATCCCTGATTTTGCCTGGACTGACTCTTTTGAGTTTTTCGATTTTGAAGTCTAGCGGGATGCCCTAACTTTTGCCTAAGTCGTTCGTTTTCAAGTTTCGGCTTAGCGGGCTTTCTTTTTTTTTTTTTGTGAACAAATCGTGTGACACTGGATTGTCTGACTTGTTTGAAAGGGTTGTGACTGCCTCACTCCTTGATTATTGATGGATAACCATGGTGGTTTCACATCTTTTGGCCTCCTGATATGTGAGGAAGGAAAGGTAATGGATCCTTAGATGTACACCCCTTTTGAAATTTGAACGCTCGGTCAAACTAACTGATGCCTACCCTGCCCCTGGGTTAAGTGTGAGGGTTTTTTCATACGAAAGAAACTCCTACTTCAAGGCTCAAAGGGGTTAACGAGGGTCTATCTCCCTTATATCTCCAGTGTTTAGGGATTTGAAACAATGCCTGTACATCCTCAACAGGGTTTTATCCGAAAGCACACAACCAAAGATTTTGCGTTTTTTTCTCGTCATCCTCCCTCAAGAGTTCTAGACAAGAAAATTGGTATTGCAGTGCATATAAATATGATATGAGTGTGTAAAAGTAAAGTACTTCAGGAACAACACATTTATTGCATTAAAATCAACATTCAAAACACAAACAAGTTTTTTCATGCAAACACTGTTCAAACAAACAAATGAAAGCTACATATGAAACTGCAGTAAAGAATCCGAAGATTGCCATTGTTGAGGAGACTTGACTCCGTCTAGACTTAATGTTTTGGATGACATACTCGCAGTCCCAAGTGCCCACTTGGGAAGCTTCAGTTGAAATGCATACCATCCGCAGTGAAAGTAATGACCCCTGCATTAATCAGATCTTGCACTTTGTGCTGAAAGGCCTTGCACTTTTCAATACTATGCCCCGGCGCTCCAGAATGAAAATCACAATAGATACTTGCGTTGTAGCCTGGTGGGGGAATGCCAGTAAGCGAAGCCAGTGTCTGAAGTTCAACCAATTAAAGTTGGAGGAGATGCCTCAACAGTTGAGCATAAGGCATGGGAAGTGGATCAAAGATCCTCGAAGGCTTCTTCGACCTCGGTGGGTACTTCTTAACCTTGGGATTGTCTTGGAAAGCCAGAGATAGCTGTTGGCTGGAAAGTTCTAGACCTTCAGGTTGTGAAGACGATCCCTGAGGTAAATCACATTTTGGGATTGATCCCCCAAGCAATGGTGGAACGACAATTTTTGCTGCAGCTTCAAGCATGGGATTATTATTCTTTCTCAACACGTTTCTTAGGACTTCCATAATCAAACCCATCTGAGCCTTCATTTGGTTAACCTCTTCCTTCAGCATTTTCTGGTCTTGCATCAAAGCTTGCATGTTCCCCATAAACTGGCCCATTTGGCTTCGTACATCCGTCAACTCTGCTTGAATTTGATCCATAATCCGCTTCCAGCTTCTTTGAAGAGTTAAGTCTGAAATTCTGAAGAAGACCAGATCAGGATGAGAATAACCAACTTCGAACACCTGTTATGCAAATGAGTATGGAAATGCAATGCAAATGCCATGTTCGAATATTTCCAAGGAATCAATCTGCTTTGATTCACGCTTTTTCACAGAAGAACCACAAGAAATGGATAGAAATGCTCAATAGCGAGTCTCAAATTTAATATCCCTTGGAAATACAAGAACATATATGCAAAAATGATGATGCAGATGCAACATACATGGGATTAAGGCTTTCCATAAAGCTCTGTACTGTTGTGCTGCTGAATGGATAAGTTCAAAGGTCTGCTCTGAAGAGAATACCGGAATACCAGAATATCCGAATAACCAGAATACCAGAATAACCAGCATATCGGCATAATCAGAATACCAGAATGCCAGGGTGCCGAAATAATCAGAATACTAGAATACCAGAATATCGACATAATCAGAATCCTAGAATACCAGGTAGGTTGAAGGTTTCGGTCACCTGCAAACCTGTAAACAACCCGCCCATCTCACATGTGGGTACTAGAAAGGCGAGGATCCTCAATATCACGGACTCTCAGGTCGAGAAATGATGATACGTTCACCATTTCTGGTTTGGCATCATCATCAATCGAGGAGGCCTCAACTGATTTCCCTCAAAACAAAAGGTCCTCAGCTTCTGGAACTGAGGTCGAGAAGCAATAACACATTCATCCCTCGGGGTACAGTACTATCGCCAATCGAGGAGTGCCTCCACAGATTCTCTTTCAAAAAGGATATCCTATAGCAAGTTCCCAGCATTGGGTCTTCGAATCGAGAATGCGTAATGGGTTTGCCATTTCTGGTCTGCCATTATCACATCTCGGGAGGAGTGCCGCAACTAAGTCCTCGGGAATGGTCACCAGAGTCGACGGTTCCTCAAGAGAATAACTAATGGCCTGTATAAACATACAATAGCAGATAGCTCCTGATAGAACCTCGTCTGGTTGTGGGTCTCGTAAACAACAATACATGGTCACCACCACGCAAGCGTCACGACTATCCACTCTAATACCTATGTGTATGCTCAAGCCTGGGTAGTGGGCTTATCTCTCAGAATACCCTGCCCACCAAACAGAAAAATCCAGCACAGTCCAGTATGATAATGATATGTAGTGCAGTAAATGCAGTAAAAAAGTAATACAACAATATACAGTAAAGTAGTAATACTATAAACAGCAATACAATAAAATATCAAAATACAACACTACGGCTCCACAAAAACACCCAATGAAACAAAAACAGACAAGCGCTAGGATCGACTCGCTTAGGAAATTATCATCCCCAGCAGAGTCGCCAGCTGTCGCTCCCGGGATTTTCATCCAAGTACAAAAACGAAAGTGGCGCGGAAATAGAGTCGCCAGCAATGTGTATTTATCCCGAGAGAGGGAAAGGAAACATTGCGTAAACCTGAGGGGAAGGATAGAGCATGGTCTTGCGACCAAGAGATATGGGTTCGGGAGTCGGTTACGCGAAGGGAAGGTGTTAGCACCCAACACGTCCATCGTACCCGATGGGATCCACGCTTGCTTGTCTCGATCAAAGGGTGTCGTCGTCTGGAGCTCCACTGCCACTGGACCAGAGAAGGAATGAGAACGGAAAAGAACGAAGGAACGAGGAAGAAGAGAAAAAGAAGTGACTCGATAGGATGTCCGCGAAGTCCTAGGCCTACGTATTCCCTCAGTGCAATGGGAAGGTCAGAGTCAACGTAGTTCGGACATGAATTAGAGGGGAGGTTGCTCGCCAAAACATCGCCGTCTTATGCCTACGTATCCTCAATCTAACCAGAGAGAAGAAATCAGAGCAGTCGTAGTTTGACTTAACCAAGTCTGCATTTTTTATGAACGACGTTAAGTTCGCGTCCGGCAGTTAGGGTCGATGCCTGTTTGCGACAAGACGGAAGTAACGTGCCCTTTTCTAAAAATAAAGTTTGAAACTTAACGATCCCGAAGGATGAAAATGTTTGAATTTGTTTTGTGTTTTTTAGACAGAAGTGTTTTTGAAGTTGTTTGTAACTTGCATTGTACCCGAGTCTACAACATAGGATCGATTGTCTCGCGTATCGACCCAAGACGGGACGCATGCTAAACATCCTAAGAAAGTGAAGGAAGATCCCCCACTATCTCATTTCCCACATATAAGGCTCGTGCGCAATACATGTTAATCCTTTATTAAGTGTTTTAGAAAGATTATGAGATGAGAAGAGAAGACTCAAGTGAAAAGAAAACACTAAAGGGAATCTGGATGTCCTAATGTTATCATGCAAAGGATGGCACTAAAGTCAGGATCAAGAGGGAACTCTACCTAATGTTGTTATGCATGGATTGCTATCCTAATGTCTCTCTTACCTCCAACTTAATCGAAAATTAAGTGGAGCTAGGAATCCTACAGGATCATGTCATCAGACAAGTAAACACAGGATGAATCAATCACAAAATGAAATAAAAGCAACTAAGGAGTAAACAGTGTCAGTTAACAATAATATCACACAATCACAATAAGAAAGAGGGAGCTTTAGCCAAGGGGTCATATCAACCGAGGCAAACAAGCTATCTATGGGAAATAAGGGTGCTCACCCAATGATA
Source organism: Lathyrus tuberosus (assembly GCA_022829125.1). NCBI lineage: Eukaryota > Viridiplantae > Streptophyta > Magnoliopsida > Fabales > Fabaceae > Lathyrus > Lathyrus tuberosus. The sequence continues at coordinate 9,802,573 of JALAZF010000149.1, forward strand.
TCAAGAACCATGGAAAGCAGAGTAAGAAAGGGGAAGATGTGAATCAGATCACATAAGCATCAGTATTGGTCAACGCGAGCTATAGACAAAGCGTGGGGGTTTGATTACTAAACCCTCCTTCCACTGACGGACTCGATAACATGAGTAAGATATGTTCAAAGCTTCAATCATGTAATGAGAGCTAAGAACGACTCAACTAGAATAACGGGGGTTGATTGCGAACCCTACCTTCCGTTTATTGCCTCCTTTGAGGTTCTGCAAGGGATATGGGGAATGGGATGCCTCTTGGGAGGTCTTCAGCATAATACTAAACAAGCACAATCATGGCCTCACTTGAGGGCTTTCCATACAATCCTACTTATCATGGCATTTGCTATTCCTACTTCTCATGGCATTGACTGTTCCTACTTCTCATGGCATTGACTATTCCTACTTCTCATGGTATTTGAAAGCATTAAAGAGAAGTGAAGAGATAAGAAGTCCTACCAAACGGATATGAATCCGTAGCAAAGCAACGAAAGCACAACGAAAGCAAGTCACGAAAGCACCTATAAACAAATAGTCAACCAAGTTAGAAACAAGTTTTTATTTGCAAAATGAAATGGTCAAACCACCTTTGGAATGTCTCCTTTATGTACCTTGCACATGTGAACCAAAGACATTAGTAATAACAAGAGAGGGTATGCACAATATGAAAAGCTAAGTCTAATGACTATGTACATTTAAGTCACACTAGTTAAAGTGAAAGACCTAAAAAGATTATGAAATTACAAGTCAAGTTACTACAATGCTACAAGACTAATCTACTTTGAAGTTAAAGGTAAACCAACAAAAGAAAATCATTACAAGTTAGATGAATTGAAATAAAACGTGAAAATGAACCAAAGTTAGAAGTGAAACAACTTATACGCACGCTTAAAACCAATCTCAAAGTGTCACCAAGGTTTGCATTAAACTCTCTCTCCAAGATCAATTCATTCCATGAGCAAAATCACATTTAAACTTCTCATACAAGTATGTAAAATTGTCACTCAAGTAAGGCAAATGAAATGACATGGTAAGGCAATGTTAAAGCTCAAACACCGGAGGAAAATGACCTATAAAATGTCCTAATTTAATCTCTAAAAACAATCATGAACATGGCATACAAGCGGCACCAAAAGAAGTGGCCAAAATGAAACACCAATTCAAGTACACATATACACAAAGTAGGCATCATTTAAGGCATGTAAAATGATCGAATGCAATACTCAAGCATGTCTCAATTGTGCATCAAAATACACTTGATAATGTGCTAAAACTCATATTCAAAGTTGGCTCAAAGTGTCCTCATACAAGTCCTAAACATGACTTCTTTCTACGCATGTATCAACATGTTCGGTTCGCATCGGAAAATGAGTGAAAAATAGAAAAATGCTCTTTAAAATTATGAGTAATCAACCAAGTCATTCCAAGTCCAGTAGGTAATCACATACAAAAGATAGGGTTCATACCATGCACCAAACATATTCAATCAATTGCAAACATGGATCAATTTATCAATGATGCTCTTACAAGATAAGGCACAAAGATGATGCTAAAAATCAATTTAATAATCATGGAGATGGAACCAATCAAACATCATTAGGTCACATATTCAGAGGAATAAATTTTCACCAAAAGTTAGCTCCAAAATGTCAAGGGAATATCACATTCTAAGACTTGCATCACAAAATACACCATTAAGAACACAACCCTTTCCAAAATTCCAGAAGAAATATCAAACATCCCCCAAAATGGAATTAAAAATATCCAAAAATTAATTAACACCCCTAAAAACATACATGAATTTTATTAGAATTTTATGAGGCACAAAACTATTTTTAGAAAATGGGTTTCGAAACTATTATAAAAAAAAAATAATATGAGCAAATACCAAAGAAGCAGGGGGTGCGGTCAGTAGATTCTCATGTTCAGAATTTTATTGAGCTCAAGTGGAGGAGTTCACATAGAATTTCTATGGATTAGTCTATGCTGAACAGGGAGGGTGCAATCGAATTTGGGGACGTGTGGATAGAAACTGTGTGGGCTGAGATTTAACTCAATGAATTCCACCCTAGGGGGGTGCGAATGGCATTTCAATGGTGGCCTTTTTCATGAACAAGGGGGTGCGAGTTGAAGTAAGGAAGTACAGTACGAAGGAAAACGGGTAGAGCCCGGTCCACAACACTGCATTCTAACCTAGAAACCACAATTACGCACAACACACTTTCTTCCTTCCTCACGCCGTCGCCATTTCCGTCTTTCTTCCTCTTCCCGTCGCGATTTCCTTCCTCCGTCTTGCTTCTCAGCTAAATTCATCGTCAATTCAACTCAAATCCTACTCTAACACCAAAACCTAATCAATCCCCTTCAAGAACCCTAACCTGATTTTGTTAAATTAAATCCTCGTGAATGCGAACTCTCGCCTGAATTCTTAGGGTTCTTATTCACCTAAACGAAGTCTACGCAACGGTATCAAACACGAATTGAATTGAAGGTTTTTTTGGGCGTACCTTAGATGTCGACGACGAAGTGTAATGATGACGACACTTGGAAATTGCTCAGGTAAGCCTTTCGCTCCTTCTCTTACTCCTTCTTTCTCTCTTCTTCTTCTTCGCGATTTTTTTTGGATCGTTTCTTCTTCTTCGCGATTTTTAGATCGTTTCTTCAATCTCCTTGTGCGTATGCAATTGCCGCGTTCTGAATTTGTTTATCGTTGATTATGGTTGCGCGACGATTTATTGTTGTAGGTGTTGAATCTTGTTGATTGATGATGCAGGTTATTGATGATGAAGGTTGAAGAATGATCCGCAACGTGTAAGGTTGAAGAGTAGCAATAAATTGGAGCTTGAATCGTTGATTTGGAGTGAATCAGCGAAGTTCGTTTGCAAAGATGATGCAGGTTACGGTTTACATGATTTTCAAGAATAGTATCAATTGGTGGTTTTACAAGGTTCTGAACTGATACCGTTTAGCAGAGGATTGAAGGTGGAGGTTGTAGTGGGTGAATCCAAGATGAAGAAAATGGCGGAGATAATTGAAGGTGGTTGGAGGTGAATCAGAATGGAAGGTGGCGGAGAGTGTGGATTGATGGAGAGTTAGTTGAGGGATTTTTGTTAGAAGTTGTTATTGGATTTTTTTAGAGGGAGATTGTGTTATCAGTTAAATCGGTTTGGAATGGTGCGAGTCTGTTAGAAAAACATTGGTTATGGTAATGACAGTTAGGGAATGTAGAGCTTGATCTCTGAATTTTCTGTTATGTGTTAGGAGTTTTTCGTTTTAGAACTTCTGTTGTGGTTGTTAGAGATGAATTCTGTTAGAATGATGTTAGGGGTGGTAATGGAGAGTTTGTCACTTTCTAGTGTAAAAATGGTTAGAGCAATGTAACTGAAACTGTTAAAGATCATTTATTCTATTATTTTCTTTTTTTGTTAAATTTTCTCCACCTGTAATGAACTTTCTTCTCAATCTGATATAGAAATGTATATGTCTTTTTCCCTTGCTGCTATGGACTTGTTGTGAAACGCTACTGCAGTTTTTCTGCTCTGAATTTCTGCTTTTAATTGTACTGCTATGTGTTTTATATTTTTCCACTGCTAAAGTCTGGACTCTATATGATTTGTTGGAATTTTCTTCTGTTATTGTGTAAAACTTCTGCACCGGTGAATTGTTTGCTGGATGTGCCTGAACTTGTCTGCCTCATCGCACATTCCACTAAATCATAATAAAGCATATGATAAAGATGGAAACTATAAAAGGGCATGTGATAAAGAATATATTTTGTCTCAGTAGCCTTATCAAAAAACTTTAGCCGTTAGAACCTCTGCCAGTGGTCTCAAAATACCCAAGCTACCGTCACAAACACGAGGCTTCGAATTTTCATCTAATAGAATGTTGGCAGTCTTCAAATTACCATGGGCCACAAGCGGGTAGCACGCTGAGTGCTAATAGTACAAAGCCTAAGCAACATTCAAACCAAAGACGTTGGACCCACGATAGTGTTTCAATTGCTCCATTATGAAGAGCATCATATAGAGTTAAATTTCCAAAGTAGTCATAAACAAGAAGATGTTCTCCGTGCTCTAAACAATAACCATTGAGTGGTACGATGTTGGGGTGCTTCAGTCTGGAAGCTGTGCAAATGACATCCAAGAACATTTACTCTTTTTGGTAAGACAAAACCTGCCATGTTTATGGTCTAAAATGGATATGGATATGATTTTAACAAAATGGATATCAAAATGGTTATGGGTTAGAGAAAAAAATGGATTTACAAAGTGATTTAACACATTCAATCCACCTCAAACTTTAGATCCACAACGAGCTTGTACTCAACCAAGAAGGAGAAACCTTACACCTCTGTGAGACGCACACCCTGATTCAACCAACGAAACCCTGACCCAATATCTCTGATGGTTTCTCTGAATAGGAAAACCTCAGATCAGGAAGATTACAATGAGGAGAATTCAACCTCTTGCTCCAACTTAACCTGGAATAGAAACCGACTGAATAACTTATGAATAAGGCCAAGAAGAAAATACTTTGATCCCATGTCTTAGAAGACCAATGCAATGATATGATTATGAGTTATGACCTAATGGATATGCAGATGCAAATGAAGTGTGAAGCATAAGCCACTTATTGTTTAGAAAAAAAGTTAGGGCAAATTTTGGGGTGCTACACTAGGCATCAAAGTCAGGATGCTCGATCAATGGAAACAGACCTAGTGAGGTTACATTGTATTTAAAGCGGACGTGGCCAGGTGCCACCACATAACTATGAACGATGTAGAGTTTGCTCGGAAAATAACCAAGGATGATACCTCGTACGAGCAGCCCTTCAAGGTCAGTTGGACCGCAAAGAGATTCACCCATGTCCAATTTCGGGGCCCATCAACTTGTGTAGCGAGCGATTCTGGACGCGGTTCTTAAGCGCTGGTCGCTCTCACTGCGATTGAGTTTACTACAGGTCGATTCATTTTTTATCCTATTAAAGCTGATGAAGGAAGGGAAATAGATGTCTCCAATTAACCCTGCTTTCATACTGAGTTTAAACAGCGGTCTGTTAGGTTACGGATGCGATCAATGTGGTGGGGCCTTTGTATCAGTTATTTGTATTTTCGCCAATACTGATTTCTCTCTGGGATTTTGTTAGGATACTGCTTCAGATTATGATATATGGGAGTATGGGATTTAGGGTTTTTGTTTAGTGTGCTCGCTAAGATTTTTTTTTCAATCTTATGCCTACGTATTCCCGTTTACCGAAACAGGGAAATCAGAGCGTTCGTAGTTCCTCCTATTCTACGGGAGGAAATGGTTGTTTTGGTGTCTTGTTCAAAGCCCAAGACGTGAAGCGAAAGGTAGTTTGTATCTTGTTCAAAGCCCAAGATGTGAAGCTGAAAAGTTTATTTGTATCTTGTTTGAAGCCCAAGATGTGAAGCTAAAGGTGCTGACTTTAGAGAGAATTTGTCATCTCTAAATTGGGGGGTTGTATGTCACAACTGTTTATAAAGGAGAATTACTTTAACCGGGATATGTGAATCCGGCAATGCCATAATTTCCTTTAAAGGGGATTTTAACCTGAAGGAGAAGACTTTAACTCAGTGTAGAGCAATGCTATCTTTCCTTAGGAATTTCTCATGCTAAAAGAGGGACAGTGGCATGGATGTAGATGATCCAAAGGCTTGCTGCTTACAACAATTAGATGAAGGGGAAGGAGTTGTTGATGTTTGTGTACTGTGAACGAGACACGACTTTGATGCTAAAAGGTTGATTGGATCAACCAGTGGTTTTCTTATACAAAGCCTAAGAGGAGGCTATTATGTGTCTCGTACAAAGCCCGAGAGAGAGGCTAAAAGGTTTTGACTCAACAAGGGAATCTTTTGGTATCTCGTATAAAGCCCGAGAGGGAGGCTAAAATTTGTTTGGCTCAATAAGAACCTTTTTGTATCTCGTATAAAGCCCGAGATGGAGGCAAAAGGGGTGATTGACTCAACGAGGGACTCTCTGGCATCTCGTACGAAGCCCGAGATGGAGGCTAAAATTGTTAGCTCCGCTGGGGAGAATCATTGTACAAAGCCCAAGAGGAGGCTATGGTGACTGTTTCAGTTGAGTGACAGGTCCAGTATGCTGATTTAAAGAGAAAATCAGTTCTTATATGAGCAACACTGTACTCGAGGATTTGATTCGAGGATCCGGGTTTATTCCTGTTCTTTAAGGAATTGGGAAATCTGAAGGGTATTGAGATTGTCCGAGTCTACGGGGTTTTCTTCCTATTCTTGAAGGGTGCTTGAGAATGTCTTTGAGACTCAAGGATATTAGACTGTCCAAGTCTAGAGTTTCATCTTTTGTACCATGCTTTAAGAAACAGTAGTAGACTCTTTGAAAGGACCGTTCTATTAAGATGACTGATTTCTGTTCCTATACCTTTAGGAGGTCACCGGGACAATTTGTACGAAGCCCAAGAGGAGGCTGGAAACTTTTAAGAAGTCGACGGTTCCTTGTACTAAGCCCAAGAGGAGGCTATCATTCCCGGAGGAAGAGATCATTATACGAAGCCTAAGAGGAGGCTGTGAATACTTCTAAGAAGCTAAGAGGATCCTTGTACTAAGCCCAAGAGGAGGCGGGGCTCGCTTTTAGGAAGCCTGTGGGTCCTTGTACGATGCCCAAGAGGAGGCCGATGCTTTTAAGAAGCTCGTGGGTCCCCAAACCCCGAGAAATTCAAGGCAAGCTATTCACAAGGAATAGATCAAGTCAGGAAAGTTCGAGAATTTGGAAGAAACTCAAAGATGCCATTCACGGAGAATACAGTCATCTCTGGGAGTAGAGTTTCTTGACAATTCCTAATGAGGACAGCCGAAGAGAAGACTGTATCTGGTGATCCTATTGGGGATCTAGTTGTCTATTTCTATGAATAAATGGCGTCACCTAGTTCTAGACGTAGTTGCCGGGGAAACTCGAAATATCTATACTATTATTACACAGTTGATATGAGTTTATGAAAGAAGACTTACAGCGAAACAGCCCCACAATACAGTTATATGTATATGAAAGCGATAAATGAAAGCAATAACCACTTACTCGGTTGTAGAGCTTCCATACTGTTTGGTTAGTTGTTCAACAAAGAAAGATTGAAAACAACAGTATATTTCAAAATCAAAGGAGAAAGTGCGTTGAAAAAGAAAGATTTGGGGCTTACAGCTCAAGGAGAGACCCAGGGTTTTATCAATGAGCGCACTGTTTGAATTTGTACAGAGGGACTTATACAAGTGACTAAGGCCCAAAATGTTTTCTGTACAAGGGGATGGGTCTTACACTCTCTCAAGAGGCCCAAAAAGTTTTAAAGAAAAAGAGTGGGGCTTATAACACGAGGGTAGGCCCAATTGATTTTTTCGTTTTAAAATGGCGATCGTGCCGAGGTTTTCTTTTAACGCGAAGGGGCTTATACAATATCTGAGGCCCAAAAATGTTTTGGTTAAAAGGGGATTGGGTCTTACACTCTAATAGAGGCCCAAAAAGTTTTGAATGGGTCTTATTAGCTCGAGAGGCCCAGTTGGTTAATTTTAAACTGGCGAGCGCACCGAGGTTTTTTGAAAATACAGTGGGACTTATACAATAAGTGAGGCCCAAAATGTTTTGTATTTTACAAAAAAAAAGGGTTGGGTCTTACACTCTAATAGAGGCCCAAGTGTAATTGTTTGATGAGGGTGAAAATCAAAGAAACCCTAATTTTAATCTTTAAATAATAAATATTTAAAGAAAATCAATGAAAAATACCAAATAGATTTGAATAAACCACTTGTGATTTTGGTTTAAGGTTTGAAAAATGAGGTATAAATCACAAGAGATATTAAAACTCATTTGGTCTTGATTTTTCAAGATGGATGTTCATTTTAAAATGTTTAAAAACAAATAAAAATGAATTTATTCACAAAAATACTAATTATATTAAATACATAATATAAATCTTTTTTTTTGTGGAATAAAATATTTCAACATTTTTATGATTTTTTGCAAAAAGAATCAGTCAAAAATAATTAAAATTGAGTGAGTTATTAATTTTTCAAATCATTAACAAAATAATATGAAAAATAGGAAAATAGGAAAAAGTGATAAAAAAAAGGTCTGGGGTGAGGGGGATTCGAACCCCAGACCTTTCGTTTGCCAATACATACAAACCAGCTGATCAACCACTGGGGCGCAATGCCAATTCATTAATAACATGGCAAGTGAAAAATATATATCAAACTAGTTGGATTTTCTGAAAATGGCGCCATGGCCATCTTCTTCCTCTAGCTCGTGCATGAAGCCCTCCATCTCTCTCGTTTCTCAACCATTTGACATGATTCAAACACCAAACTCATGCGTTTTTTCACAAGGAAGAAGATGGCAATACTCAATTTCATTCATTTCCAGTGTATAGCAAATTATATCATTGTGGCCGTATGAACCCTAATTTTGCAAAAGCAATAGAGTAGGCATGATTATGAGTGCTATGATCAAATTTTTTGAGGGAAAACAATCAACATATGATGGCAAGCAATTGGCAAAAATATCATGCGAGGAAATATGCATGGATCATGGAGTTTGAGTTTTGAGGCTTACCTTGATGCAAGCTGAAATGGAACTCTGCACAAACCTTGTTCCAGTTGTGAATTAATGATCCCTACAGCTTCAATGGATGTTATGGAGTGTGTTGCAAGCTTTGGAACACTTTGAAACTCTTTGGATCAAGCTGGAGACCTCCACCTGCATAATTGAGGCATAATGGCTTGGTTGAAGGGTGATTTTGAGCCTGAGGTGTTACAGTCAGTGTTTAAGTGTTTGGACACCTCAAATACATCATATGTGATGTGTTTGAGCAATTGGAATTGATTGCTTAAGGCTGCAACTCAAAACCCGATAGTGGTTACTCAAAAACCAAGAAACTTGAGGTTTAAGGAAGAATGAGAGAAAGCAGTGCTGTAACTGGCTTTGGTGTGAGTTGAATGATCCATTGGAACCTCTATTTATAGGTGATCAACTTTTTTCTTGGAGGAATAGTGAATGGCTGCTGGATCAGATCACATTTGCATGGATTGGCTTGGAGGATTTCTTCTCAAGCAAGGCAAACTAGCCATTCCCAAGAGCAGGGCTATGCCTTGACCAAAATCACATTCTTCAGATGTTTTTATTGTTGTTTAATCAGAGAACTTGACTGAGTAGAGTGGCTTTGTTGAAAATGCACTATTCCACATTAATGCCCTTTGAATTCAAGGCAAAATGTGCCAAAGTGGATGAATTTCAAGTTGGAAGATTCCTTGGCTTTTTGACTCAGCCTTATCAGTTGGATCAGATGCATTGTGATTGGTTTGAGTACATGTGACATGCTGATCCTCAGTTTTTGGTTCAAAATCGTGTGTGGCAAGCAAACATGCAAACTGATTTTTCCAAAACAGCTTGCAGCAGCATGGCTTTGGGCATGGATTTCTCTTAGCTCAAGTTGAATCAATTCATGCTGTTAAGCTCTTTGAATTCTTGGAAACATTTGCAACAACATTGATGTTTATCTTTGGACTTGATTCAGCTTGCAACTATGTGAAAAGATCTCATAAGTTTTGGTGTTTCAACACAAAATCTGCCTTGCCCAGAATTTTTCTAAGTGTTTAAAAAGTTGTACTTTCATGTTTTTAGTGACTTTGATCACTCCATAACTCAAAATCCCCAATGAATTGGAATTAGGTCTAGTTGAAGTTTTTGTAGAGGGAAATGAGATCTACAAATCAAGCCTTGGATGAGAGAAAATGGCTTTTTGGTTTAGGAGTTATAACCCTCCAAAGTTGGTACCCTAGCCACTTTATTTTTAACTTAGAAAATTTTCTAAGTTTTTATGGTTACCCCTTTTACAAGTTATCCAACTTTTCTTGATTTTTATTGATGGATGATGATTCAAATCATACATTAACATCATTTTAGGGTTAAAAATCCATTTCTGTGAAAAATCTCAAAAAGTCAAAGTTGACTTTTGTGCACAGTTGACTTTTTATCAGATGAATTCCAAACTGTGCAATTCTTCAGGAAATCATGTCCTTAACCTAAATCAAACTTGATGGACATGTTCCATGGGTGGTATAGAGTATATTGATGCATGTCATAGGGCTTGGGAGCATGTCCTGGTCAAAAGTCAAAGTTACAGTTGACTTTTTCCTTAAAACCCTAACTGTGGTGCAGATGAAATTGAAACTTGTTGCTCAAGCTTCTTGGATCAATCCATTGTTGCAAATGGATCAATGTAGTGTATTAGAGACCCTCAAATCCTACTTTGAGGTCTTGGCTCATGATTTGCCCTAAAAGTCAACTTAGGGGTGAATTAGGTCAAGAAACCCTAATTCCTGATTTTTTTATGAATGCATCCCCTGAGGCAAAATTGACTGGATGATTGGGTCCATGAGGTTCCATGGAGTATATTAGGTTATGTTTTGGATTATTGGCTTGTGCCCAGAGGAAAATTTCCATCTGGAGGCCCTGGTCGACCAAAACCCTAATTTGGTGACACTGTCGATCTTGAGACTTGATCCACCTAAAAGGGAGCAACCTTGTGCTTAATCCTTGAAGTGAGAGTCCTCTTGATCCATTATGGATGTTTTAGAGGTTAGAAAAGTTGAAGATCATGTCATTCCTTGATTGACCCTTTGTCTAAGCACTCAGAGAGGGCTTGAAACCCTAATTTTGATTGTAGTGAATACTCAACAATCCTTGAGGAGATTGATGAGGTACGATGGTTCATCCATATTGTGATGATGATTTCCATAATGATGGGAATCTTAGTGGTCAAAATTTGGGGTATGACAGATGCCCCTATTTAATCTTCTTGGACCCGAAGGTGCGAATGACGAAGGTGTTCGGGCATTCGGGGTGCAAGAGGATTTAATATCGAAATACCCGAAATTTTGATGGTGGTTATGAACGGTAATTCACGCATTCATCTTCTTTTGCTAAGAAATGATGCTTAGAAAAGGTAAACTTCCCCTCGATCCTGGTCTTCAGCTAAGGAGCTAGTCTTAGTTTCTGATTTAAACTTCCCCTCGATCCTAGTTTCCTACCGAGGAACTGGTCTTAGTTTCTGATTTAAACTTCCCCTTGATCCTGGTTTCCTACCGAGGAACTGGTCTTAGTTTCTGATTTAAACTTCCCCTCGATCCTGGTTTCCTACCGAGGAACTGGTCTTAGTTTCTTTCGTCAATAAACTTTACTGACAAGGGACGCTATTCGTAGCGGTTTTCCTCAAACTTCTCGCCGAATTTTCCTGGGGAGATGCCATTTGACGGAAAAAGTTGATGTCATACTTACTGGGGAACCCAGTCATCTGAGTTGTAGAGTTGGACAAACTTCTCTGTTGGAGACGCCATTTGTTTCTACTGGGGAAATCGAGTCTCTTGAGAGGCTGCTTCTGCGTGGGATCTTACATCATACTTTTCTCGGGATCTTTCCGGAGAAATGCCATATGATGGGGTCCAATTTTGAGATGCCGAGGACCTTTTCATCAGCGGTCTTTTCGGAGCGAAACTGGCATGCTGCCGAATCTCTGATTACGAGGCTTTCTCTGTGGATTTTCCTTAATCTGGGAAAGCAAGGATATCATCTTCAATGGCGAAGAGTGATGCTGACTAAAAGTTCCTCTGGTTTTTCAGAGGTTCAAGTTATCAAAGTGGTTGAGGAGCCAACTTCTTTCCAGAAATAAACTGGAGGCTAGGCTGTTCAGACACAGCGTTTCCTGACGAGGCAAGAACTGACGACTCGATTGAGAGAACTTCTATCACTAGGGGACAAGACTGACTAGAGTGATAGTGATGCAATATGAAATGTGAATGCAAATCAATAATGCATGATGTGTGTATGTATATGCTGACAAAATTGATGCGACACACAACTGAAAGATGAACACGACTGGATACTCGGCCATCGCGGGGCGTGTAGAAATATCGCGGGTTCAAGATAGCAATTCCACCTTGATTAGGAAAAGTAGTCCTCGCGGGGAACTATGTTGGTCGGGCTTAGGAGATAAGAACTCAGCCGTGGCGTGTCAGACGAAACAAGGTCTCTGACATAGTTGATCCCTTCATTCAGGCGTACTGGGTTAGAAGGAGTACTTTGATTCTGCACTTTGAAGTTTGCTTACTTCTGGAGAAGCGGTTGATGCTCTTTTGATGTTCAACAGTCAAAAGAAATTGCCGTCTTTATTTTAAAGCAGAAAAAAAAGTTTGACAAGTAAATTCATTTTTGTTCTATTTCAAGAATCGTTAATCATGTTAAAAACATCATTCTGTAAAGCTAAAACAAATAAGAATTACAAACAAAAGCACAAGGGCTCAAATTTTCTTGATAGGATGGAGATCAGCCAAACGCGTGATTCCAAAGAGTATATAAAAAGCTTGAAAATGGTAATTTACAGGGAAAAGGGCTACGTTGAAAAATAACGACCACTATCCTTCTACCAACTTTGAATTCGGGACATCCTGAGCTTCTGTCGAAGATGACCTTGACTGGAGTTTTCTGACGGATGATGTAACTGCTGCTGAGGGACTTGCCTCTGTTGAACATAGTTACTTGCCATTATCCCTAATTTTTGCCTGGATTGTACTGTGATGTTTCCAATCCACCGGGATGATTTTTTTATGTCTCTAACTTTTGCCTGGACCGCCCTTTCGGGTTTTCAATCCACCGAGATGTTTTTTTTAGTTTAGGCGAATTATTTCTTGACTACATCAACATTCGTAGGGTAGGCAAATTCCTCTCCGTCCATGGTTGCAAGTCTCAAGGCGCCGCCTGAGAAAGGTTTCGTGACCACATAGGGGCCATCATAATTCCGAGTCCACTTGCCCCGAGAATCAGTGAAAAATGATTGTATCTTCTTGAGCACGAGGTCTCCTTTCCTGAAGATGCGAGGTCGGACCTTTTTGTCGAACGCCTTCTTCATTCTCTGTTGATACAGCTGACCATGGCATAGTGCCGTGATACGTTTCTCTTCGATCAGGTTTAATTCGTCGTGTCGGCTTTGACACCATTCAGCTTCGGTGAGCTTAGCTTCCATCAATACTCAGATTGACGGGATCTATACTTCTATGGGGAGCACTGCTTCCATGCCATATACTAGAGAGAAAGGGGTTGCCCCTGTTGAAGTGCAGACAGATGTGCGATAACCGTGAAGAGCAAAGGGTAGCATCTCGTGTCAGTCTTTGTAGGTTACAACCATCTTTTGAACAATCCTCTTGATGTTCTTGTTAGCCGCTTCTACCGCTCCGTTCATCTTGGGTCGGTAGGGAGATGAGTTATGTTGTTCGATCTTGAACTTTGCACACAACTCTTTCATCATCTTGTTGTTCAAGTTAGATCCATTATCAGTAATGATCTGGCTTGGAACACCATAACGGCAGATGATATTGTTTTTGATAAATCGGACCACCACTTGTCGGGTTACATTGGCGAATGACGCTGCTTCGACCCACTTGGTGAAGTAGTCAATTGCCACCAGGATGAACCGATGTCCGTTTGAAGCCTTAGGTTTAATCAAGCTAATCATGTTGATTCCCCATATGGAAAAAGGCCACGGGGAAGAAAGAACTTTGAGATGCGTTGGCGGTACATGAATTTTGTCGGAGTATATCTGACACTTGTGACACTTCCTCATGTACTTGTAGCAGTCAGATTCCATGGTCAACCAATAGTACCCTGCTCTTAGAATTTTTCTCGCCATTGTGTGTCCATTGGCATGAGTGCCAAAGGATCCTTCCTAAATTTCTTTCATAAGCATGTCTGCTTCTGGTCTGTCTACGCATCGGAGCAAGACCATGTCAAAATTTCTCTTATAGAGTGTATCACCGCTCAGGAAGAAGTTTCCAACCAATCTTCTGAGGGTTTTTCTGTCTTTCCTGGATGCCCCAGGTGGGTACTCTTGTTTCTGAAGGAAGCATTTGATATCGTGATACCAAGGTCTGTCGTCTAGGACTGATTCAATCGTGAAGATGTAAGCGGGCTGTTCAAGGCGCATTATGTCGATCTTAGGTAGGTCGTTCCATCGACCTACACTAATCATGGAAGAGATAGTGGCTAATGCGTCAGCCATATGATTCTCATCACGAGGGATGTGATGAAACTCAATTCTGTTGAAGAAAGGTAGCAACCTTCTTGTATAGTCTTTGTAAGGAATTAATCCTGACTGGTATGTGTTCCAATCTCCTTTTATCTGATTGATAACCAGGACTGAATCGCCGTATACGTCCAAGTTTTTGATCCTTAAATCAATTGCTTCTTCGAGACCCATGATACATGCTTCGTACTCGGCCTCGTTGTTCGTACACTTGAATGTAAGTTTGGCAGTGAAAGGAATGTGGGTACCCTGAGGGGTGACAAAGATTGCCCCAATTCCGTTTCCATAATGATTAACTGCTCCGTCAAAGATTAGTCCCCATTGGGAACCTGGTTCTGGCCCTTCACTGGGTAGCGGTTCATCGCAATCTTTCATTTTTAGATACATGACATCTTCTTCTGGGAAGTCAAACCCGATTGATTCTTGATCGTCAATCGGTTGATGAGCCAAATGATCGGCTAAAACACTCCCCTTAACGGCTTTCTGAGCGTGGTACTCTATGTCATATTCTGATAATAACATCTGCCAACGGGCGATTCTTCCCGTGAGAGCAGGCTTTTCGAAGACATACTTGATTGGATCCATTTCGGAGATTAACCAAGTAGTATGACGAATCATGTATTGACGAAGACGTTTGGCTGCCCAAGCTAAAGCGCAACAAGTTTTCTCAAGCATCGTGTACCGAGTTTCGCAGTCGGTGAATTTCTTGCTCAAATAGTAAATGGCAGACTCTTTCCATTTGGTTTCGTCTTGTTGGCTAAGTATACACTCCATTGAGTCTTCCAAGACTGCGAGGTAGATGATCAGTGGTCTTCCTTCCACTGGAGGTGATAGAATCGGAGGATTCAACAGATATTCCTTGATACTGTCGACGGCGGTTTGGCAATCTTCTGACCAAACGCAGTCCTGATTCTTTTTGAGTAATTTGAAAATTGGCGCACAGGTCGCGGTCATAAGGAATATGAATCTGGAGATGTAGTTCAAACGTCCCCGAAATCCTCTGACTTGTTTTTCAGTTTTCGGAGAAGGCATTTCTTGAATGGCCTTGACCTTGTCAGGATCAACCTCAATTCCTTTCTGGCTGACGATGAACCCTAGTAGTTTCCCTCAATGTACACCGAAGGTGCACTTGTTGGGATTCAAGCGGAGTTCGTATTTCCTCAAACGCTCGAACAGTTTCGACAGGTGGGTCACATACTCCTCTTCTGTCTTAGATTTTGCAATCATGTCATTGACATATACCTCGATCTCTTTGTGTATCATGTCATGAAAAAGAGTTGTCATGGCCCTTTGATAGGTTGCCCCGGCGTTCTTCAAACTGAACGGCATCACCTTGTAACAAAAGGTACCCCATGGGGTAATGAACAAAGTTTTCTCCATGTCTTTCGGCGCCATTTTGTTCTGATTATAGCCCGAGAACCCATCCATGAAGGAGAAAACTTTAAACTTTGCTGTACTGTCCACCAGCATGTCAATGTGTGGTAAAGGAAAGTCGTCCTTTGGACTAGCCTTGTTCAAGTCTCGGTAGTCGACACACATTCTGACTTTTTCGTCCTTTTTGGGAACGGGTACGATGTTGGCTAACCATTGAGGATATTCAGATGTAGCGAGGAATCCCGCGTCAATCTGTTTTCGTACCTCCTCTTTGATTTTGATGGCCATGTCCGGGTGAGTCCGTCTCAACCTCTGCTTTACTGGCGGACATTCCGATCTAAACGGTAAATGATGTTCCACGATGCTGGTATCCAACCCTGGCATGTCTTGATAGGACCAAGCGAATACATCGGGGAATTCTTTGAGAAGCTTTATCAAACTCTCTTTGGCAGTTGGACTGAGCAGTGCCCCAATCCTGATTTCTTTTCTCTCTTGTTCTGAACCTAAGTTCACCATTTCCAACGGTTCTTTGTGAGGTTCAATGGACCTTTCCTCTTGTCTGAGTAGTCGGGAGATCTCTTCTGGAATTTCGTTGTCAATTTCTTCTTCAGCCCCAAATACCGGGAACTCGAAGTTGGGAGAAGGCATCGGATCGTATGTTTCAACGGGGTTTAAAACAAGCAATCTGCATGACGTGATGATTCGTGTTTAGAAGAGATAGAGAAAATGCAAGTGTGTGCAGTGTTTTATTTTACTGCTTGTTTTTATTATTGAATTGTTTTTTAGGATTACCATTTTCTGAAAAACGAAAAGAGAAAACAGCAATTAATGCGGAAATTACAGAACGACGTTATTTTATTAATGAACAAGTCGATTCTCGAAACTACAACCCTATAAAACATAACTCTGTCGCTTTGGGCGAAGCGAAGAGGGATAATTTATAGAAAGTGAGCCCTATCAAAACATCCGTTTCACCCGGGCAGGGTGAAAGTTTAAAAGATGGCAATTACTTTGACTGATGAACGACCTTCAGAACATCGATAGCAACCCATTGGCGGCGAACTCCTCGGTGAATCACAAAGTTTGGCACCTTCCTTGATTTGTCTTCAGAAATGATGCCGATTTCTGGTGGAGCAGGATCATTGGAATCTGTCTCCCAGGCAGAATTGTCGTAGGAGGATTCCTCTATTGTATTTTGCATAGCATTTGTGCTCTCAGCTGTATCTCCCCATCCCGTAGGCTGGATGTCTTCGAACCTGATACGAGAGCTTTTAGGAGCGGTGTACTTGACCATGAAGTCAAATTTTCCACTTGGTTGTCCCAGGGTGTCCCACGCCTCTTTGGAATTGGAGGAGTCATCTCTCTCGATGACGTTGACCTCGGGAAAAGTATAGTTGATGAATTCAAGTCCTGCAAACGTTACGAATTCATCTTCATGTTGAGTAGTTTCTGAATGACCAGAGTGTTGATCCCATGACATGGTGGGGACACAGGTATTCTGTTCAATGATAGTCAGCTGATTTTCATTGTTCGGTTGACTTTCTTGCCCCAAATCTCCTGGATAAGGTTGCCACATTGGCAGACCATCCATTGGGCCATAGTAGTTGTGGTCAAAGTTGTCTTTCATCAGAGTTCCCTCCTCTAATGAATTTGGCGAAGCACGGCATCCTTCCGGATCACAATCTCCGTATATCATTTCGACATCTGACCTTGGTATAAATCTCGGACTCTGTGCAGGATAGTAAAATGGCGTAGGCACCTCTTCCTGAGACATATAACCGTCCTCGTTAAGGTAGGACTTCCATTCTTCATCTGTGTCAGAGGGATCTTCCTCATTGATAACATGTACTGCTTAAGACACTGGGTGAAGGAAACCTCCACTGTGGAAGAATTTTTGAATGGGATGAAGACTTTCATCGCTGGCAGCTGTCTGGGTACAGGTTGCAGAAAAACCAAGACCCTTCTTTGTTTTATTGTCAATAGGAATGACAAGCTGTCCCCATCCGGTTGTGTCGGTACTCTCGACCGCTTTGATAGCATCTTTGTATGAGGAAATCGAAGTTCCTTCTTTGAACTGATTATTCTTGCTCACCGACAGTGCTTGGAACTGAGTTCCAATAACCTCCTCGGGTTCTATACCAGCAGATGATGACAAGTTGCTTACAAGCAAGGCTTGTTCCCCACAAACCGTGACAAGTTGATCATTGTGGACGAACTTTAGCTTTTGGTGGAGGGTTGAAGTAACCGCTCCAGCCTGATGTATCCAAGGTCTTCCTAATAAACAACTATACGTTGCCCGGATGTCCATGACCTGGAAAGTGACTTGGAAAGTGTGAGGACCAATAGTTATGGGAAGATCAACTTCACCGATAACTGTTTTTCTGGATCCGTCGAACGCTTTGACGACGACCTTGCTGATTCTCATCGGAGGGCCTTTGAATGATAATTGCATCAAAGTGGACTTCGGCATAACATTCAGGGCTGACCCTGTGTCTACCAGTACGCTGGCTAAAGCATCGTCCTGGCAGTTAACTGTGATATTGAGCGCCATGTTATGACGACGACCCTCTTCAGGTAATTCCTCATCACTAAATCCCAAATTATTGCAGGAAGTGATGTTAGAGACAATACTACCGAACTGTCTGATTGTTACATCCTGTTCCACAAAGGCTTGCTCCAAGACTTTCTGTAGAGCCTCCCTGTGGGCTTCTGAACTGAGTAACAGTGATAACACCGAGATCTTTGAAGGAGTTTGTAACAGCTGATCCACAATGTTATATTCACTCCTTTGGATGAGCTTCAGCATCTCATCATTATTTTTCGAAAGGTCGGGATTACTGGATTGACCGACTGGTGGATCGAGAGTTTCTGTCTGAAGTTCCTTTTCCTTGTTAGGTTCTCCAACCCCTCGGTTGAAGATTCTACCACTCCGGGTTACACGACTGATGTCTGCAATATTCACGATGGAGGGTAATGGAATTTTCTTTCCATTCTCGACTATTGTTGCACCGTATTTGTAAGGGATTGCCTTAGCTGATTCATACGGTAGTGGTCCTGGTAGATAGATGACTATGGGAACCTTCTGATTTTTCTGACCATCATAAGCAATCTCGATCCGCTCCCGGTTGGGAGCTCTAGATTCGTCAAGTAGAGGGATAATGGCAAAAACATCCCTGGTCCAGTGATGACCAGAGATCGTGACAACATCCTCAACTTGATCGGCAAGGTTGTTCGGCGTCCAGTTGATGGGTCCAGAACCCGGATATGGACGAATCTCTCCACGATCCACCTGACCCTGAAGAGCTGCTCTCACAAGGTAACACCCTTGGTTACTTTCTGAACAGACACTACAACGGTCATAATTGTGTGGTGGCACCTGGCCACGCCCACTTTGAATACAATGTAACCTCACTAGGTTAGCTTCCACAGATAGGACATCCTGACTCTGGCGCCGAGTAGGATTCCTGTTGCTGATACTAATTTGCTGAGTATCTTCGTCCATATAAATTGGCATCCACCAGTGATTTAACAAGTGCTGAAGTGCCTCCTGGACAAGGGTACAACCCTGATCGTTTTCGCAACCTGCTTTACAGCTTTGATAGTCATGTGATATTAGGAATCTGAGTCGGACCTGTTCAGCATGTAACTCTTCCAGGTTGGTATTCATCACGCGAATATCGAAGATCTGAACCATGTTGATCTGATAAGGGTTCTTATCATGGTAGTCTTGGAACCATCCAAGATCCATCTAACGCTGGAGGTCCTCTTGTATGAAATAGCATCCCTGTTTGTTTACCGAGCAAGTCAGACAAGAACTGTAATCGTGCCGCGGCAGATTATGATACTGGCTTTGCCTTGAATGCATTGCCACCAGATTGACATTCATTGCACGGATATTGTGGTTCTGAATGACGTTGGAATTTGTGTAAACCATGTTAACTCCACGAACTCGGTGCTCTTGGATCCATCCGAGATCCATCTGTTCCTGTAGAGCTGTTTGCACCACAGAACATCCTTGATTGTTTTTAGAGCAGACATCACACTGGTGATAGTTATGAGGTGGCACATGGCCATACCCACTCTGTCTACAATGCATCTTGACCAGATTGGTCTTCAACAAGAGTACATTATGAATTTAATAGACATTGTTAGTCTCTCCTTCTATCAAATTGACTGCAGCCTTCTCATGTTGAGGCAGCGGGTTTGTGAGAACATTAAGATTTGTATCCTTGAAGGATAAGACCCTGCTCCTAACAAGTTTTTGCACGTCGGACTTGAAATTGAGACAAGTCTCTATGTTATTGTCGTAACCCGAAATTTGACCTCCCTCTTTGGCCTCTTGCATAAGCATTTGCATTCGCATCGTTGGCATACGCATTCACACTTATCTTCGTGTGTTTCTTATTGCAGGATCTTCAGGTTTGTCAAGGCCGATTAATCACATCCTCATGAGGTCATCCCCATCATCAAAACAAGATCAAAATAAAGGTTTCTATGCCTATTCATCAATATAAGGGGTGGAAGAGCGAAGCCTAGACCATAGCATCCTTTTCAAGGAAAATTTGGCAAGTTTTTGACTGGTTAATCGGTTAACCATATGCGTTAATCGGTTAACACCCCTTTTACAGCGCTAGATTTAGCTTTTAACAGCTGTTAATCGGTTAACCATATGGGTTAATCGGTTAACACCTGTTATATCAGCAAAAATTCAACATTTCCATCACATTTCAGCAACTCTCTCCATTCTCTTTTGGTCTATTCTATTCTAGAATTGTGTGGAACATTCTAGATAGTTCAAGATCATTCAATACCTTTCCCTTTCATTTATTCCACGCATCATTCTAAAATTGAATACACCATATTTCTTGTTTTGCAAGCTTGTCACCATTGGATGTGGACTTAACCTAGGGATTGTTACCGAGTTGGTTCTAACTAATCGAGTTAACCAACTTGACTCGGTGAGTTGAGTCTAACTAACCCCGACCCTAGCTCCAAACCCAAACCTCATCCCGAACCTCACTCCTAAACTCTCACACTCCAAACCTAAACTCTATTTAAACAAAGCCTTCGCTCATTTTCAAGGACCCTCAACCATTTGCTCCATTTCACTCTCAATTCTCCCACATTTCTCTCATTTTTCTCTCTGATTTCTCTATTCATTCTTCATCTTCATCTCAATTCTTCCCCATCAAACCTCACCAAAGCTCATTTCTACTTTGAAGGATAATCACTTTTACATCAAAAGTGATTATTTCTTGAGCTAAACCTTCATCATTCTTGCTATTACTCTTGGATTTCTGGAGTTATCTCAGCTTTGGGATTGATCTTGAGTAGTTGCTGCAACTTCTAACGGTTCGAATTCGTATTTTTGAGTTTATCGTGATTCTGATCGATTTCGATACGGTTTGTCTCTAAAGCGAAGATTCCTCTTGGTTTCTGTGATTTTCTGAATCAAGCATCCTTTGCAACATTCACCAAGCCAAATCTCCGGCTTGTAGGTTGGTAGATCTAACTAATTTTACCGTTTCGCACATTTTCGTATTGCTCGCCATGTAGTCGATAAATTATGTGTGTGATTTGGTTTTGCATTTGATTGATCCATGATTCAATTATATTAGTTGATTCTAGATCTGTTTATTTGCTGTTTCCAAGTTCAATTTTCGTGTACAATTTCAATTCCTAGCATGTGGTAGTTGGCTTAAGTGATTATGTGTTGAAAACTACTTTTGAAAAGCTGTTTTTCTGTTATTTTTGCCACTGTCACAGTGTTAATCGGTTAACCATATGGGTTAATCGGTTAACCGGTTCTTTTTTCTACTAAAAACGCAGGTTCGTGCACTGTTAATCGGTTAACGCCCTGGGTTAACCGATTAACACTGTGTCAGAATGCCATGTTCTTGTGTTTTCATGTGTGTTTACCATGCTTTCTACATCTTAATCTCCATTGATCATTATGCTTGATTTTATGGATGTTCTAAATGTCATCTCACTTCTGATTGCAGCATGTTTACGAGTTTTCAATGTACATTTTCGATTATTCATTTGGTACATGTTCTTAGCATTGTATGTGCATGGCAATTTTTGCACTATTTTTGTTCACATGATGCATGACTTTGTGTGTCATTTTGATGATCATTTGGCACTGTTTGGTACATTTCCAATTTCAGTTTGCATTGAGTTTATTCTTTATTGGATGAACTTAATTTTGAATAATCATTAATTCACTCCTTTTTGCTTTAATGGAAAGTTGTTAGCATGTTTATCCCTTGATTAATTGATCGAGACTTTGTTTCGATTAATCGATCTCCCCTTCTCCCTTTCTTTAGGCCTCTTTCAGAACTTGTTCTCTCATTTCCCCCCGTAGATTTAGAGTTCGCGCCACGCCTTGCATCGGAGCACTGTACAAATTAGCGCCGTTATGCTGTCCGTTTCCCTACGCGGGAGCACTGTACAACTTGGAGTTGTTGAGCCGTCCGGTTCAATTTCCGCCTTACACCCTGGGTGCTAGAGAAGGAATGAGAAGGGAGATTTCCTACTCTCATTCTGACTATTTCAGGTAGGGGACGAATGACCCTGTGCTTGGCTTAGTCATCTCTAACTCCAGGCGGTAGCGTATTCTCTTTTCCCCAGTCGATTCGATCCTTGATCACTCTTTGCTCTTGGAAATCTCTTTTGATCCTCGATCACTCCTATCCTTTTCAATCTCTCTCTTGATCTATCACCATTCTTTTTGGTTAAGATCCTTTGTTCGTTGGGTTAGCAAGCTTTCTTCGTTTCAACACCCTATTTTCTTCTTGTAATCAATACTTATCGATTCCTCTGAAGAGTTTCTTTTCTCTTTCTTTGGTCTAACACAGTTTTCCTGTCACGACCATTCCTCCCCAGGAGTTCACAACCTTTCCTTTGGTTCCTCTCCCCTTGATTGGTTAACCACTGCCTGTCAGTTAAAACACCAATGTTTGCAATCTTTCTTCAGTTAACCACAGTCCGTCTGTTAAAATACTGAACCCTTTTTCGAGTTAATCACCTTCTCTTGGTTAATCACTCGTTTCTCTCCTCGGTTGATCGCAGTCCGTCTGTAAACACCGAATCCCCTGCAGTTGGCAACCTCTTATTGGTTCGAATACTTGCACCCTTGGGTTAGTAACTTTTCTTTGGTTCAAATACCCTTTCTTCGGTTGAGTACTGTTTGTTCAGTCAGCTTATCAAAAGCCTTTGGGTCACGACCTCCGCTCGGTCCTACGCTCGTTCTTTGGTTGATCACAGTTTCTCTGTTGAAACCAATGCTTCTCTACTCCCACAGAGTTGCAGTCTTTTCTTCCCCGATTAACCACTGTTCATCAGTTAATATACCGATTCCCCCCAGATTCAAACACCTTCTCTCGGTTCGGCACTCTATCTCTTGGTTCATCACAGTCCGTCTGTTGACACCAACTTCTTTTCCCCGCCAGGGTCTACTCCCTTTCTTCGGTTAACCGCTGCCAGCCAGTTAATATACCGAATTTCTCATTTCTCTTGGTTATGACACCATCCCTTTGTTCGGATCCCCATCGGAGTCCTTTCTATTACCCTTACTCTTACTTTATGGTTTCGACACCAATTCTTTTTATTATCCCCAGCGGAGGTTCTTCCTTTCTTGGTTTTGACACCACTCTTTCCCTATTCTTTTGTGCAAACGTTCTTACTGTGCGAGCTTCCCCAGTAGAGTTTTTTCCTTCATTCCTGCTCTTGGTTTTGACACCACTTCTTTCACTTCTTTGTTTCTCTCTTGTTTTCCTTTACCGTTCGGTTCCACGAACTACGGAAGCTCTGATTCTGCATTCTTTTGGATGTATGATACGTAGGCACGAGACGTAATGTCTTGGCGAGCATACTTCCACCCTTCCTTCCTTCTCCTTTTCTTCCTTCTATTCTTTGTCCCCTGGTTCCTCTGAACTACGGCGCTCTGACTTCCTCATTGCACTATGAGGGTACGTAGGCACGAGGACTTCGTTCCTCCGCGAGCACTTTCTTTCCTTTCTTTCTTTTTCCCCTTTCTCTCTCTCTCTCTCTCTCTCTCTCTCTCTCTCTCTCTCTCTCTCTCTCTCCTTTTCTTTAGCTAGAAGCCTCTAGATAGGTAACCCATCTAAGCCTAGAAGCAAGCGAAATGGTTCCCGTCGAGTACGACGGATGCGTTAGGTGCTAATACCTTCCTTTCGTATAACCGACCCCCCGTTCCCGTTTCTCTTCCCCTTGGGTTTTATCGATACTTTCCCTGTCCTTTGGGACTAAATAAAGTTCAGCGGCGACTCTGTTGTATCTTTGAGTGTGCGATTCACTCAGGTAGATTTCCATCCATCTTCAGCTGGCGACTCTGCTGGGGAATTGGTTGACCTACTGCTGGTCCGTCCCTTGAGGGGTCTCGCCTAGTTTTGTTTGCTTTCTTGCTTGTTTGGGTGTTTATCTTTAGCGCTTTACTTGCTTTATTTACTTGCTTTAGTTTTATTGTTATTTATTGCATTTCTTTACTGCTTTGAATATTCATATGCTGCATATTCTGGATATCTGCTGTTTTCTGCTGTTGTTGGGATGGGTAGATATTATTGGAGATAAAGGTCCTAACACCGGGCCTAGTATACACATAGGCTAGAACGTGGATAGTTGTGAGGCCTGCGTTTTGCGCGTTGGGTTATCACGAGAGCCACATCCCAGATCGTGATTCGCTTGAGAATACTTCCGTCCTGTGAGAATTCACTACGGCGGGGATTTTCATTTTGAGTCCTATGGTTTGGGCGACCTTTTCTAGGGACCACCTTGTTGTGTCTAGATCACACCTGTGAGGGGGATGGGTTTTGCAGGAAAACAGGCCACTTCATACCCTTGTTCTCACACACGCCAGGTTTCTTCACCAACACATCAGATTATGTTGCACTGACACAGATTATATGCAGATATCCGGGCTATTCAGGCTTGATTATTCAGGCTGTGTTGGCTGCTTGTTGTTGTGTTGCATATCATTTCATCATGTAAATTAATTTTTTGCATGTGCATTTCCAGGTTTTCAAGGGCTTATCTTTTGTTGACATTATCATAGAGATGAGTACTGGTTGTCGTGGCATCGTTAGCTACAAGTTTGTGGAGCCTAAGCTGGGTATTTTGAGAGGTTTGGCATCTTTGTTGGTTGGAGATCACAGAGGGGTTTTCATAGATGCTTATGGTAGTCTGTTGACCATCCTCAACGCTGAAGTCAACATCACTGCTATTCATACTCTGGTTCAGTTCTACGACCCGCCCTATAGGTGCTTCACATTTCAGGATTATCAGCTAGCACCTACACTTGAGGAGTATGCTCATATTCTGGGGGTTGAGATCAAGAAGCAGGTTCCTTATGTTTACACTAGCAGTTGTCCGAAGTTTCATCTTATTGCTGGTGCGCTTGGCATTAGTGAGAAAGATGTGGAGGGTAATCTCAAGACCAAAGGGAAAGGTATTTAAGGGTTTGCTTCGAAGTTCTTGGTTGACAAGGCCACTAGTTTTGCTAAGGATGGGAATTGGAAGGCTTTCAACGCCATTCTTGCTTTGCTGGTATATGGGATTGTCCTGTTTCCGAACATGGAGGATTTTGTAGATCAGGCTGCCATCAGTATTTTCTTGTCCAAGAACTCTGTTCCGACACTTCTTGCTGATACCTACCATTCTATTCATTCCAGGAATGAAAAGAAGAAGGGTACCATTGTCTGTTGTGCTCCTCTGTTATACCGATGGTTCATGTCTCACCTTCCACAGAAGGGTCCCTTTGTTGAGAATAAGGATAATCTCAAGTGGTCTCAACGAATCATGTCTCTTACCGCTGATGATATCTCTTGGTATTCTTGAGTCTACGACGACATTCCAATCATTCTTCATTGTGGGAAATTCTCCAATGTGCCTCTCTTGGGTACAAAGGGTGGAATTAACTACAATCCGAGAATGGCGTTCCGACAGTTGGGATATCCTATGGTTGACAAACCTGATCCTGAGGTAGTGGAAGAGTTCATCTTTCATGAAGGGGTTGATGACATGGGTTTGCTGAAGAGGTTTAGCGCCGCTTGGACTCAGATTTATCTCGGAGGAAGAGCTGATTTGGGTAAGAAGAATTGCGTAGCCAAGGAAGCTTACACACTTTGGGTCAAAGAGCGTGTCAAAGAGATCTTGTTGCCCTTCTCTCCTGAGCCTTCCATGAATGCCAAGCTTCCTGAACTTACCATTGTTCCTCTATCTGAGGTCGATCAACTCAAGTTGATTGTTGAGAAGTTGAAGAAGGAGAATGACGATCTTCGTCTCAACCTTGATAGAGTCACTTCCGAGAGGGATAGCCTACAAATTGAGCTCCGTCAGAAGCACGAGCGTATACTTAAAGAGGTGGAGGTGGAACATAACAAGCGTAGGAAGGTGGGTCATGCTTTGAAGAGCACCTATAAAGGACTTGCTTCAAAGAAGAGACAACTCGCCGATGCTCATTATCAGGCCTACAAAGAGGAGCTAAGCCACAAAAAGCAACTTGAAGAACTTCGAGGGAAGTTATCCGAGTTCAAGACGAAGTGGCAAAGTGAGCAAGACCATGCTAATCAGTTAGCAAAGGACTTTTCCCAATGTCAAGCTAAGCTCGACCAAGTCTTCGGTGAGATTCAGAAGCTGCAAGATCAAGTACATCAGAGCCAAGAGCAGATTGGCCAGCTCAACACAGAGAGCACTCATTGGGAGCATCAAAGCCGTCATCTACAGAACCTCCTGGATCAGAAGGAGGCCTTTCTTCAGGATATGCTTCAGGGACCTAATCATTCTTTGCTGCGCAACCTCATGAAGGATGCGAAGTACTGGAGTGAGAAGCATGGTCGTCTGGCCAGATTTGCTGAGCATGCCTTAGAGGACCTACCAGGGTTGTTGAGGGATGCATATGCGGATGCATTACCACACCGGCTTCCTTGGGCAGTTTTTCATTTCTTATCTGTGTGTAGGGTGGTATTTGATAGGATCCGTGCGGATTTTGTTGTAGCCCAAAAGGCAGATATTTGACTTGTACTTCTTTCCTCTATTGAATGAATGAATGAAGATGCTTGCTCACTCTATCTTTTATGCCTTTACTTGTATGCTTTATGATTATTGTCAACAAAGATAAGTTTAAGAATTCCTGGAATTTAAAACTTTATTTTTGTATGCATAGCATACATTCATCTGCACACATATGCACGTCCCTTCGTCTGAAACCGTTGCTCATCCTTGTCCGCATTCCTTGTAGCAAGACGACGACACGACATCGGTATTTTACTCGCTCAAACAAATCCAGGATCATGGCTAATTTTGAAGCTGAAAACGCTGCTTACAAGGAAACTCTGGCACAATTCCAAGGTTGGATGGATCAGTTTCAGACGAACATGGATGTCATTATGGAGCTCCTTTGTGCTCAGAGGGATGCTACTGCTGCTACCACTGTTGTTGCAACCACTACTGATGCAACTGTTGTCACGCCTGTTGTGACTATTCCTCCTGTTGTTATGGCTACTCCTGCTGTTGTTGTTCCTTCTCCTGCTAGAATTGATATGCCGGTTGAACCTGTGAATCAGCCTGCTGTTCAGCCTAGTTTGAATCAGATGCCCGCTGGTTTCCCTTGGGGCATGCCTTCGAATTACACTCCTCAGATTGCAAATAATGGTAGTTCCTTCATGCCATATCAGCCTTTTGTTGCACCCATGCCTAATGGGAATGCTGTCGCCTATCCATGGGTCATGCCTACTCCAGTCCCACCTCCAGCGGTGAACGATGATCCTGAGAATCTTCAGGCTCAAAATCATTAAACTGCCGGATTGGTTGATACTGAAACTCCTGATGACGAAGAGCATGTGTATAGGGGTCCTTCTATTCATGTTCCGGGTTCGTCTCAAGTTGCTCAGACTGCTGTTGTGAATGTTCATCCTGGAATGTTCTATCCTGGGGCGTCTTCCACAGCTGCTGGGGTCCCTCCTCCGAGTTATCCGTATGGGGTTCCGATGGGTCAGAATGCTGGTCAGATGGTTAATCCTGGTTTGGTTTATCCTTCTCAGTTTGCTACTCCGCAAGTGAATGCTCCTGCCGCTTCTCAGCTGCCAAATCCTCAGATTCTTGTTAGGCCTACTAATCAGAATAGATCTGTTGACTACAAGTTGTTGGAAGACCGTATCAGGTCAATAGAAGGATTCTCTGCTTTTGGCCTGGATGCCAAAGATCTGTGTTTGGTTCTGAATGTTGTGCTGCCGCAGAAATTCAAGGTACCTGATTTGCCAAAGTACAAAGGTTTAAGCTGCCCGCGTAGTCACATCACTATGTACTGCAGGAAGATGGCATCCCATATTGATAATGATGAACTCTTTGTTCATTATTTTCAAGATAGTTTGTCTGGTACCTCATTGGATTGGTACATGGGCCTGGAGCGCAACAAAATCCGTACTTGGAGGGATTTGTCTGAAGCGTTCGTGAGACAATACAAGTACAACCTTGATCTGGCGCCAACTAGATTGCAGTTGCAGAATCAGTCCCAGCGCTCAACTGAAACATTCAAGGAGTATGTACAAAGATGGCGTGAGATGGCATCTCGTGTGCGACCTGATCTCTCTGACATTGAGTTTGTTGACATCTTTATGGGTACTTTGCAAGGCTCTTACTACGAGAAAATGGTGGGTAGTTCTTCATCAAACTTCGCTGATGTTGTGACGATCGGTGAACGGATTGAGAATGGTTTGAAGACTGGAAAGATTCCTGGAGCTACTTCCCAGCAGCCGGCCACTCGGAAATCTCAGAACAGTCATTCCAAGAAAAAGGAAGGTGAAGCCAACGCTGTGACAGCTTAAGTTTCTCCTCAGTATCCAGCTCCCATGGCTCCCTTGCCATACTATCCGTATCCATACATTGCCGCTGCACAGTATCAACAACCTCCGTATAAATATCATCTGCAACAACCAGTTCAGAATGCTCAGAATTAACAGAACAACAAAAATCAGCAGAATCAAAACCGTCAGAACAACAACAATCAGGGAAACCGTAAGCGCCCGAATTTCGACAAGATTCCTGTGTCATACACGGAATTGTTTCCTTACTTGGTTCACCAAGGGGCAATTGTCCCCAAACAGATAGCACCTGCAATTTCTCCATTTGGTCCGAAGCATAATCCAAATGCATCTTGTGCCTACCATGCTGGATACATAGGACATGCAACGGAGGATTGCTTTGTTTTCAAAACCAAAGTTCAGGAACTCATTGATAAGAAGGTTCTGACTTTTGCTGAGGAAGGACCCAATATCCAGAGTAACCCGTTGTCGGATCACGGTGGACCTACAGTTAACATGATTGAGGATAGCTCAAGTATCTTGGATGTTGATGAAGTAAAGACCCCGATGGCTGTGGTTTTCAAGAAATTGAAGGAACATGGGCTGTTGAAAGGTTTGCATGGTAAGTGTCAGATTTGTGACGATAATCCCAACCAGTGTCGAAGGCTGAAAGGTTGTGTCCAGATTCTGATGAACCGCGACGAAGTGCAGTTTGCCAGATCTAAACCTGTTGAGGAAGTTGCTGCTATTGAGCCGTTCACCATCGTCTATAGGAAGGTTCCTGTGGAATCCCCTAAATAGAAGAAGGTGCAACCCATCGTGGTTTGTCCGCCGAAGCCATTTCCGTATCAGAATTCTAAGGAGGTACCGTGGAAGTATGGGTCTTCTGTCTTTTCTGGAGGTCAAGAGATAAGGTTCGCCGAATCAGAGATCATGAATGTTACCGCTGGTGGAGGTATGACTCGTAGTGGACGAATGTTTGCTCCAAAGGTCACTACAAAGCCTGTGCAAGTTCCGACTATAGTCCTTGTTGTTCAACAAGGGGCATCTTCTACTGCCATTCCAATACCGACTATCTCGTCTGAGGATGTTTCAAAGAACAAAGAAACCCTTGATGATCAAGAATTCCTTAAGCTGATCAAGAAAAGTGACTTTAAGATTATGGATCAGCTGGGTCAGACTCCCTCGAGGATCTCAATTTTGTCCTTACTCATGAGTTTGCCTGCGCACAGATCAGCTTTGTTGAAAGTATTGAACAGTGCCCATGTCATGCAAGATATATCCGTCATCGAATTCGATGATGTTATGGCGAATATAACTGCAAGTCGGTATTTAGGTTTCAATGAATCAGAGTTACCTCCTGAAGGAACTGCCCACAATAAAGCACTACACATATCTGTAACTTGCACAGATATCCTGTTATCTCATGTTCTAGTGGATATCGGTTCTTCTCTCAATGTGATTCCTAAGGGCACATTGAGTCAATTACCAGTGGAAGGGATCGAGATGAGACCAAGTGCTTTAGTTGTCAGAGCCTTTGATAGTTCTCGAAGACAGGTCATTGGAGAAGTGGACTTACCCATCAACATTGGGACGCATCTGTTTACCATTACTTTCCAAGTGATGGATATCAACCCAGCATATAGTTGCCTTTTGGTTCGTCCGTGGATTCACGCGGCAAGGGCAGTTACCTCCACTTTACACCAGAAGTTGAAATTCATGTTTGATGATCAGCTTGTCATTGTTTGTGGTGAAGAGGATTTGATTGTAAGCGAGTTATCATCCTTTCGATATGTTGAGACCGAGGAAGGCATAACTGAGGTGCCGTTGCAGTGTCTCGAGTTTGAAGATGTCAGCTCTGCTTCAACTAGTTAAAGTAGATCACCATAATTGACTTTAGCATCTGCTAAGAGTGCTAAAGAGACCATTGATAGCGGTGCCTTGCCAGGCTGGGGGCACGTGATTGATGTGGTGGAAAAGCGTAATCGTTTTGGAGTGGGTTATCGTCCTGGTCGACAATCTGGTTTCTCTAATTCGGAGCAATACAACTTTATCAAGTTTCGCAGTGCGGGTTTCCAGCAAGGTGACATCGTGGCAGTTGCTGATGATGGTGGTCCCAGTAATCAGACTTCAAGCTTTGTGCGCAAGTGTACACCGGGTTTCAAGCTCAACAATTGGACATCTACTTTGATTCATGTGGTTTTCCCTTATAACATGTAATGCATTTTGCTTTCTTATTCCCTCGTCCTCGCCCGAGACGAGTGGATAGCTTGTAAAGGGCCTCACGCTTTTGCAATATTATGTGATCAATAAATGAAAGTTTTTTTTGCATTCAAAATCATACTCTATTTTCTTTCTTTGTTTTAATTTTTCACAAAATAAATGGCAAAAGTTTCTTTTCTTTTTCACCTTTAAAATAGCTCATTCTAAACATATTCATAAACATGCAGAAATAATAAAAGCATTGATAACAACATGGCAAACATCCGTTGTAATTCTGGAATTCCAATTAACCAAGCCGAAGAAGATGGTAAGGAAAATTGTGAATTACCGGCTGAACTGGCAAGGCTCCTTGAGCACGAGCGTAGAGAGATTCAGCCACACAAAGAGCCAGTGGAAGTTGTCAATCTTGGTACTGATGAGGTCAGAAGAGAAGTCAAGGTTGGCGCATCCCTCGCTAAGCATGTACACTCCGAGTTGGTCAAGTTATTGAAAGAGTATGTTGATATCTTCGCCTGGTCCTATCAAGATATGCCTGGGTTGGATACCAACATCGTTGAACATCACTTGCCACTCAAGCCCGGATGTTCTCCTGTCAAGCAGAAACTCAGAAGGACTAGACATGACATGGCACTCAAAATCAGAGAAGAGGTAAAGAAGCAGCTTGATGCTGGGTTCCTAGCCACTTCCGAATATCCTGAATGGATTGCCAACATCGTCCCAGTTCCCAAGAAGGACGGCAAAGTCAGAATGTGTGTGGACTATCGAGATCTCAATAAGGCAAGCCCGAAGGATGATTTTCCTTTGCCTCATATTGACGTCTTGGTAGACAACACTGCGCAGTTCTCTGTCTTTTCCTTCATGGATGGTTTTTCAGGATATAATCAGATTAAGATGTCCCCAGCTGATATGGAGAAGACTACTTTCATTACGCCATGGGGTACATATTGCTACAAAGTCATGCCATTCGGTCTAAAGAATGCAGGGGCAACATACCAGCGTGCCATGACAACCCTCTTTCACGATATGATTCATAAAGAGATCGAGGTTTACGTGGACGATATGATTGCCAAGTCCAGAACTGAAGATGATCACTTGGTTCATCTGAAGAAGCTGTTTGACAGACTCCAAAAGTTTAGATTGCGGTTGAATCCTGCGAAGTGCACCTTCGGAGTTCGATTTGGCAAACTATTGGGCTTTATTGTAAGTCAGAAGGGCATTGAAGTTGATCCTGATAAGGTTTGGGCAATTCAGAACATGCCGCCTCCCAAAACAGAAAAAGAAGTCCGTGGCTTTCTGGGCAGACTCAATTACATTTCAAGATTCATTTCTCATCTGATGGCTACCTTTGAACCAATGTTCAAATTACTAAGGAAAAATCAATTGGTTGGATGAAATAATGATTGTCAGGAAGCATTTGACAAAATAAAACAATATTTGCAAGAGCCACCGATCTTAGTACCGCCGGTTCCTGGTAGGCCTTTAATCATGTATCTCACCATTCTCGATGAATCAATAGGATGTGTATTGGGTCAACATGACGACACTGGCAGAAAAGAACATGCAATTTACTATCTGAGCATGAAGTTCACTGATTGTGAGACCAGATACTCACTATTGGAGAAAACTTGTTGTGCTCTGGTCTGGGCTGCTCGACGCCTACGACAATACATGATTTGCCATACTACTTTGTTGATATCCAAAATGGATCCAATAAAGTACATCTTTGAAAAGCCTGTTGTCTCTGGAAGGATTGCTCGGTGGCAAATGTTGTTAACTGAGTATAATATCCAGCATGTTACCCAAAAAGCAATAAAAGGGAGCGTCTTGTCTGACTACCTTGCTCATCAACCTGTAGAGGGTTATCAACAGATGAAGTTTGACTTTCCCGATGAGGATGTTCTATTTATCAGAGATTATGAGACTCCAGATCCTGACATAGGACCCGAACCAGGGGCGCGATGAACGCTCGTGTTCGACAGTGCCTCCAATGCTAAGGGTCGTGGAATCGGTGCTATCCTCATCTTTCCAACAGGTTTTCACCTTCCCTTCACTGCCAGATTATGCTTTGCATGCACCAACAATATGGCTGAATACGAAGCATGCATCTATGGTATTGAAGCGGATATTGACATGGGAATCAAGATCCTTGAGGTCTATGGAGATTCTGCCTTGGTCATCGGTCAAGTCAGAGGGAACTTGGTGACTCGGGATTCCAAGCTGGTTCCATACCAACAACACATAGCGAAGTTGATTCCTTACTTTGATGAAATCACTTTTCATCATATTCCCAGAGGGAAAATCAACTAGCTGATGCTCTTGCCACTCTAGCATCCATGTTCAAGGTCAAGTGGAAGAATGAAGCTCCTCATATCCGCATTGATCACTTGAACAAACCAGCACACTGTTTAGCAATCGAGGATGAGTCTGATGACAAGCCTTGGTTCTACGACATTAAAAGATATCTGGAAAAACAGGAATATCCCGAGGGTATCACTATCACTGACAAGAAAGCTCTTAGGAGACTTTGCGCCAAATTCATTTTAAGTGGTCGTATACTGTACAAAAGGAATTATGATTCTGTGTTGCTCAGATGCGTGGATAGACACGAAGCAAACACGATCATAAGGTCCATACATGAGGGCTGTGAGGGTGTACATGCTAAAGGTCCTGCTATGGCTAAGAAGATCCTTCGAGCTGGATATTACTGGACGACAATGGAGGTAGATTGTTACAACTTTGCCAAAAGATGTCACAAGTGCCAAATCTACGGAGACAAGATCCATGTGCCTCAAACTCTAGAATATTTTGACTTCACCTTGGCCATTCTCCATGTGGGGTATAGATATGATTGGAATGATCGAGCCGAAGACTTCCAACGGTCATCGATTTATTCTAGTTGCTATCGGCTACTTCACCAAGTGGGTTGAAGCTGCTTCCTACGCAAACGTTACACGACAAGTGGTTGCTAGATTTATCAAGAAAGAGATAATCTGTCGTTATGGCATTCCTAGCAGCATTATCACGGACAATGCAAGCAACCTGAATAACAACATGATGAAGGAGTTGTGTCAAGAATTTAAGATCGAGCACCACAACTCTTCACCATATCGGCCCAAGATGAATGGCGTCGTTGAAGCAGCAAACAAAAACATCAAGAGGATTTTCCAGAAAATGGTCAAGACCTACAAGGACTGGCACGAAATGCTTCCCTTTGCATTACATGGCTACAGAACTTCAGTTCGCACTTCTACTAGGGCAACTCCGTATTCACTTGTATATGGTATGGAGGCTGTTCTTCCCATCGAAGTCTAAATTCCTTCGCCCAGAGTCGTCATGGAAGCAGGTCTTGAGGAAGCCGAATGGGTCCAATCCAGATACGACCAGCTGAATCTCATCGAAGAGAAGTGCCTTGCAGCCGTTTGTCAGGTCAATTGTATCAGAGACGCCTCAAGCGAGCTTTTGACAAGAAAGTTCTCCCTCGAACGTTCTGCGAAGGCGAAATCGTGCTCAAGAGATATTCACCTGTTCAATCGGATCCACGAGGCAAGTGGACTCCCAACTATGAATGACCCTTTGTTGTCAAGAAGGCCTTCTCAGGCAGAGCCCTGATCCTCACCACAATGGATGGGGAGGAGTTACCATCGCCCGTGAACTCCGATACAGTCAAAAAATATTATGCCTGAAAAAATGGATAAAAGTCCGCTAGATTGACATCCGCAAGGACAATCTAGGCAAAAATGGATGTCCCGATGGACCAAAAAAAGAAATGTCCATGCAAAAGTTAGGGACAATGGAAAAAAACAATAATAGCCCGCTAAGTTGAAAACCCGAAAGGGAGAATTAGGCAAAAATGGGCATCCCGGTGGACGAAAAAGAAATGTGAAACATGTCCAGGCAAAAATTAGGGATAAAGGCATTGACTGTGAACACTTGAGCCGCTCCTTCATGGCTAGACCTCAGACGGTAACAGAGCAGTCCAATCATCATCAACTAAAGCAAGGCGTTGGAACCTAGACTTACAGTGGATGGTGGCCAATGTTGTAATCAATGCAAAGCATGATTTCCCATTGCCATTTACATTTGTTTTTCAAATTTTTATTGCAAATTTCCTCATCAAGGATTTTGCATCCTTGTACACACCTTATGTACAAAAATTTCATATTCAATAAAATGCATTCTTTGTTATCTCAATTCGTGTTCATTCTAGTATTTTGTTTGCAAAATAAACAATTATTTGTGATCACATAGTACTAAAAACGTTGAGAATAATAAAAAGCTAAACCAATCGAGAAAGCAATATGCATTGCATGCGTTACTAGTAATTCATGCAGGGTGATCGGTAGTATCCATTGGTAAGCCTAACGCTCGGCCAGAAATGCTTTGATTCAGTGAAGAAGTTGTTGTGTCCTCAGCAGTACCTCTGCAGAGTCATCCTTCTCCTCAAAAGGTCGCCAAGGTGTTCCTCAGTAAATGCACTTTGTTCAACTTTTCCCCAGCAAGGGTTGTGCATCTTCTTCAAATGATTGAAAGCTATCTGTCACCAGCAGCAGTGGTTTCTTCTCAGCTAAGTTGATGTGATTCAGGAACCTCTTTTCCCCACGCAGAGCTTATCTTTTTAGGAAGGATTGGCTGGGTTCTTTCATCCCCAATAGGGACAACCATGGTGATTGGGAAACATGAGATGTCCTCAGTTTCTTTCCCCGGCGAAATCATCATCATTTGTGAACTGTCTTCTCCAACAGAGTGTGTCTTCACCTGCGGGTCCTCTCCCTGATCGAGGGTGTCAAGGTCGTTTTGCTACAAGTTTTGCCTAACCGCTTCGCGGCGCCTCATCTTGAGCCTTTGCATTGCATGATACCAAGCATCATGTAGAAACGTATACATATCATATGCATTGATCATACTCCCTATATCTTTTTGCCTGACTTATCTCCTAACAGATTTTCAGCAAACCTTGCGCTTATTAACCTTCAAAAACTTCCAATTCTTCTTTTGTCGCCGTCGGCCAAATTCTCGAGCTACTCTCTTATTTAATCCTCTTTTACCTCGAATCATCGAAAGGCTAGCACAATTCGTACATTCAGGTCCAAGTGGATTAAATAGGGGCAGCTGTCGTAACCCGAAATTTGACCTCCCTCTTTGGCCTCTTGCATAAGCATTTGCATTCGCATCGCCGGCATACGCATTCACACTTTTCTTCGTGTGTTTCTTATTGCAGGATCTTCAGGTTTTTCAAGCCCGATTAATCACATCCTCATGAGGTCATCCCCATCATCAAAACAAGATCAAAATAAAGGTTTCTATGCCTATTCATCAATATAAGGGGTGGAAGATCGAAGCCGAGACCATAACAT
The DNA here is from genome assembly GCA_022829125.1 of Lathyrus tuberosus. Classification (NCBI taxonomy): domain Eukaryota; kingdom Viridiplantae; phylum Streptophyta; class Magnoliopsida; order Fabales; family Fabaceae; genus Lathyrus; species Lathyrus tuberosus. The sequence continues at coordinate 9,838,487 of JALAZF010000149.1, forward strand.
CCTTTTCAAGCAAAATTGGGCAAGTTTTTGACTGGTTAATCGATTAACCATATGGGTTAATCGGTTAACACCCCTTTTACAGCGCCAGATTCAGCTTTTAACAGCTGTTAATCAGTTAACCATATGGGTTAATCGGTTAACACCTGTTATATCAGCAAAAAATCAACATTTCCATCACATTTCAACAACTCTCTCCATTCTCTTTTGGTCTATTCTATTCTAGCATTGTGTGGAACATTCTAGATAGTTCAAGATCATTCAATACCTTTCCCTTGCATTTATTCCACGCATCATTCTAAAATTGAATACACCATATTCCTTGTTTTGCAAGCTTGTCACCATTGGATGTGGACTTAACCTAGGGATTGTTACCGAGTTGGTTCTAACTAACCGAGTTAACCAACTTGACTCGGTGAGTTGAGTCTAACTAACTCCGACCCTAGCTCCAAACCCAAACCTCATCCCGAACCTCACTCCTAAGCTCTCACACTCCAAACCTAAACTCTATTTAAACAAAGCCTTCACTCATTTTCAAGGACCCTCAACTATTTGCTCCATTTCACTCTCAATTCTCCCATATTTCTCTCATTTTTCTCTCTGATTTCTCTATTCATTCTTCATCTTCATCTCAATTCTTCTCCATCAAACCTCACCAAAGCTCATTTTTACTTTGAAGGATAATCACTTTTACATCAAAAGTGATTATTTCTTGAGCTAAACCTTCATCATTCTTGCTATTACTCTTGGATTTCTGGAGTTATCTCAGCTTTGGGATTGATCTTGAGTAGTTGCTGCAACTTCTAACGGTTCGAATTCGTATTTTTGAGTTTATCGCGATTCTGATCGATTTCGATACGGTTTGTCTCTAAAGCGAAGATTCCACTGGTTTTCTGTGATTTTCTGCATCAAGCATCCTTTGCAACATTCACCAAGCCAAATCTTCGGCTTGTAGGTTGGTAGATCTAACTAATTTTACCGTTTCGCACATTTTCGTATTGCTCGCCATGTAGTCAATAAATTGTGTGTGTGATTTGGTTTTGCATTTGATTGATCCATGATTCAATTGTATTAGTTGATTCTAGATCTGTTTATTTGCTGTTTCCAAGTTCAATTTTCGTGTACAATTTCAATTCCTAGCATGTGGTAGTTGGCTTAAGTGATTATGTGTTGAAAACTACTTTTGAAAAGCTGTTTTTCTATTATTTTTGCCACTGTCACAGTGTTAATCGGTTAACCATATGGGTTAATCGGTTAACCAGTTCATTTTTCTACTAAAAATGCAGGTTTGTGCACTGTTAATCGGTTAACGCCCTGGGTTAACCGATTAACACTGTGTCAGAATGCCATGTTCTTGTGTTTTCATGTGTGTTTACCATGCTTTCTCCATCTTAATCTCCATTGATCATCATGCTTGATTTTATGGATGTTCTAAATGTCATCTCACTTCTGATTGCAGCATGTTTACGAGTTTTCAATGTACATTTTCGATTATTCATTTGGTACATGTTCTTAGCATTGTATGTGCATGGCAATTTTTGCACTATTTTTGTTCACATGATGCATGACTTTGTGTGGCATTTTGATGATCATTTGGCACTGTTTGGCACATTTCCAATTTCAGTTTGCATTGAGTTTATTCTTTATTGGATGAACTTAATCTTGAATAATCATTAATTCACTCCTTTTTGCTTTAATGACTTTGCATTCTATATGGAAAGTTATTAGCATGTTTATCCCTTGATTAATTGATCAAGACTTTGTTTCAATTAATCGATCTCCCCTTCTCCCTTTCTTTAGGCCTCTTTCAGAACTTGTTCTCTCATTTCCCCCGTAGAGTTAGAGTTCGCGCCACGCCTTGCATCGGAGCACTGTACAAATTAGCGTTGTTATGCTGTCCGTTTCCCTACGCGGGAGCACTGTACAACTTGGAGCTGTTGAGCTGTCCGGTTCAATTTTCGCCTTACACCCTGGGTGCTAGAGAAGGAATGAGAAGGGAGAATTCCTACTCTCATTTTGACTATTTCAGGTAGGGGACGAATGACCATGTGCTTGGCTTAGTCATCTCTAACTCCAGGCGGTAGCACATTCTCTTTTCCCCAGTCGATTCGATCCTTGATCACTCTTTGCTCTTGGCAATCTCTTTTGATCCTCGATCACTCCTATCCTTTTCAATCTCTCTCTTGATCTATCACCATCCTTTTTGGTTACGATCCTTTGTTCGTTGGGTTAGCAAGCTTTCTTCGTTTCAACACCCTATTTTCTTCTTGTAATCAATACTTATCGATTCCTCTGAAGAGTTTCTTTTCTCTTTCTTTGGTCTAACACAGTTTTCCTGTCACGACCATTCCTCCCCAGGAGTTCACAACCTTTCCTTTGGTTCCTCTCCCCTTGATTGGTTAACCACTGCCTGTCAGTTAAAACACCAATGTTTGCAATCTTTCTTCAGTTAACCACAGTCCGTCAGTTAAAATACTGAACCCTTTTTCGAGTTAATCACCTTCTCTTGGTTAATCACTTGTTTCTCTCCTCGGTTGATCGCAGTTCTTCTGTAAACACCGAATCCCCCACAGTTGGCAACATCTTATTGGTTCGAATACTTGCACCCTTGGGTTAGTAACTTTTCTTTGGTTCAAATACCCTTTCTTCGGTTGAGTACTGTTTGTCCAGTCAGCTTATCGAAAACCTTTGGGTCACGACCTCCGCTCGGTCCTACGCCCGTTCTTTGGTTGATCACAGTTTCTCTGTTGAAACCAATGCTTCTCTACTCCCACAGAGTTGCAGTCTTTTCTTCCCCGGTTAACCACTGTTCATCAGTTAATATACCGATTCCCCTCAGAGTCAAACACCTTCTCCCGGTTCGGCACTCTATCTCTTGGTTCATCACAGTCCGTCTGTTGACACCAGCTTCTTTTCCCCGTCAGGGTCTACTTCCTTTCTTCGGTTAACCGCTGCCAGCCAGTTAATATACCGAATTTCTCATTTCTCTTGGTTATGACACCATCCCTTTGTTCTGATCCCCATCGGAGTCCTTTCTATTACCCTTACTCTTACTTTATGGTTTCGACACCAATTCTTTTAATTATCCCCAGCGGAGGTTCTTCCTTTCTTGGTTTTGACACCACTCTTTCCCTATTCTTTTGTGCAAACGTTCTTACTGTGCGAGCTTCCCCAGTAGAGTTTTTTCCTTCATTCCTGTTCTTGGTTTTGACACCACTTTTTTCGCTTCTTTGTTTCTCTCTTGTTTTCCTTTACCGTTCGGTTCCACGAACTATGGAAGCTCTGATTCTGCATTCTTTTGGATGTATGATACGTAGGCATGAGACGTAATGTCTTGGCGAGCACACTTCCACCCTTCCTTCCTTCTCCTTTTCTTCCTTCTATTCTTTGTGCCCTGGTTCCTCTGAACTACGGCGCTCTGACTTCCTCATTGCACTATGAGGGTACGTAGGCACGAGGACTTCGTTCCTCTGTGAGCACTTTCTTTCCTTTCTTTCTTTTTCCCCTTTTCTCTCTCTGTCTCTCCTTTTCTTTAACTAGAAGCCTCTAGATAGGTAACCCATCCAAGCCTAGAAGCAAGCGAAATGGTTCCCGTCGAGTACGACGGATGCATTAGGTTCTAATACCTTCCTTTCGGATAACCGACCCCCCGTTCCTGTTTCTCTTCCCCTTGGGTTTTATCGATATTTTCCCTGTCCTTTGGGACTAAATAAAGTTTGGTGGCGACTCTGTTGTATCTTTGAGTGTGCGATTCACTCAGGTAGATTTCCAGCCATCTTCAGTTATGCCCTGATCCTCCTTGATGGTAAGGGCAAGTTTGATCCACCTTAAACCAAAAAGGCGGATTTTCCGGTACTGTAAGAGGAGATTTAGTCTGAATGTGCCCCTTAGCCAGTAGTAACGGAAACAGCTCTGCGTACAACATGGGTATAGGATCAAATCCTGGTGGCCGTGTTGTACGGTTGTTGTTGTATGGAGGACGAGCCTGCTGAAGAGGCTATTGTTTCCTTTGCTGATCAGGTCGGCTCTGTGCAACCTGAGGTTGATACGTAGGAATAGGAACAGGGCCGATAGCAGGAGTTACAGCTGCTACTGGTTGATAACGTCACCTTTGCTTTCCGAGAGAGATATTCCCAATATCTTGCTTTTTTTTCTTAGGGAGAGCACTACCGTATTTTTTAGTACCGCTCGTCGATCCAGTGTCTTTTACCAAACGTCCTTCTCGGACGGCTTCCTCAAGACGTACGCCCATGCCCACCATCTCGGTGAAGTCACTGGGTGCACTGGCAACCATTCGGTCATAGTAAAATGAGCTTAAGGTTTTTAAGAAGATCTTTGTCATCTCTTTTTCCTCAAGAGGTGGACAAATTTGAGCGGCAATTTCACGCCACCTTTGAGCATACTCCTTAAAAGTTTCCTTGTCCTTTTACGACATCGATCTGAGTTGATCTCTGTCGGGTGCCATGTCCAAATTGTATTTGTATTGTTGGACGAAGGCAGTTCCAAGATCTCTGAATGTGCTAATCGTAGCACGGTTTAAACCCATGTACCATTTTAATGCGGCACCGGTTAAACTATCCTGAAAGTAGTGAATCAGTAGGTCTTGATTCTTCATCTGAGCTGACATCCGCCGAGCGTACATCACCAGATGGCTTTGAGGGCAAGAGTTACCCTTGTATTTTTCAAAGTCGGGCACTTGAAATCTGTGTGGAACTTTTACATTGGGGACCAAGCAGAGGTCTGCGGCGTCCTTTCCAAATAAATCCTGACCACGAATGGCTTGCAGCTCTTTCTGTATTTCCAAGAACTGTTCCTGGAATTCAACCATTCTATCGAACATAGTTTCCTTTTTACCAGAAGGTATCGGCAGAATCTGTCCTTTCGGGACAGTGTGCACCACAGGGGGCGGTACCGTGACTACGGCAGCGAATCTTGGCGTTTCCCAAAGTTTGTAACCTTTAGGAGTTTTCAGTATGCCCCTGTCATCTTCGCTTTCCTAAAGTTTGTAACCTTCAGGCCCAGCGGCTTCTGTTGTGATTCCCTGATCTTCAGTGATCGGCGGAACATATCCTTCCGGGATATAGTTAATAGGCATGCCCCAGGGATGATCTTTCGGCATTTGATATCTAGGATCATACTTCTCCACTATGGGCGTTGAGGTGATCTCTGAGATCACAGTCCTTTGTAGCTGAGCTTTTGCCATGGCTTGCATGTCGTTACGAATCTTTCTCATATCCTCTCTCAGAGCGTCGATCTCTTCTTTCAACTCTCTATTTTCTTCCTCAAGATCATCCATCTTTTTCTGACGACTCACCCGAGTATTATACGAATGAGACAGTTTGACTCTAGAACCGAGACACAAACGTGAGATTCGTAGGGAAGAAGAATACGCGATGTGAGAATGATGAATGCAATAATTATATTAATTATTTTTTGGTTTAATCAAAATAAACTTCGACAATTAGATTGCAAATATCAAACAGTGGGGAAACCCCTTTTTATTGAAATTCAAAGGATTACGGAAATGGAAATACAGTAGATTACAAGGTGCAGAAACAGAAACCTAAGCTAATGGGTCCCGAGAGAGCTCGGGTGCTGATTCTGGTACTTTCCTTTTCTTTGACCGGGGCTCTTGGGCCGTTGTCGGGTTGTCATTCCTTTGCCAGGTGAAAGGAGTGAGCAAATTCCTTTGGTCATCTTGATTCTCTACAGCATGTTGCTCTAAAATTTCAATTAGAGCATCTTTCTCTTTCAGTAGTTGCTGTATTTTGATGCACTCTACGTCGAGGGTGCGGTACTTGTTCTTCCAAGACCTTATCTCCTTTTGAACTTTGTTGACAGTAACCTGAAGCTTTTCAGTTTCCGTCATGAAGTACATGATAGATTCCCTCGGCGGAAGAATTCTGTAACGAGGATAAGGCATTTTTAGCTTAAGAGCTCTAGTTTGTACCCAATGGAGATAAGGCTCCACCGAGACACAGTCTGGTTTTCCCAGAGACTCTCGTCCTTTCTTATGAACATGCTTCCAAGCGTGCACTATTTCCGTCTTTAGTGCTCTGTCATTTTCTCCTTCTTTGAAGAAAAGACCTTCCAGATGAACACCCCGTGGGATGTGTCTCATCGGGTTTCCAAATTGACGCTGAACGAGAACTGGATGATAATTGATTCCTCCCTTAGTTCCTATAAGGGGTACGTTGGGGAATTTTCCACAATGATCAATGATTTTGATTCCCTCATAAATCCTATTACACCAATCTATATCAGAGTTGGTGAGAGACATGATATTCTGCGACCAACGTAAGGCACTCTTGCAATCCCAAAAAGCAGCAGACTTGGGCAAGTGAGAGATAAACCATTTGTAAAGCAGAGGTACACAGCATGTGATCTCCCCTCCACTGTACAAATTTCCCAAGTGTACAGAATGATACGCATCTGCGAGCAAAGTCGGTACAGGGTTTCCAATGAGAAAAACCTTAATGGAGTTGATATCGACGAAGTTATTGATGTTGGGAAACAAAAATAACCCGTAGGTGAGCAAGACAAAGACGCTTTCAAAAGCAGTCACGTTTCCTATACTGGCAAAATACAGGGTTTTCTTTGTCAAGAACTGGGCTGGCAAACCTTGGATGCCACCCTTAGCGGTCACGTGAGTCCTGACCTCAGACTCGTCCAAATGAATTGCTCTTGCAATGGTTTGATTCTTTGGAATTTCTTCCAGTCCAAAAAATAGAGCTTGATCAGTAATGTGTAGATCAATCAGATGAGAATACTCCTCCAGCGTTGGTGTGAGCTGGTAATCCGGGAATGTGAAACAGTGATAAACTGGATCGTAAAACTGAATGAGCGCATCCATGATTCCCTCAATCATATGGACTCTTAATAGCGGTAGCAGACCTCTGTGCTTGGCTCTGAAAGCCTCTGGGTTAGTGATCATCCTCGCTAACCTTCTCAAATCCTCTAGCTTTGGAACCTTGAAGGTATAACTATGAGTTCTCCTTCTACCGAAATCCATTAGTGCAATCCTTTTCTCTGATATTTGCAATCACAGTCTTAGTTTAATTTGAAAAACAGAGAGACTAGAAGAGAAATTTTTTTAATGTTTTAATGTTTTTTAAATGAATGCATGAATGCAGCACACAAAAACATAGAAAAAACATGGGGTCAAAGGGTCGTTGTCATGAAGTCAAGGCTCTACCCATCCCCAAAGGTTTATACTAGGGTGATTTTTGTACCTGTACTCATTATCATCAGCTCCTCCCAGGAAAGCAAAACAACAAGCGGATCGCCAGCGAGTTGTAGAGCAATCTTAGAGTGAGTGCCATTCACCGAGAATAGATCACCAGCCTCAAATGAGGGTAGTATCGCGTAACAACTATTCCCGATAGTTTCCGCACTACAAAAGGGTTTGGCTCCTCAGCTTCTCAGACATCACAATCGGCCCATTGTCCAGGTGAGAGAATGGGTTGCATTGGTCAGCCTCCACTGAGGTTGATGGTCGACCTCGTCGCCATCACTTATCTTAAGTGTATACTCAATCTTTCCACATGCGGCATCACACGCATTCCCATTAACAGAAAAATAAACACGTATAACAATTAGGAAAGGTAGTATATATATTTATCCTAAACATCCTAGACCTTTAAAGCTATGAATCCTAAGTTCCTGACATAAATGGGTTCCCCGGCGGAAGCCCCAATCTGTGGTTTTCACACAAGTGAAGAGAAAAAAGAAACCGGGCTCCACGGTGGGCGCCATTTTTCTGTAGCGAGCGATTTTGGACGCGGTTCTTAAGCGCTGGTCGCTCTCACTGCGGTTGAGTTTACTACAGGTCGATTCATTTTTTATCCTATTAAAGCTGATGAAGGAAGGGAAATAGATGTCTCCAATTAACCCTGCTTGCATACTAAGTTTAAACAGCGGTCTGTTAGGTTACGGATGCAATCAATGTGGTGGGGCCTTTGTATCGGTTATTTGTATTTTTGCCAATACTGATTTCTCTCTGGGATTTTGTTAGGATACTGCTTCGAATTATGATATATGGGAGTATGGGATTTAGGGTTTTTGTTTAGTGTGCTCGCTAAGATTTTTTCTTTCAATCTTATGCCTACGTATTCCCGTTTACCGAAACAGGGAAATCAGAGCGTTCGTAGTTCCTCCTATTCTACGGGAGGAAATGGTTGTTTTGGTGTTTTGTTCAAAGCCCAAGACGTGAAGCGAAAGGTAGTTTGTATCTTGTTCAAAGCCCAAGATGTGAAGTTGAAAAGTTTATTTGTATCTTGTTTGAAGCCCAAGATGTGAAGCTAAAGGTGTTGACTTTAGAGGGAATTTGTCATCTCTAAAGAGGGGGGTTGTATGTCACAACTGTTTATAAAGGAGAATTACTTTAACTGGGATATGTGAATCCGGCAATGCCATAATTTCCTTTAAAGGGGATTTTAACCTGAAGGAGAAGACTTTAACTCAGTGTAGAGCAATGTTATCTTTCCTTAGGAATTTCTCATGCTAAAAAAGGAATAGTGGCATGGATGTAGATGATCCAGAGGCTTGCCGCTTACAGCAATTAGATGAAGGGGAAGGAGTTATTGATGTTTGTGTACTGTGAACGAGGCATAGTTTGATGCTAAAAGGTTGATTGGATCAACCAGTGGTTTTCTTATACAAAGCCTAAGAGGAGGCTATTATGTGTCTCGTACAAAGCCCGAGAGAGAGGCTAAAAGGTTTTGACTCAACAAGGGAATCTTTTGGTATCTCGTATAAAGCCCGAGAGGGAGGCTAAAATTTGTTTGGCTCAATAAGAACCTTTTTGTATCTCGTATAAAGCCCGAGATGGAGGCGAAAGGGGTGATTGACTCAACGAGGGAGTCTCTGGTATCTCGTACGAAGCCCGAGATGGAGGCTAAAATTGTTAGCTCCGCTGGGGAGAATCATTGTACAAAGCCCAAGAGGAGGCTATGGTGACTGTTTCAGTTGAGTGACAGGTCCAGTATGCTGATTTAAAGAGAAAATCAGTTCTTATATGAGCAACACTGTACTCGAGGATTTGATTCGAGGATCCGGGTTTATTCCTGTTCTTTAAGGAATTGGGAAATCTGAAGGGTATTGAGACTGTCCGAGTCTACGGGGTTTTCTTCCTATTCTTGAAGGGTGCTTGAGAATGTCTTTGAGACTCAAGGATATTAGACTGTCCAAGTCTAGAGTTTCATCTTTTGTACCATGCTTTGAGAAACAGTAGTAGACTCTTTGAAAGGACCGTTCTATTAAGATGACTGATTTCCGTTCCTATACCTTTAGGAGGTCGTCGGGACAATTTGTACGAAGCCCAAGAGGAGGCTGGAAACTTTTAAGAAGTCGACGGGTCCTTGTACTAAGCCCAAGAGGAGACTATCATTCCCGGAGGAAGAGATCATTATACGAAGCCTAAGAGGAGGCTGTGAATACTTCTAAGAAGCCGAGAGGGTCCTTGTACTAAGCCCAAGAGGAGACGGGGTTCGCTTTTAGGAATCCTGTGGGTCCTTGTACGATGCCCAAGAGGAGGCCGATGCTTTTAAGAAGTCCGTGGGTCCCCAAACCCCGAGAAATTCAAGGCAAGCTATTCACAAGGAATAGATCAAGTCAGGAAAGTTCGAGAATTTGGAAGAAACTCAAAGATGCCATTCACGGAGAATACATTCATCTCTGGGAGTAGAGTTTCTTGACAATTCCTAATGAGGACAGCCGAAGAGAAGACTGTATCTGGTGATCCTATTGGGGATCTAGTTGCCTATTTCTATGAATAAACGGCGTCACCTAGTTCTAGACGTAGTTGCCGGGGAAACTCGAAATATCTATACTATTATTACACAGTTGATATGAGTTTATGAAAGAAGACTTACATCGAAACAGCCCCACAATACAGTTATATGTATATGAAAGCAGTAAATGAAAGCAATAACCACTTACTCGGTTGTAGAGCTTCCATGCTGTTTGGTTAGTTGTTCAACAAAGAAAGTTTGAAAACAACAGTATATTTCAAAATCAAAGGAGAAAGTGCTTTGAAAATGAAAGATTTGGGGCTTACAGCTCAAGGAGAGGCCCAGGGTTTTATCAGTGAGCGCACTGTTTGAATTTGTACAGAGGGACTTATACAAGTGACTGAGGCCCAAAATGTTTTCTGTACAAGGGGATGGGTCTTACACTCTCTCAAGAGGCCCAAAAAGTTTTAAAGAAAAGAGTGGGGCTTATAACACGAGGGTAGTCCCAATTCATTTTTTCGTTTTAAAATGGCGATCGCGCCAAGGTTTTCTTTTAATGCGAAGGGGCTTATACCATATCTGAGGCCCAAAAATGTTTTGGTTAAAAGGGGATTGGGTCTTACACTCTAATAGAGGCCCAAAAAGTTTTGAATGGGTCTTATAGCTCAAGGAGAGGCCCAGTTGGTTAATTTTAAACTGGCGAACGCGCCGAGGTTTTTTGAAAATACAATGGGACTTATACAATAAGTGAGGCCCAAAATGTTTTGTATTTTACAAAAAAAAGGGTTGGGTCTTACACTCTAATAGAGGCCCAAGTGTAATTGTTTGATGAGGGTGAAAATCAAAGAAACCCTAATTTTAATCTTTAAATAGTAAATATTTAAAGAAAATCAATGAAAAATACCAAATAGATTTGAATAAACCACTTGTGATTTTGTTTAAGGTTTGAAAAATGAGGTATAAATCACAAGATATATTAAAACTCATTTGGTCTTGATTTTTCAAGATGGATGTTCATTTTAAAATGTTTAAAAACAAATAAAAATGAATTTATTCACAAAAATACTAATTATATTAAATACATAATATAAATCTAATTTTTTTGTGGAATAAAATATTTCAACATTTTTATGATTTTTTGCAAAAAGAATCAGTCAAAAATAATTAAAATTGAGTGAGTTATTAATTTTTCAAATCATTAACAAAATAATATGAAAAATAGGAAAATAGGAAAAAGTGATAAAAAAAAGGTCTGGGGCGAGGGGGATTCGAACCCCAGACCTTTCGCTTGCCAATACATACAAACCGGCTGATCAACCACTGGGGCGCAATGCCAATTCATTAATAACATGGCAAGTGAAAAATATATATCAAACTAGTTGGATTTTCTGAAAATGGCGCCATGGCCATCTTCTTCCTCTAGCTCGTGCATGAAGCCCTCCATCTCTCTCGTTTCTCAACCATTTGACATGATTCAAACACCAAACTCATGCATTTTTTCACAAGGAAGAAGATGGCAATACCCAATTTCATTCATTTTCAGTGTATAGCAAATTATATCATTGTGGCCGTATGAACCCTAATTTTGCAAAAGCAATCGAGTAGGCATGATTATGAGTGCTATGATCAAATTTTTTGAGGGAAAACAATCAACATATGATGGCAAGCAATTGGCAAAAATATCATGCGAGGAAATATGCATGGATCATGGAGTTGGAGTTTTGAGGCTTACCTTGATGCAAGCTGAAATGGAACTCTGCACAAACCTTGTTCCAGTTGTGAATTAATGATCCCTATAGCTTCAATGGATGTTATGGAGTGTGTTGCAAGCTTTGGAACACTTTGAAACTCTTTGGATCAAGCTGGAGACCTCCATCTGCATAATTGAGGCATAATGGCTTGGTTGAAGGGTGATTTTGAGCCTGAGGTGTTACAGTCAGTGTTTAAGTGTTTGGACACCTCAAATACATCGTATGTGATGTGTTTGAGCAATTGGAATTGATTGGTTAAGGCTGCAACTCAAAACCCGATAGTGGTTACTCAAAAACCAAGAAACTTGAGGTTTAAGGAAGAATGAGAGAAAGCAGTGCTGTAACTGGCTTTGGTGTGAGTTGAATGATCCATTGGAACCTCTATTTACAGGTGATCAACTTTTGTCTTGGAGGAATAGTGAATGGCTGCTGGATCAGATCACATTTGCATGGATTGGCTTGGAGGATTTCTTCTCAAGCAAGGTAAACTAGCCATTCCCAAGAGCAGGGCTATGCCTTGACCAAAATCACATTCTTCAGATGTTTTTATTGTTGTTTAATCAGAGAACTTGACTGAGTAGAGTGGCTTTGTTGAAAATGCACTATTCCACATTAATGCCCTTTGAATTCAAGGCAAAATGTGCCAAAGTGGATGAATTTCAAGTTGGAAGATTCCTTGGCTTTTTGACTCAGCCTTATCAGTTGGATCAGATGTATTGTGATTGGTTTGAGTACATGTGACATGCTGATCCTCAGTTTTTGGTTCAAAATCGTGTGTGGCAAGCAAACATGCAAACTGATTTTTCCAAAACAGCTTGCAGCAGCATGGCTTTGGGCATGGATTTCTCTTGGCTCAAGTTGAATCAATTCATGCTGTTAAGCTCTTTGAATTCTTGGCAACATTTGCAACAACATTGATGTTTATCTTTGGACTTGATTTAGCTTGCAACTATGTGAAAAGATCTCACAAGTTTTGGTGTTTCAACACAAAATCTGCCTTGCCCAGAATTTTTCTAAGTGTTGAAAAAGTTGTACTTTCATGTTTTTAGTGACTTTGATCACTCCATAACTCAAAATCCCCAATGAATTGGAATTAGGTCTAGTTGAAGTTTTTGTAGAGGGAAATGAGATCTACAAATCAAGCCTTGGATGGGAGAAAATGGCTTTGTGGTTTAGGAGTTATGACCCTCCAAAGTTGGTACCCTAGCCACTTTATTTTTAACTTAGAAAATTTTCTAAGTTTTTATGGTTACCCCTTTTACAAGTTATCCAACTTTGATTGATTTTTCTTGATGAATGATGATTCAAATCATACATTAACATCATTTTAGGGTTAAAAATCCATTTTTGTGAAAAATCTCAAAAAGTCAAAGTTGAATTTTGTGCACAGTTGACTTTTTATCAGATGAATTCCAAACTGTGCAATTCTTCAGGAAATCATGTCCTTAACCTAAATCAAACTTGATGGACATGTTCCATGGGTGGTATAGAGTATATTGATGCATGTCATAGGGCTTGGGAGCATGTCCTGGTCAAAAGTCAAAGTTACAGTTGACTTTTTCCTTAAAACCCTAATTGTGGTGCAGATGAAATTGAAACTTGTTGCTCAAGCTTCTTGGATCAATCCATTGTTACAAATGGATCATTGTAGTGTATTAGAGACCCTCAAATCCTCCTTTGAGGTCTTGGCTCATGATTTGCCCTAAAATTCAACTTAGGGGTGAATTAGGTCAAGAAACCCTAATTCCTGATTTTTTTATGAAAGCATCCCCTGAGGTAAAATTGACTGGATGATTGGGTCCATGAGGTTCCATGGAGTATATTAGGTTATGTTTTGGATTATTGGCTTGTGCCCAGAGGAAAATTTCCATCTGGAGGCCCTGGTCGACCAAAACCCTAATTTGGTGACACTGTCGATCTTGAGACTTGATCCACCTAGAAGGGAGCAACCTTGTGCTTAATCCTTGAAGTGGGAGTCTTCTTGATCCATTGTGGATGTTTGAGAGGTTAGACAAGTTGAAGATCATGTGATTCCTTGATTGACCCTTTGTCTAAGCACTCAGAGAGGGCTTGAAACCCTAATTTTGATTATAGTGAATGCTCAATAATCCTTGAGGAGATTGATGAGGTACGATGGTTCATCCATATTGTGATGATGATTTCCACAATGATGGGAATCTTAGTGGTCAAAATTTGGGGTATGACAACTTGATGCCCGATTACTTTGCTGATCAAATCAAGGATGCGGTTGTAATCTCTGATCCTGAGAGGACCAAAGATGTTTTTGCCATCATCCCTCTACTGTACGAATCAAAGGTTCTTAGCCAGGAACTGATTGAAGTTACTTACGACAGTCAGAAAAATCAGAAGGCTCTTGTAGTTATCTATCTACCGGGACCATTACCGTATGAATCAGCTAAGGTGATCCCTTACAAATACGGTGCAACAATAATTGAGAATGGAAAGGAAATTCCATTACCCTCTGTCGTGCATATTGCGGACATTAGTTGAGTAACGCGGAGCGGTCGAATCTTCAACCGAGGGGTTGGATAACCCATCAGAGAAAAGGAACCTCAGACAGAAGTTCCTGATCCACCAGTCGGTCAGTCCAGCGATCCCGACCTTTCAAAAAACAATGATGAGATGTTGAAGCTCATCCATAGGAGTGAATACAACATTGTTGATCAGCTGTTACAAACTCCTTCAAAAATCTCCGTGTTATCTCTTTTAATAAGTTCCGAAGCTCACAGAGAGGCTCTACAGAAAGTCATAGAGCAAGCCTTTGTGGAACAGGATGTAACAATAAGACAGTTCGATAGCATTGTTTCCAACATCACTTCCTGCAACAACTTAGGGTTTAGTGACGAGGATTTGCCAGAGAAGGGAAAAAGTCACAACATGGCGCTCAATATTACAGTTAACTGTCAGGACGATGCCTTAGCCAGTATACTGGTAGATACCAGATCGGCCATCAATGTTATGCCGAAGTCCACTTTAATACGACTATCATTCAAAGGATCCCCGATGAGGGGCAGTGAGGTCATCATCAAAGCCTTTGACGGATCTTGAAAAACAGTTATTGGCGAAGTTGATCTTCCCATAACCATCGGTCCTCACACTTTCCTAATCACTTTCCAGGTCATGGACGTCCGAGCAGTGTACAGCTGTTTATTAGGAAGACCTTGGATACACCAGGCTGGGGAAGTCACTTCTACACTGCACCAGAAACTAAAATTCGTCAAGAGCGATCAACTAGTCACAGTCTGCGGAGAGCAAGCCTTGCTCGTGAGTAACTTGTCATCGTCTACTTGTGTAGAACCTGAGGAGGTTGTTGGAACCAAGTTCCAAACACTGTCGGTGAGCAATGAGAATCAATCAGAAAAAAGAACATCGATTTTCTCGTACAGGGATGCTCTCGAAGTGATCAAAAGTAATAATGCAAAAGGATGGGGACAACTTGTCATTCCTACTTATAATAAAACAAAGAAGGGTCTTGGTTTTTCCTCAACCTGTACCCAGACTGCTACTAACGATGAAAGTTTTCATCCCATTCAGGGTTTCTTCCACAGTGGAGGTTTCCTTCACCCTGTGCCTCAAGCAGTCCATACCATCAACGAGGGAGATCCCTCTGATACAGATGAAGAGTGGAAGTCCTATCTTAATGAGGACAGTTATATCTCTCAGGAAGAGGTGCCTATGCCATTTGGCTATCCCGCACAGAGTCCGAGATTTATACCCAGGTCAGATGTCAGAACGATATACGGAGATTTTGATCCGGAAGGATGCCGTGCTCCACCAAACTCATTAGAGGAAGACACTCTGATGAAAGACAACTTTGACCGCGACTATTATGGCCTGATGGATGGCCTGCCTATCTGGCAGCCGTACCCAGGAGACTCGGGGCAAGAAAATCAGCCGAACAATGAAAATCAGCTGAGCATCATTGAACAGAATACTTGCGTCCCCACCTTGTCATGGGATCAACACTCAGGTCATTTAGAAAATATCCCGTACGACGATGAATTGGAAAAGCTTGCCGGACTAGAATTCATCAACTATGCTTTTCCTGAGGTCAACGTCATCGAGAGGGATGACTCCTCCAGTTCCACAGAAGTATGGGACACCCTAGGATAACCAATTGGAAATTACGACTATATGGTCAAGTACACAGCTCCTGAGAGCTCTCGTATCAGGCTCGAGGACATCCAGCCAACTAGATGGGGAGATTTACCCTAGAGCACAAATACTATGCAAGATACAATAAAAGACTTCGTCTACGACAACTCTGCCTGGGAGACAGATTCCAACGATCCTGCTCCGCCAGAAATCAGCGTTATTTCTGAAGACAAATCAAGGAAGGTACCAGACTTTGTGATTCACCGAGGAGTTCGCCGCCAATGGGTTACTGTCGATGTTCTGAAGATTGTTCATAAGTCAAAGTAATTGCCATCTTTAACCTTTCACCCTGCCCAGGTGAAACGGATGTTTTGATAGGGCTCACTTTCTGTAAATGTCCCTCTTCACTTTACCCAAAGTGACAGAGTTTTGTTTTATAGGGCTGTAGTTTCAAGAATCGACTTGTTCATAAATAAAATAACGTCGTTCTGTAATTTTCGCATTTATTATTGTTTTCTCTTTTCGTTTTTTTCCAGAAAATGCTAATCCTAAAAAACAATTCAAATAATAAAAACAAGCAGTTATCAGAAAATACACTGCACACACTCTTGCATTCTCTCTATTTATTCTAAAAAACAATCATCACGTCATGCAGATTGCTTGTTTTAAACCCCATTGAAACATACGATCCGATGCCTTCTCCCAACTTTGAATTCCCGGTATTTAGGGCTGAAGAAGAAGTTGACGACGAAATTTCAGAAGAGATCTCCCAACTACTCAAACAAGAGGAAAGGTCCATTGAACCTCACAAAGATCCGTTGGAAACATTAAACTTGGGTTCGGAAAAAGAGAGAAAAGAAGTCAGGATTGGGGCACTGCTAAGTCCAACTGCCAAAGAGAGTTTGACAAAGCTTCTCAAAGAATTTCCCGATGTGTTCGCTTGGTCTTATCAGGACATGCCAGGATTGGATACCAGCATCGTGGAACATCATCTACCATTAAAGTTAGAATGTCCGCCAGTAAAACAGAGGTTGAGATGGACTCACCCAGACATGGCCATCAAAATCAAAGAGGAGGTACATAAACAGATTGATGCGAGTTTCCTCGCCACGTCAGAATATCCTCAATGGCTAGCTAACATCGTACCCGTTCCAAAAAAGGACGGAAAGGCCAAAATGTGTGTCGATTATAGAGATCTAAGCAAGGCTAGTCCGAAGGACGACTTTCCTTTACCACACATTAACATTTCGGTAGACAGTACAGCGAAGTTCAAAGTTTTCTCCTTCATGGCTGGATTCTCGGGCTATAATCAGATAAAAATGGCACCGAAAGACATGGAGAAAACTTCATTCATTACCCCATGGGGTACCTTTTGTTACAAGGTAATTCCGTATGGTTTAAAGAACGCCGGGGTAACCTATCAAAGGGCCATGACTACTCTGTTTCATGACATGATACACAAGGAAATCGAGGTATATGTCGATGATATGATTGCAAAATCTAAGACAGAAGAGGAGCATGTGACCCACCTGTCAAAACTATTTGAGCGGTTGAGAAAGTAAAAACTCCGCTCGAATCCCAACAAATGTATATTCGGTGTCCGTTCAGGGAAACTCTTAGGGTTCATCGTCAGCCAGAAAGAAATTGAGGTTGATCCTGAAAAGGTCAAGGCCATTCAAGAAATGCCTTCTCCGAAAACTTAAAAACAAGTCAGAGGATTCCTGGGACGTCTGAACTACATTTCCAGATTCATATTCCTCATGACCGCGAAATGCGCGCCAATCGTCAAACTACTCAAGAAGATACAATCATTTCTCACTGATCTCGGGGAAAATGGACTCTGAATTATGACGTCCCCTATGTGGTCTAGAAAGCTTTCTCAGACGGCACCTTGAGACTCGCAACCATGGATGGAGAGGAATTTTCCTACCCCACAAATGTTGATGTAGTCAAGAAATACTTCGCCTAAACTAAAAAAAAAACGTCTCGGTGGATTGAAAACCTGAAAGGGCAGTCCAGGCAAAAATTAGAGACATAATCAAAAATCATCCCGATGGATTGGAAATCTCAAAGTACAATCCAGGCAAAAGTTAGGGATTCATGGAAAGTAACTACGTCCAAGGGGCAAATCCCTCAGCAGCAGTTACACCATCCATCGAAGGAAAACTCCAGTCAAGGTCATCTTTGACAGAAGCTCAGGATGCCCAGAATTCAAACTTGGTAGAAGGATAGTGGTCTTTATGTTTCAATGTAGCCCTTTTCCCTTTAATTACCTTTTTCTAAACTTTGTAAATACTCTATGGAATCACGTGTTTGGCTGATTTCCATCCTATCAATAAAATTTAAGCCCTTGTGCTTTTGTTTGCAATTCTTATTTGTTTTAGCTTTACAGAACGACATTTTAATATGATTAACGATTCTTGAAACGAAACAAAAATGAATTTACTTGTTAAAAATTTTCTGCTTTTAAAATAAAGAGGGCAATTCTTTTGATTGTTGAACATCGAAAGGACATCGTTCGCTTCTCCGAAGGTGGTTGAGCTTCAAAGTGCAGAATCAAAGTAATCCTTCTAAACTAGTACGCCTGAGTGAAGGATCAGCTGTGTCAGAGACTATGTTTCATCTGACACCCCTCGGCAGAGTTCTTACCTCATAAGCCCGACAACGGTTGTTCCCCGCAGGGACTATTTCTCCTAAGCAAGGCAGAATTGCTATCGTGAACAAGTGATACTTTTCATCTCCCACTGTGGCCGAGTATCCAGTCGTGTTCATCTACTAGTCTGTATGTCACGTCAGTTTTGTCAGCATAAATATACATACATCATGCATTGTTGATTTATATTCATATTCATATTGTATCACTATCACTCTGGTCAGTCTTATCCCCTAGTGATAGAAGTTCTCTCAATCGAGTTGTCAGTTTTTTCCTCGTCAGGAAGTGAACCATCTAAACAATCTCTTCTCCAGTTTATTTCTGGATTGAAGTTTGGCCCTTGACCACTTCGATAACTTGAACCTCTGAAAAACTAGAGAACCCTCGACAAATGCCACTCTTTGCCATTGAAGATGATATTTTCGCTTTCTCGGATTAAGGAAAATCCCAGAGAAAGCCTCTTAATCAGAGATTCGACAATACAGCAGTTTTTCTCTGAAAAAATCCGCTGACAAAAAGGTCATCAGCACCTCAAAATTGGATCACATCATATGGCATTTCTCTGAGAAGATCCCGAGAAAAGTATGATGTAATACCCCAAGCAGAAACAGTCTCTCAAGAGACTCGTTTTCCCCGATAGAGTCGGCAAATGACGTCTCCAACAGAGAAGTTTGTACACCTCTACAACTCAGAGGACTGGGTTCCCCAGCAACTCTGACATCAAAATTTTTTCCATTGAATGGCATCTCCGTAGGAAAATTCGGCAAGAAGTTTGAGGAAAACCGCTACACATAGCGTCCCTTGTCAAGAAAGTTTATTGACAAAAGAAACTATGACCGGTTCCTTGGTAGGAAACCAGGATCGAGGGGAAGTTTATTTCAGAAACTAAGACCAGTTCCTTGATAGGAAACTAGGATCGAGAGGAAGTTTATTTCAGAAACTAAGACCGGTTCCTTGGTAGGAAACCAGGATCGAGGGGAAGTTTAATTCAAAAACTGAGACCAGTTCCTTGGTAGGAAACCAGGATCGAGGGGAAGTTTATATCAGAAACTGAGACCAATTCCTTGGCTGAAGACCAGGATCGAGGGGAAGTTTACCTTTTCTAAGCATCATTGCTAAGCAAAAGAAGAAGGATGCGTGAACTACCATTCCTAACCACCATCAAAATTTTGGGTATTCCGATATTTAATCCTCTTGCACCCTGAATGCCCGAATACCTTCGCCATTCACACCTTCGGGTCCAAGAAGATTAAATAGGGGCATTTGTCATACCCCAAATTTTGACCACTAAGATTTCCCATCATTGTGTAAATCATCACCACAATATGGATGAATCATTATGTCTCATCAGTCTCCCCAAAGATGGGTGAGCATTCACTACTATCAATAATTAGGGTTTCAAGCCCTCTCAGAGTTCTTAGACAAAGGATCAATCAAGAATTGACATGATATTCAACTTGTCTAACCTCTCAAACATCCATAATGGTTCAATAGGACTCCCACAACAAGAATCAAGCACAAGGCTGCAACATTCTAAGTGGATTAAGCCTCAAAATCGCCAGTGTCACCAAATTAGGGTTTTGGTCGACCAGGGCCTCCAGATGGAAATTTTCCTTTGGGCATGAGCCAATGCTTCAAAGCATATCCTAAGATACTCCAAGGGACCTCATGAACCCAATCATCAAGTCAATTTAGCCTCAGGGGATGCATTCACTAAAAAATCAGGAATTAGGGTTTCTTGACCTAATTCACCCCTAAGTTGACTTTTGGGACAAAACATGAGCCAAGACCTCAAGACATGGTTTGAGGGTCTCTAATACACCACATTTATCCATTTGAAACAATGGATTAATCCAAGAAGCTTGATCAACAAGTTTCAAATTCATCAGAACCACAATTAGGGTTTCATGGGAAAAGTCAACTATGCCTTTGACTTTTGACCCAGGCATGCTCCCAAACCTTGGGATATGATTCAATACACCCTATAACACATATGAAATCAATCCATCAAGTTTGATTTAGGTCAAGGATTTGATTTCATATAGGATCGCACAGTTTGGAGTTCATCTAATAAAAAGTCAACTGTGCACAAAAGTCAACTTTGACTTTTTGAGATTTTTCACAATTATGGTTCTTTGACCCTAAAATGATGTTAACGTGTGATTGGAATCATCACTCATCAAGAAAAATCAAGAAAAGTGGGATAACTTGTAAAAGGGGTAACCATAAAAAACTTAGAAATTTTATAAGTTATGGAACAAAGTGGCCAGGGTACCAACTTCCAAGGATCATAACTTGAGATCCAAGCAACCATTTGGCCTGATCCAAAGATAGATTTGTAGCTCTCATGGAATACATTAAAAGTGTCAACAACACCTCATTCCAATTCCTCATGGATTTCAAGTTATGGAATGGCCAAAATCACAAAAAGTGAAAATATCACTTTTTTCCAACACTTAAGTGAAATTTTCACTAAGTCAGAATCTGCCTTCACTTTTTTCCAAATGTAGGGGCATTTTTCACTTGGATCCAAAAGGTATCAAAACAAACTATGATCACACATATGTTGTATCATATGAGAGCTCTCTAAAATGGCCAAGAACTCCATGAAATTCCACTTGAGCCATGAGATATGACCATGCCAATGTGCCTTGCTGCAAACTGTCATGGCAAGGCAGATTTATGCATTTTGCTCGATTTGCCAAATTTGTGCAAATGACAAACATATCTATCCATCTGAACACCTAAATGAGGGACCAAGGAGGGACAAACACTGATCCATAAGCCTCCCAAGTCATTGGAACTAAAAATTGCATGTCAAACCTAGAAATCCCTAAAGAGGGGACAAGACTCCAATTTTGGTTTGGAGCATTTAATGGATGCACCAAGGTGGCATGGACTGAGCCATTTCCAACTGAATTCAGTTAAGACATATCCAAGAACTAGGGAACCAGCAGCCTGTGCTCTAACCTCTAGTCAATGGCTAGAGGAGACTTGGATTCCCATTGATCAACATTGGCCAAACCTCTGTTGCAGTTGCCATTCATTATTGCTAACTTGCTCTACTATAAATAGAGCTCATTTGTGATCAGTTTGAGTACACCAAAGCCATCAAACAGATGCTTTCCTCAAAATCACCTTCTCACTTCCAAATTTGCCTTCCAAAGCAAGTCACTACCGGGTTTTGAGTTTGAGAGCCATTCCAACCGAACCAATCACACACACACCTCATAAACATCATATAGAAGTGATCAAAACACTTAAAAATCATCTGGAACACTGATTTCTCAGAATCACCAGCCAACTGCTCAAGGTTTTAACCAAGTTGCAGTTGGGATACCATCTTCAGTTCCCGCTTGTTTCAAACCATTCCAAGCACTCAGGCACATCTCTTGGCACTTAGGGAAGCTATCCATATTATTGGAACCTAGTTGTAACACCTCTAACCCAAAACACGATCACCAGCTGCAAGAGGTGAGCATGAGCTCTTCTAACTCTATGATCCATGCATTTTTTGTTGCACAATAATTTGGCCATATGTTCATAATCATGCATAGAGTGTTTTCCCTTAATCAATTGCTTCGTTTGAATCGTGTATGGAATTTCTGGCCTTCATGCAAGTTTTAGGGTTCTTGAGGTTTCTCTTTGATTTCTTATTCCATGCTTAAAATAAATGAAATTAAGGACCATAGACATGACCGTGAGGTGAAAACGAGCAGATTGATATGTAGATTGCATGATATAATCAAGTATTCAATGAGATTGGATAGAAAATGCAAATCTGCATAAACAGAGGGTGGCGCGTGTTCTTGC
The DNA here is from genome assembly GCA_022829125.1 of Lathyrus tuberosus. NCBI lineage: Eukaryota > Viridiplantae > Streptophyta > Magnoliopsida > Fabales > Fabaceae > Lathyrus > Lathyrus tuberosus. Next base: position 9,860,548 of record JALAZF010000149.1, read on the forward strand.
CATGTTCTTGGCGCCCTTTTTGAAAATTCAAATATTTGAATTTTGTGATTTTATTTAATTGATTCAAAAATTAATTTCTCTCTGAGTTTTAATGATTTTGAGTTGATTTTTTTTAATAATTCACAAAAATGTTAAAATATTTTATTTTACCAAAAAATTCCCAAAATATTATTTATTTCATATATTTGATATTTTTGCAAAGAATTAATGTTTTATTTGTTTTTAACATTTGAAATATTTTTTTCTCCCTTGATTTTCCAAACTTAATTGATTTCCAATCATTTTGTGGATATAAACATGATTTTTCAAACATTAATCCAATACCACAATCTGTTTTTCACACATGTTTATCAATTTTGATCATTTTAATTGAATTTTTATTCAATTAAAATATATTTTGAAAACAAATTAGGGTTTTGATTAATTCAACCCTCATCAAACTTTTTCAAACACTTTGCGCCTCTAATAGAGTGTAAAACCCAACCCCTTTGAAAACCAAAATATTTTTGGGCCCCAGTCATTGTATAAGACCCATTGCGTTTTCAAAAATTTCGGCACGATCGCCATTTCAAATCAAATCATCTGAGCCTACCCTCGTGTTATAAGCCCCATTTCTTTTCTTTAAACAATTTTGGGCCTCTAATAGAGTGTAAGACCCAACCCTTGTTGTACAAAAAACCATTTTATGGGCCTCAGATATTGTATAAGTCTCGACACAATAAAAAATCTCGGCGCGACCGCCAGTTTAAAAACCCGGGCATCTCCTTGAGTTGTAAGCCCCATCTCTTATAAAAAAATCATTCTTGGGCCTCTAATAGAGTGTAAGACCCAATCCCCTTTTAACCAAAACAATTTTAGGCGTCAGATATTGTATAAGTCCCTTTGTGTTAAAAGGAAAAAACCTTGGCACAATCGCCAGTTCAAAATAAAACCCTGGGCCTCTCCTTGAGCTGTAAGCCCCATCACTTATACAAAAACACTTAGGTCTCTAATAGAGTGTAAGACCTAATCCCCTTGTACATTAAAACTTTGTGGGGCTCACATATTGTATAAGTCCATCTGTACAGTTTTCAAAACAACGGTGTGATCATCGTTAAAACTTGGGCCTCTCCTTGAGCTGTAAGCCCTAACAATATTTTCAAAGCACTTTCTCCTTTGATTTTGAATATATATTGTTATCAAAACTTTCTTTGTTGAACAACTAACCAAACAGCATGGAAGCTCTACAACGGGTAAGTGTTTATCTGCTTTCATTTACCGCTTTCATATATACATAACTGTATTGTGGGGCTGCTTCACTGTAAGTCTTCTTTCACATCCTTTTATATACTTGTCAAATATCCACTGTGTAATACTAGTATAGTTATTTAGAGTTTTCCCCGGCAACTACGTCTAGAACTAGATAAAGCCCGTTGGTCACTCTTGAATACAAACAAAACTAGACCCCCCATAGGATAACCAGACACGGTCTTTCCTCCTCTTGGGGTTAAACAATATGGAAACGTGAAAGGCAGCATTCTCGGTGAACCCTTTCTCAGACTGTCACTCTTAGAAATTGTCAAAGAAACTCTACTCCCCAGAGTTGATCTATTCTCTATGAATAGCATCTCTTGAGTTTCTTCCAAATTCTCGAACTTTCCTAGCTTGATCTATTCTCTGTGAATAGCATGTCTTGAACTTCTCTTGGTTTGGGGACCCACAGGCTTCCTAAAAGCATCCCCGCCTCCTCTTGGGCATTGTACAAGGACCCTTCGGCTTCTTAGAAGTTCTCATGCCTTCTCTTGGGCTTAATACAAGGACCCTGACAACCTCTTAAAGGTATAAGACAGAACCTAGCCATCCTTTGCTAGAGCAGTCTTTCCTGCGTCAAAACTCCAACCGTTGTAGGGTTGATATTCATCCCTTAATACTCGTGCCTCCTCTTGGGCATAGTACAAAAGATAAAACTCTAGACTTAGACAATCTAAGACCCTTGAGTCTCAAAGAGATTCTCAAGTTCCCTTCAAACATAGGCAGAAACCTGGTCTCTCTCATGAGAGTTCCCCACACTTGGACTCGCTTAAGGATCTCCAGAATCCACGGCGGAAAGATAGCCTCCTCTTGGGCTTTGTACAATGATTCTCCCCAGTGGAGCTAACCTTTTCAGACTCTCTTGTTGAGTCAAACTTTTAGCCTCCATCTTAGGCTTCGTATAAGACAGACTAAATCACTCTCTTGTTGAGTATAAAAGACTCTCTTGTTGAGTCAATTCCCTTTTAGCCTCTATCTCGGGCTTCGTACGAGACATCAAAACACTCTCTTGTTAAGTATAAAAGACTCTCTTGTTGAGTCAATCACCTGTCAAATGGACTCTCTTGTTGAGTCAACCTTTTTAGCCTCTGCCCTGGGCTTTATACAGGACATATAAAAACACTCTCTTGTTGAGTCAAACCTTTTCAGCCTCCGTCTTGGGCTTCGTACAAGACACATATAAAAGCACTCTCTTGTTGAGTCAGTCACTCGTTAGCACTCTCTTGTTGAGTCAATCCTTTTAGCCTCTATCTCGGGCTTCGTACGAGACAAATAAAAAGCACCCTCTTGTTAGGTCAATCGCCTCCTCTTAGGCTTTGTATAAGGAAACCTCGGTTGAGTCAATCAACCTTTTAGCATCAAACATGTGCCTTGCTCACAACATACAAACATCAACAACTCCTCTTTAGAGATGACAAATTCTATCTCATCCAAACCCTTTTTGCTTCACATCTTGGGCTTTGAACAAGATACAAATCACCTTTAGCTTCATGTCTTGGGCTTTGAACAAGACACCAAAATAACCTTTTTCCTCCCATTGAATAGGAGGAACTACGATCGCTCTGATTTCCCTGTTTTGTCAAATGGGAATACGTAGGCATAAGATTGAAAAATCTTAGCGAGCACACTAATAAAAAAACCAAATTCCAGTATCTCCATCAATCAATCAAAAGCATCAAATCTAAACACATTACCTAAAACCTCGCAAATAGTCCAGACACTATGTTCTTAACAAAATAAACCGAAATTGGGCCCACGTCATAATAGCATCTGTAAATCAACAGTTTTGACTGTTTAAACTCAGTATGCAAGCAGGGTTAATTGGAGACATCTATTTCCCTTCCTTAGTCAGCTTAACAGGATAAAAAATGAATCGAACTGTAGTACCCGAGCGATAGTGCTTCAAGACCACAAAAATCGCGCTACAGTGTGGCGGTAGATCCGTCAAAGGTAGAAGCAGTGATTAATTGGGAAAGACCGAGGAATGCTCCAGAAGTTAGAATTTTCTTGGGATTGACAGGTTATTATAGAAGGTTCATCAAATATTTTTCTCAATTGGCCCTATCAATGACCAAACTTACTCGAAAAGAGTGTGCTTATGAGTGGGATCTGGGTTGTGAGCAAAGCTTTATGAAATTGAAGGAAAGATTAACGACTGCTCCTGTGTTAATCATTCCTGGTCCTAACAACTCTTACGAAGTATTTTGCGATGCTTCTAAGATAGGATTAAGAGGTGTTCTGATGCAAGGCGGTCAAGTGGTAGCTTATGCTTCCCGACAATTAAAAGTTCATGAGAAGAATTATCTGACTCATGATTTGGAACTAGCAGCATTTGTGTTTGCACTAAAGGTGTGGCACCATTATCTGTATGGTGTACGTTTTGAAATGTTCAGTGACCATAAAAGTTTGAAGAATTTATTTGACCAGAAGGAGTTGAATACGAGACAAAGAAGGTGGATGGAGTACTTAAAGGACTATGACTTAGAATTAAAGTATCATCCAGGAAAAGCAAATAAAGTAGCAGACGCATTAAGTCGGAAAATGGTTCATAGTGCCGAATTGATGATATTGGAGTATGCTTTGTTGGAAAAGTTTAGAGATCTTAATCTCCAGTTTGTGTGGACTCCAAATGGTGTAATTATGGGAAATTTGAATGTTAATTCTATTCTAAGAGTTGAAATTCAACAAGAACAAGTTTTAGAGGAGGAGTTTCAAGAGATGTTACTCCAACCGGGTTTTACACGAGCAGCGGATGGGATCGTCCTGTTTAACCAAAGGATTTGTGTTCTGAATGACGCGGTATTAAAAAGAAATATTTTAGATTAAGCCCATAAAGGTACTTTTACGATACATCATGGTTCTTCGAAGATGTATCAGGACTTGAAGAAGGATTATTGGTGGTCCGGAATGAAAAAGGATATTGCGGTGTATGTATTAGAATGTGCAGAGTGCCAATAGGTGAAGATTGAACACCAAAGACCGGGCGGTCTATTGCAACTTTTAGAGATTCCAGTTTGGAAGTGGGATAGTATTTCTATGGACTTTGCAGTAGGTTTACCCCGTACGCAAGGTGGTTATGATTCTATTTGGGTGATTGTGGATCGACTAACGAAATATGCGCATTTCTTAGCCGTGAAGACTTCTTACAAGGCAAGTCATCTTGCAAAGTTGTTTATTTATGAAATTGTGAGATTGCATGGTGTCCCCTCTAACATTGTGTCCGATAGAGATCCAAAGTTTACTTCAAGATTTTGGAAGGCTTTTCAACAAGCTATGGGTACGAGGTTGCGTTTGAGCACGTCTAATCATCCTCAGACGGATGGTCAGACTGCACGAACAATACAAACGATGGAAGACATGTTGAGAGCTTGTGTGCTAGAAAGTAGAGGAAATTAGAAAGAACTTCTACCGTTGATTGAGTTTTCTTATAAAAATAGTCACCATGCGAGCATCGGTATGGCTCCTTATGAAGCGTTGTATGTGAGAAAGTGTAGAACACCTTTGTGTTGGGCGAAAGTTGGTGAAGATAGAATTTTGTGACCCAAAATTATCCAAGAAACTACGAAAAAGATTCGAATGATCCATGAGAAAGTTAAACAATCACAAGATTGTCAAAAGAGTTATGCGGACAATCGTAGGAGACCTTTAGATTTGAGGAAGGTGACCATGTGTTTTTGAAAGTTACTCCGAGATTGAGATTGAAAAGACCATTTAAGTCACGCAAGTTAAGTCCGAGATACGTGGGACCATATCAGATCTTGGAAAGGATCGGTGAATTCATTTACCAATTAGCCTTACCACCCTCTCTATCAGAGATGCATGATGTCTTTCATGTATCTCAGCTTCGAAAGTTTATTCCTGATCCTCTTCAGCCAGTTCTACCAGACTCATTTGAAATAGAAGCAGACTTGACTTTTGAACCTCAACCGAGCCGTATTATGGGAAGAGAAACAAAGGTATTAAGGAACAAATGCATTCCTCTTGTTAAGGTGCAATGGGATGTGACGCATCCGGGTGATGCTACTTGGGAACTAGAATAAGAGATGCGAGATGCTTACCCTCATCTGTTCAGGTAATCTTTTAAATTCGAGGGCGAATTTCTATTTAAGGGGGAGAGGATGTAATACCCCGTATTTTATAAACGCTCTGGACAATATTAGTCGAGACCAATTAAGATCCAGTGTGCTCTGAGTATTTATCTGTTATGATAATTATAGCAACTGATGAACTCAGAGCTGAGCAGATTAATATTATCTAACTCTAAGGTTTTATTAATTGGTGCATTTGAGATAATTTGGATATTTAGTAGTGTTACTAACTAATGATTATTTCCTATATCATTTCTTTTTCCTTATTTTCCAAAGATAGACACATTTGGAGAAAGAGAAGTTAGAGGGAAAGGAAAGGAAATAAGAGAAAATCCAAAGAGCTCAAGATCAAGAATCATCCTCTACTCTTCATCATTTCATCTTCTAATCCAGGTGGGTTCTAGATAGATGCTTTAGTTGTAGACTTCTTGAGGTTCTAGAGTTAGGTTGGATTTTGAGAAAAATGAGTATTTTTGCTAAATCAAAGAATCCAACGGTTGAAATGTGATATAAATTGTAGTATGGTTGATATATATATGTATAATCATCTGTTGATACTTAGTTGTGTGTTTGAAATTGTTTTGAATGAGTTTAAGATGGAAAGGTATCAATAAAAACAAGAATTTTTTATTCTGCACCCAGAGTAACCGGTTACCCTGTGGTGAGTAACCGGTTACCCTTTGAAAAATTGGTGTTTTGCGCAGAAAATGAACTGAGTAACCGATTACCCTGTGGTGAGTAACCGGTTACCCAAATGTGCCTCTAACTCTCATTTTGGATCTGTTTCTCAAGTAACCGGTTACCCTGTGGTGAGTAACCGGTTACCACTGTTTGTTTTCCAAAAATAGTTTCTAAAATTCATATCTTTTGACTCGGGTGTCCGATTTAAGCGTTCTTTTTATTGATGTGAAGCTATGAAAGTGTTCTATGCTATGGAAGTGGAAATATTGTTTATGAGATGGAATTTATTCTATTATGTTAAATAAACAGAATTAAGTGTTTTAATGCAAAAAGGAACTTTTGAAAATTTATAAGCTTCAAGATGTGAGTTAGTGAGGAAACCTTAGTACAATAGAATGACTTAGAGAATTGTGTGGCAATGCTTACATCGATACTAGAAGAGTGTCTTTGTTAAGTAATTTTTAGTGGAGGATCGTAATTCCTCCAGTTTGTAGTCTATCCCTTAATAAATACCGTGACCCGTGTTGAAGAGCCCCTTGTGCGGGATGGCTGGGGAGAAGTATTTATTAAGTAAGTAATCGTGACCCGTGTTGAAGAGCCCCTTGTGCGGGATGGCCGGGGAGAAGTTACTTAGTGGTTGGTACCGTGACCCGTGCTGAAGTGCTCCTTGTGTAGGATGGTCGGGGAGAAGCACCAGTTGTAGATAACCGTGACCGTGTTGAAGAGCCCCTTGTGCAGATGGCCGGGGAGAAGTTATCTACGTTAAGGATCCGTGACCTATGTTGTAGTGCCTTGTATAGGCTAGTCGGGGAGAGGATCCCTTAACTAGTTCGTCGTTTTGTGAATTGTACGATTGTTTCTCTAATCAGAAATGTTTGAGCTCAAGGTCTAGTTCCTTTCGCCCGACTTGAGCTAGACTGAGATAGAACCTTGTAAAGCCGAGAGAATCTATAAGATAGGAAACTCAGTGAGATTTGTTATCTCACCCCATGTTGTTGACTATATTTCAGGTACTATAGATTCCGCGAAGGGTAAGGATAAAGCCGTGTGATTTTTCCTTACTTGTTTGATGGCTTAGCTTCCGTTGTGGAGTTTTTTTGAGATAATTGTCGATCTAGTTCTTAATATTTATCTTTTGGAACATCTTGTATATATATTATGCCATAGTTTTTTTGTATGTAGTGTTTTGGACATGTATATGTATAATGTGTCAACTAGGAACTTATGGTATTTCAGTACCAGAACGTGAATTCATGTATGATATGGATGCTTGATGTATTATATTATATATGGGTGTTACACTGCCCCATGTTAAGATTATAGGTTTTTTCATACAGAAAGAAACACCAACTTCCAGGCTTAAATGGGTTGACTAGGGATTAACTTCCTTATTTCTCTAGTGTTTAGGAATTGAAACAATGCCTTACATTGTCATCAAAGTTTTATTTGAAAGCATACCATTCAACAATTTGGGTATTTCGTTTTCGTCATTCTCCCTTCGATCTTTGCTTAAATAACATTCTGGTAAAGAAAAATGAATAAGAGAAATACTAGTATATTTTTGAATTCTGAGATAGGAAAGCATAAACATGCACAGATATGAAAGAGAATGAATTTATTCAAAACATGCAACGCTCATTTCATTAATATTACCATTCAGGGATAAAAAAGTTTGAAAGCAAATAAACTTAATACAAACAAAGAAATTTCCAACAGAAAGAAAACAAGGCCTGGTGACTAATTAGCATCAAGGATGAGCTTTCCTGTTTGATCCACTGGCTTTGGGAAGTGACTTGTCACGCTCTGACCCAGTCTGCACCCACTCTGTTTAGGCATAGGATTGTTGTCAACATTGGGAGTTCTCTTCGTGAAGGTTAAAACATCTTCTCTAACCAAGTCTTGTACTCTAGCCTTCAGTGCAAAACAACCTTCTAGATTATGACCTGCAGCTCCCTCATGGAATGCGCAATGAAGGTCGAACCTAAACCCAGGTGGAAGAGGATCCAGAGGAGGAGGTAGAGGGCTAGTAGTGATCAATCCTTTCTGGACCAAGTACAGATACACCTCAGTATATGTCACAGAAATAAGGTCAAATCGAGTCATATTCCTAGCATTACGAGTCTGGGTCTGGCCAACATTCTGTTGTGGAGGAGCTCGAACTGGTGGAGAATTAACCACAGGAGCAATTGCAGCTACGTATGGTTGGACATAATGTCGTTGCCTGCGATATGGTCTCCTTTCATCTGTAACAGCATATGTATCGCCCTCATTCTTCTTTTGAAAGTTCCCAGGGGACTTTCTTGCACCACTAGAGGCTTCAGCATTGGCAATCTTTCCATTCTTGATACCTTCTTCTAGTATTTCTCCAATAGTGACTAGGTCAGTAAAACCAGATGATACACTTCCTATCTTCATTTCCCAAAAAAAAAAGGTTGAAGAGTGTCCATGAATAATCTAGTCAGTTCTTTCTCTGTTAATGGTGGCTCCACTTGGGCAACTAGCTCTCTCAAGCGCTGAGGATACTCTTTGAATGACTCTTTCTCCTTTTTGGACATGTTATGCATTTGAAGGCGATCTTTTGCCATGTCCAGATTGTACTTTTATTGCTTCAAGAAAGCATCAGCCATGTCTTTCCAGCTTTGGATGCGACTATTTTCAAGTCCCATATACCATTTCATTGAGGCTCCACTCAAGCTATACCAAATATTTCTGGTTAGTCTCTATCATCCTGACATGTCTCCAGAAATATCTTGTTTTCCCCAGCAGAGTCGCCATCTATCGTACCTTGTAAAGTACAATCCTCGCGATGGATACTGAAAAATTGTCCCCAGCAGAGTCGCCATCTGTCGTACCTGAAAAAATATGATCCTTCGCAAAATGTATCACGGAAAAAAAAAAGTTTGTACACAGTCGCCACCGAACATAATTTATTCCAATGAAGGAATACGAAAATATTGAGAAAATCTTTTTAAAATGGAAAATGGTCATCGTAACCATATTCGGGTTCGGAAGTTGGTTACGCGAGGGGAAGGTGTTAGCACCCCTCACGTCCGTTGTACTCAACGGGAACCTCCTAGTCTAACTTGTGATTTGAGTGTTAACTTATACTTATTTGTCTTCTTCGAATAATAAAGATATAAAAGGAAAAGAATAGAAAATCACAAAAGGAGAAAATGGAGGGTTTTTTAATTAGGTTTTAAGGAGAAATGATTGATTTTATTATTAGGGTGCTCGCCAAGGATTGGGGCCCTTGTGCCTACGTATTCCCTCGTGCAATGGGAAAGTCAGAGCAATCGTACACGAGAAAGACATCTCGTACCCAAACAATTAAAAGAGAATAATGGAAGACTCCATACCCCCTTGTTTCATCTTTAGGGAGATAATGCTAAGATATGATTAAGTATTTTAAGGAAATAGTTGTTTGAACATGAGAAAGACAACACACACCCAAACAAATGAGGAGAAATTTTGAAGACTCAAAACCCCTCGTTTTATTTTTGTAAAAAAGGTTTTAGTATAATAAGGTATATTGAATTTGTTTGAGAAAATCTTCGATGTTGATCGAGGCTTAAATGTGAGACGTTATGATTATTTGAAACATTTAATAAATAAACCTAATAACTAAGGTTGATGGCGATCATAAATGACCGATTTACAAGGTATGAATGTGGCTCAATGTAAATCGAGATTTGTTTGATATTTGTGAAAATGGTTTGAGTGTATACGAATAGTAACACGAAGGGTGCAAATTGGATTGCAAAGGCGTGCGAATTCAAATGAACTCAAGCATAAGGCGTAAGTCAAACGCCACAAGATCCGAATAAACATACTTACAAGCATTTAATAATAAAAGTACAAAAATACGAGAGCGTACATAGTATTTACATCACACATCCATAACAAATGAGTCAAAATGTAAATTGAATAGAAAAGTGCACAGATTACAATCATGACGCAAAACACGAATCAAAAACGCGTATGCGAAGACGTGCAAAGGCTACCACAAGAAATTATATCGGATCTAAACATAACGATGTTAGATCATTATTCTTAACATAAAAACACAAATTGCTACTGCGTAAGCGGTCATTGCAAGTTAGATCAAGAATCAACAATATAATAAAATCAAATTAAATTACAAAGTTGCAAATTGAAACACGAATTGGTAAGGACACAAAAAATAGATTTCTACTATGCTAAACCATTGAACGCATGCACAAAATTGAAACGCAACAATAATCAATAAAAAATAATAAACTAAAAAAATCACACATAAACTGATAAAATTAATCAATAGCTTGCTAAATTTAACGTGATCATTGCAATATGGGTCAAAATCGTGCGGATCTAGATTTATCAAAAAGAAACGTAAAGAAAAAGAAATTTTAAACGTGCTAAAAGAAACGCCAACAATGTTGCAACACAAAAATAAATGTGATCATCGTAACCGGATCGAATCAACACAAATGCCACGCATTATGCACGCCTAAATGCAAACAGTGTATCGACACGATTCGATCCGAATAATCTAATAAATAAGATATATATATATATATATATATATATATATATATATATATATATATATATATGGGTCATGCTAATACACACCCATATAGGCGTGCATTAGCAACATACACCTTAGTGTATTTTTGTGTGGGGTCCACCAATTTTGAATGGGACCCACATTAGAAAGATGAAGAAAAAAATAAAAAGAAAATAGATGTAGTGTATTTTTGTGTGGAGCCCACCAATTTTGAGTGTGTGTTAGCATTTTCCTATATTTATATATCAATCAATTCTTTTTATTGTTTATATAATAAAATTATATGTAAAGTTTTTCTACCAAATCTTGTATGGTAGTTGCCGGTTGGAGTATGTGACAATATATATATGTAAAGCTTTTGCCAAATCAATCAGTACCACCGCCCCAGTGTTTTCTCTCTTTTTTCGGTCCCTCCTCATCACTAACTCACGTGTGTGTGTGTATATATATATATATATATATATATATATATATATATATATATATATATATATATATATATAACACTAAATTAAGGCTAACTCTAAATTGTTAATAATGTCCCTAATATTTATTTTATAGCCCAAATTAAATCATTGGTTAAATCTAAAAATAAAAAAAAACACTTAAAATAAGATTAAAATAAAAACACTGATTATCTTATTTATTTATTCTAAATATTTAGAAAAAATATAAAAATAAACATACTCAAAATAAATAAAATTCGGGCGCCAAAGTGCTCAAAAAATAAACCGAGTGCACCAAAATGATCAACACGAAATAAATGACCCGGAAAAATACAACGTTTAGTCAGATTTTGAAATAAATTTTGACCGTTTAAAATATCCAGACTGATCAAAATATGATCGAAAAAATAAAATGAGCAACCAGGTTAAACTACGCGAAACGTAGATCGATATAATTGACGTCTGCAAGCTCGATTTTGAAATTTTTCGTCTACTGATTTTATGCACAGTTGAGATTCAGTTTGACCGGTTCGTTTGTAAATCCGAGAAATTATTTCGACTGACATTTTAAGCACTATGCGATATGAAATGCATGTTATGTTGTACAGATGATCCAAAATTAAAATAGAGTCAGATAATTCAATCAACAACATCATAAAAGAGAAAAGGGGGCAAAGGAATCCCTAATATCCCTTAAGCTTAACACCATTGTAAAACAATCTCCCCTCTTACTTGATTAAGCTGAAACCTTAAGGTTTTTTGGTGATGAAAGTTCCTCTCCTAGGGTTTTGCTCCAAATTTCTCCTTGTTTTTGCTCTACTGACACATTCTAAACCTATTTCTTCCTTTTTATAGAATTAGGTTATTTTTATTCTCACTAATTCCCTTAATTTACTAAGTCTCATTATTTAACCTCTTATTTATAAATAATTACCACACTTTCAATTTTCTATTATTATTCTATTTTATTTTAATAATTCTTATTTTATTTTATTAAACCCTAAAAAATAAAACAAATAAAATGAAAAGGCACACAAAAAGTTTAATTAAAATTCTAATAAAATTTTAATAATTCTAATAAAAATTTTGGGGTGTTACACTAATTGTTTCAAACCATATACTGATTTGGATTGTTGCAAATAACACCAACGGGTGCCCTAAAATGTTCAAGGTATTTAATGCTTAATTTGAACACCCGGATTTTGTGGAAAATGTGTGGAATTTTAGTGGCGTGAGAGGTAATTTTTCTTTTGTAATGAAAGAGAAGCTAAAGCTACTTAGAGATCATTTGAGAAGTCCGAATATTGAAATTTTTGGCAAAATTAATTTGGAGGTGGATAATTCTATAAATGAGCTGAACTTTTTGGATTTGGAAGTAGCAGAAAATATCGATAAGGAGGTGGAGGGTGTTTTAGTTGAAAAAGAGAGCAGAAGCTTCTAAAAAGGCGGGCATAATTTGAACTTAAGGAGAATATGTTACGGCAGAAGTCAAGATGTAGGTGGATTCAAGATGGAGATACTAATTCTCGATTTTTTTCATTCTTTGATGAAGCAAAGATTTAGGAGAAATGGAATGATATATCTTAAGACTCATAGAAGTGTGATATCCCAAGTAGAGGAGATAAAGGAAGAAATCAAAGCTCATTTATATGATAGGTTTCAAGAACCTTGGAGTAGTAGACCATAGTTATTAGGTGTGGATTTTCGTCATTTAAATCCAGATGATGTGCTTGGATTGGAAGAGCCCTTTTGTGTTGAAGATATTAAGAAGGATATTTGGTTAAGTGATGGAGATGAAATTCTTGGTCCGGACGGTTTTGATATGGGTTTCTACAAAACTTGTTGGAACATAATCAAAGAGGATTTGGTGGGTTTTTTGAATGAGTTCTATGACAATGGTAATCTACCTAAGGCTATTACAGGTAGTTTTTTTTAATCTGATCCCAAAAGTTGATATAGCGCTTGAAGTTAGTGACTTTAGGCCAATTTGACTGTTCTCAACTTTGTAAAGGATTTTGGGAAAAGTTATTGCTTTGCGGTTAAGAAGGTTATTTCTTCATTGATTTCTAGGAATGAATCGACTTTTGTCCAAAATAGACAAAAGCTTGTTGGAGTTCTAGTAATCAATAAAATTATGGACTTAGCCAAAATATCTAAACAAGGTTACTTGCTTCTTAAAGTAGACTTTGAAAAGGCTTGTGAAAATCTTTTGTTTTGGACTGGACCACTGGCTAGACATGGCCCAATCCACCTCTGCTCCAGAGCGGCCCAAATTTCCTAAGTCCAATCCATAGAGGGGCAAAAGTTACCTTTATGTCCCTCCAACCGGGAAAGAAATGCAACATTCCTCCCCGGTATCACTGCCCGTTACGCACGAGTGAACTACTCCCCGAACAGCTGTGGACAGGTGCCCGGAACCATGCCTATGCCCGACATACCGGCTAGTTTTGGGCACCCTGCCCGACATAACAACTAGTTTGGGTAGTTACCTATTCTTTGGGGAAAACGGTTATTTCGCCCCGAAAATAGGACCGTTGGCCACGCGCTGGGGGCTCTATATAAACCCTCCCGCTTGAGAGGGTCAGGTATCCAATATTCACCCTAAGAATTCATACTTTGTACTTGCTCCTTTTCTCTGACCCTTTCTTACTTGAGCGTCAGAGTACCTTGCAGGTACACCCCTCTCCTCTCCATACGACCAGCATCCCTGATGCACTTGGCGGCCCGATTCTACAGGATCTGATCCAGCCTTCACGATCAGTGGTGCCGACTGTGTGGATTTTTTTCTCCCCATCTTTCTTTTCTCAGAAACTGAAGATCAAAATAATTCTCGAACATCATCATGATCATGGCCTCCCAAGATCGCACCAAGGATGCTCTCCAAACCACCATCCTCCCCGTCAACAAATCTGACATTGACGGTCAGTCATCTCTCCTCCGAGATTCCCGTTTCCTCAGGGACGAAGCCACCGCTTCTCCTTCCCCTACCCCTGCTGATTGCAACAACGATCAACCATCACTTGTCGTCTAACCCGTTCCTGTTCCGCCCAATACCGACCCGGCCGTGGCAGCCCTCCTGGAGGCGATCAACAAAACCAACACCTTGATCCTGCAGCAGAACGAGAGGATCGGGGCACTAGAAGAGTCCCAACGTCTGAGATCCCCTCCTACGCGGAGGAACCAGTGATGATCAAGAAGCCCGCAGCCCCGGAGAGAAATCGACCGAAGACTGCGCCAAGAACCTGATCCTCGCGTAGCCCAGAAGCGCGACCAGATCTCCCCGCGTGACCACCACGCTCATGACCACAAAAGGACTCGGAGGAACGAGCAATCTCCCCTGATCAAGTCTAAAGGAAGGGACCGCTCACCTTCCCCGCGAAGGAACCGCTCACCTTCTCCTCGAAGGAACCGCTCACCTTCTCCGCGAAGAAACCGGCGTCGCGAGCATCCCGTTCGGTCCCCATCATACACTAGTTCTAGCGACAATGACGAGCCTCGTGGCCCATTGTCCCAGGAGATCTTGGCTACCCGTCTCCCAAAAGGATTGGAGAAACCCCCGTCACTTGGCACGTACGACGGGAACACCGACCCCGACGAACACATCGAGAACATCAATGCGCTGTTAGACTACCGCGGTGTACGGGGCGCCATCAAATGCAGATTGTTCCCGACCACGCTCCGAAAGGGAGCAATGACATGGTATAAGTAACTACCCGAGGAGTCCATTACCTCATGGAGACAGCTGGGCAGGATGTTCTCGCGGCACTTCACAGCATCTCGCCGCCACCCCAAAACTGAGGCCTCTCTTGGAGCCATAATCCAGGGGAAAGACGAACCTCTCCATGCATATATTGAGAGGTTCAACAAGGAAGCAGTGCAGGTCCCGACGACAGATAAAATGAAGAAGTTTCTGCTCGAACAAGGGGTCCGCCCGGACTCCGAGTTCTCTAAAGTAATTGGCCTCACGCCACCGAGGAACTTAGACGCCCTCCTCCTCAAAACCCAATTCATATTCAGTACGAAGAGAAGATTGTGGCCTGCAACGTCCGAGCATCACGTCTCCAGGAGAACGCTCGGGCCTCTAAAGGAGATGAAGCCTCGACATCTCGTCGGGGTGAACGGAGGCACGAGGACCATCCACAGGACTCCTGCGACAGCAAGGGACCCTCCGGGCGCTTCCATGACTACACTCCCCTGACCGTTTCCAGGGAAAAGATTTTGTCCGAATGTGCCAATTCGGAGTTCAAACAGGTTGGGGTCCGCTTCCCCAAACAACAGCCGAACAGACTAAACGTGGACAAATCAAAATACTGTCGTTTCGACAAAAGTCACGGCCATACTACGGAGGACTGCATCCATCTGAAGGATGCCATTGAGATACTGATCAGGGACGGCCACCTGAAGCAGTTCGCGAAGAAGAAGGACACTCCTCGGCAGGACGCCCAGGAGTCCAAGAAAGTCGAGGAGGAGGTACCCTCCTCGGAAGACGCCAATGTACAAGTCGTTATGTCCATATCGCGACCCGAGGACTTCAACGTCCCGGACGGGCTCAACGCCCCTGCATATTTCGCGGCCCACAGCCCGTGGGAGACATTTCCCTCCGCCATGGTCATCTCTGGCGGGGGTTTCAACAAAGTCACTGTGGGCTCCGTAAAACGGAAGTTCGAACACCTGATCAACACAAGCTCCAACAAAGTGACCACGCTTGATCGGGCCCAGAAGGGATCCATCCCCATCTCCTTCTACCAGGAGGAACTCCTCGGCGGCTCCCCGAACTCAAGCATACCATTGCTCGTCAGAACCCGGATGGCGAACTTCAACGTTCGCAGAATACACGTCGACCAGGGCAGCTCGGTCGACATCATGTACTCCCAGCTATTTTCAACACTTCAGCTGGATGAATCGCACCTTACCCCCTACGTAGGGTCTGATTTAAAGGATTCAACGGGTCTGTGACCAAGCCGTGGGGATACGTCGAACTAATTGTAACCTTCGGATCAGCTGAGACGGCCAGATCCATCAAGGTGCAATTTCTGGTAATCAACTGCCCGTCACTTTACCAATGCATTTTTGGAAGGCCAACTCTGGCCGAGTTGGTAGCAGTGCCCTCAACCGTCCACCTGAAGATGAAGTATTACACTTCGAAAGGGATGGTTGCCACCCTCCACGGCGATATAAAAGCTGCCCGACGGTGTTTCGAAGCAGCTACAAAGGGACTCAACACCATTGCGCCCAAGCCAAAAGTGTCGAGCAAGCCAGCACTGCCAAGCAGCTCCGAGGAGGCCAAGCCTCTGCCCCAGGTCGACTCTATCGACCTCGACAGTCGCTTCCCCGAGGACCAACAAGAGGAACGAGCAGCTTCAGCCAACCCGTCCGCGTCATCCAGCAGCAGCTCCCATCCGATGCGCCCAATCCCGGATGGTAACTTCGAGATAGTTCTGTTCAGTGAAGACCCCCAACGGGGAGTGAAGATTGGAACAGACCTGCCCGACATTGCGAGGAAGCAGCTCAAAGCATGCCTCAGAAAGAATGCCGACCTCTTCGCATGGAGCGCCGCCGAAATGCCCGACTTGGATCCATCCGTCGCTTGTCACCAGCTGACCATCGACCCGGCCGTCAAGGCCGTAGCACAACATAGGAGGAAGCAGTCTCCGGAGAAAACGGAGGCTGCTGAAAAATCTGTAAAGGACCTCCTCGAGGCCAAATTTATTTCGGAAGCCAAGTACACCACTTGGTTGTCCAACGTTGTATTAGTTAAAAAATCTAATGGAAAATGGCGCATGTGCATTGATTATACCGATCTCAATAAGGCATGCCCGAAGGATGCCTACCCCCTCCCCAATATTGATAAACTTGTTGATAATTCTGCTAGTTTTAAACTTTTATCGTTCATGGATGCCTACTCGGGCTACAATCAAATCCCAATGGCAATGTCCGACAAAAAATATACGGCCTTCATGACCGAATTAGGCAACTATTACTACAATGTAATGCCCTTCGGCCTGAAGAACGCCGGAGCAACATACCAACGAATGATGATCAAAGTGTTTCGGGGAGAAATAGGCGACATGCTTGAAGTCTACATGGACGACATGATCGTAAAATCCCACGAGGAAACCGATCATACTGTCCATTTGAGAAAGGTCTTCGAACAGGTCAGGAAATACAAAATGCGTTTTAATCCGGAGAAGTGCACGTTCGGTGTCCGAGCAGGAAAATTCCTCGGCTTCTACTTAACGGAACGAGGAATCGAGGCCAATCCCGACAAATGCCGGGCATTCTCCGAGTTTCCTACGTCCAAGTCCAAAAAATCCATTCAGCCCCTCAACGGAATGCTCGCGTCACTGTCTCGTTTCGTGGCCAAGTCCGCCCCAGCACGCCTTACCGTTCTTCAAACTCCTCCGCAAAGAGGCAGCATTCGAATGGACCGAGGAGTGCAACAAGGCCCTTCCCCATCTGAAACGGGCACTCTCAGAGCCACCGGTTCTTTGTCGCCCAGACAACGGCGAAACCTTGTACCTATACCTGGTCATAGCAACCGAAGCAGTGAGTGCCGCTCTCATCCGCGAGACACCTGATGGGCAGAAACCCATATATTTCACTAGTAAAGCGCTGCAAGGACCAGAGTTAAGATACTAATAGATAGAGAAGGTGGCATTGGCCCTCATCAATGCAGCCAGAAGATTAAGACATTACTTCCTGGCTCACGCGATCGTGATTCGAACATATCAGCCCATAAAGCAGCTGCTCGGACGACCAGATATGGCCGGCCGAATGCTCAAATGGTCGCTAGAACTGTCCGAATTTGACATCCAGTACGAAGGCGGAAAAGCCCTCAAGGCCCAAGCTCTAGCCGACTTCGTCGCAGAAATGACGTTCACAGACTCCCCCGCGAGCGAGGCACACAAATGGACCATCTTCGTCGACGGTGCCTCAAGCTCGGTAGGAAACGGCGCGGGCATCATACCAGAGAGCGACGAAGGAATTATCGTCGAGGTGTCACTCACACCGTCTTTCCCAACCTCCAATAACCAGGCAGAATATGAAGCCTTCCTCGCTGGGCTACACCTTGCCGAGGACCTGGGCGCGGAAGAAGTCGTCATTTGCACAGATTCACAACTCGTGGCCCTCCAGGTCCGGGGAGAATACCAAGCCAAAAACGACAACCTGACCGAATACTTGGCCCTGGTAAAGAAGGAAATGGAGAAGTTCACAACAGTGGAAGTGAAACACGTTCCCCGCGGACATAACGTACGAGCAGACGTGCTGTCTAAACTAGCCAGCACGAAGAAGAAAGGCGGAAATAAGTCCGTCATACAGGAGGTACTTCCTCGACCAAGTATCGAGAAGGCCTCCCCGACACTCGACGTACAGGTGATCGGCGACAACAACTGCTGGATGACCCTAGTCTACAACTATCTCGCCAAAGACGAACTCCCGTCTGACCCAAAGGAGACCAGCGTAATCAGGCAAAGAGCATGCTCTTATGTTTTGGTCGAAGATAAACTCTACAGACGGGGATTCTCCATTCCGCTGCTCAAATGTGTCGAGGAGGAAATGGTCGCACACATCCTGCGCGAAATCCACGAGGGAATCAAGGCCCAACATCTCGGCGGAAGGTCCCTCGCTCGAAAGGCTCTCTGGGCAGGCTACTACTGGCCGAGCATGCAAAACGACGTGAAAAACACATGAAGAAATGCGATAAATGCCAACGGCACGGGGACATGCACCTGGCTCTGCCTAACGAACTCAAGGCTATGTCCTCCCTGTGGCCATTCGCCTGGTGGGGCCTAGACATCCTAGGATCCTTCGTGGTAGGGTTAAGTCAGAACAAATGCCTCATAGTGGGCGTAGACTATTTCACAAAATGGATAGAAGCAGAAGCTCTAGCCAAAATAACTGCCCTCAACATCCTGCATTTCTATAAACGAAACATCCTTGCACGTTTCGGTATTCCCCAAGCGATAGTAACGGACAACGAGACGTAATTCACGGATAGGAAGTTCCAAGACTTCGTCGCCCAACTGGGCACGAAGCAGCACTTCGCATCCGTGGAGCACCCTCAAACAAACGGGTAGGCTGAAGCAGCCAACCGAGTCATGCTTTGAGGCCTCAAGCGAATGCTAGACGAAACAAAGAAGGCATGGGTCGAGGAACTGCACAGCGTACTATGGGCATACCGCACAACTCCGCACTCAACAACCAGGGAAACAGCTTTCCGTTTAGCATACGGGACCGAGGCTGTAATTCCCGTCGAAGTTCACATGCCCTCTAGGCGGACAGAGTCGCCCCTAGATGAGGAGATGAACGACGAATCGTTGAGAGAAGAGCTAGACCTCGTCGAGGAAATCTGAACTGGGGAAGCCCTTCGCGAAACCTCACTAAAACAAAAAATTACCATCAGGCACAACGCCAAGGTGATACGGCGAGAGTTTGACGTGGGAAGCCTTGTTCTAAGAAGAAACCACAAAGACTCTCGCGAAGGCAAACTAGCAGCCAACTGGGAAGGACCCTATCGCGTCTGAGCAAAAACCGAAAATGGGGCCTACTATCTAGAACATCTCTCCGGAGAAGAACTTGCTCGACCATGGAACGCTGAAAAGCTAAAACAATACTACAGCTAAATCCTCGGTTCGACCCGTCACAATGACGAACGTCAGCTACCTACCACTATGCGCGTCTAGGTACAAGCGTCGCATACGAATAAAGCAGAACCCCGCTCAGTAACGAGCCGGGTAACTGCTCGACGACGGTCCTCGATCGAGCATTGCTGTCGTCAAAGTACCATGACTGGCAGAACCCTAGCCCGCGATGGGACGTTCACGCTGCGAACTCAGGCCTCAAACGCGACCTGAGCTCCGCACCCCGCCAGGACATTCCCCGGCCGTTCGACCAGTTCCCCTCACTGTCGAACACATCTGCAACGAGCAATCCCCCTAAAATATTTGTACAAGTCAAATACTCCCAATCACGGGCAGATATACATTTACAACGAGCTTGAATACGATACTTAGCAAAAAATAAAAACAAGTAAATTCATACAAATAACAGAATTAAACATGTAATAATTTAACATAATAAGTGGCCGCAAGGGCCACGATTGTACTTAGTTACATGAAACGGGGGCCACACCCCACCCCCCCCCCCTCCCCCAAAAAAAAATTACAAGCAATTCCATGACACGCAGGCCGGACAGATTACAACAACATCAAAAATACAAATTCCTCACTCATCCGCATGCTCGGCAGGCTCTGGCTGGGGTCCCTGGTCCTCTACGAGCTGATCCTCGGGGGGTACCTTCAAGGAGACCGTCGGGCACGACAATACGACCATCCTCTACATGCGCCAGGTAGTGAGTACCCTCAACAGAAAAATCTAGCTCAGGGTTCACCACCCGCAATTGAGCCACGACATTTTTGAAAGACTCCTCCGCTACGGAAATACCATCGTCTTCGGCCAGCAGCATGCGAGAAACCAGCTCAGATCTAGTCTTCAATTCTTTCAGATCGTCTGGCTCATCGACACTCGGGGCATTTACCGCCCTCAGCTCCCTGATCAGCTCCTCGACAGCTTTCTTCTCCGCCGCCAGCTTGGAGTTCTCCTCCTTCAGCCTAACCGCCTACTCTTCAGCCTTCTTCTGAGCCTCGTCGGCACTCTTGACTTCTTCCTTGAGGGATGCCACAGAATCCCGGGCAGCATTGAGTTTGGACTCAGTTGCAGAGTCCCCTTCAGCGTAAACAGCCGCCATCTCTAGCATCCTGACCAAGGCAGAAGCATCTTGGCCCACCAGCGCCCTCTTGCTCGGGCGATCCATACCTTCCAAGCGAAGAGATTCCGCCCGGGGAATGACCAAAGAGTTGCCTTCAAAAAACCTCCTATCAAGGATACAGGGAGGAAGCTCGAACTTCCCTTTCTCCGGAACCCGAGTAAGGTCCACAGCGTCAGCTACCCTTGGCCGCTTCGCTCGCCCGGTCAAGGACAGAGGAGATCCCCGGGAAGCGGGAGTAGGAGAAGAAGAGGTCCCCATGGCAGTTTGAACAGGAGGAGGAGCACGATCACCAGTAAACCGAGATTTCAGAGGAGCCGCCCCGACCTTATTCCTCGCGAGAGCGTTCCTTACAACCCTGTCATGGGCCTGAGGCATCTCACCTGCACAAGCAAAACACGAACATGTTAGATACGAGGAAAAGAAAAAACATGAACAAAATCTAAATAACTATGACTACCAAGCAACTTCTCGGCATCCATGGGAGTCTTGCACTCCAGCAATGCCTTAACGTTGATGAATTGGCGCTCGACCCTCTGCCTCCCATCTTCCTCGAAGATCGGGTTGCCCTTGCTCGTCCAGCACTCAGCAAGCCCGAAGGAGTTGACCCACTTCACCAGCACCTCATACGCCACGGCGTCCTGTCCGCGGAGATCGCTCGGTTGGAAGACATAGTCAATGGGCTTCTTGGGAAAATGGTCGGGTGCCCAGTGGAGGGGAAACTTGTAGAGTCTCTGCCCAATAAACCTCCCTCCTCGTCGTGCAGCTCGTTCCCGTCCTCGTCAACTTCGATCTCCCAGACATATGTACTGTCCTGGGCAGCCTCGGACACGGGCTCAACAACGTAATACCGTTCCTTGAATGTCCGGATTGACTCTGAAAACGGCTTGAATAGCTTGCGGGGCTGCTTCAAAGAAACCCAGTCGTACTTCTTCCCTGATAGTTGCCGCTGAAGATGGAAGACAGTGAAGAATAAGGGAAGAGTAGCCCCTATAGCGAGATGCTCGCATACCAACTTGAACGCCCGGATGAAGGCCAACGAGTTAGGATGTAACTGCGTGGGGGCCAATTTTAAATGCACGAACACTGACTGCTGAAAATCAATGAACGACAGCCTCAAGCCCAGCTCCTTGAAAGAGTATTTATACATGGTAAAATGGTCCCCGAAGTGCGTGCAGACACGATCGTCTAACGAAGGGAAGTGCACCTTCCACTCTCCCTCCGGTCCTACCTCTGTGAAAACGTCCACCAAAGACTTTGCGAAAGTGGACACATGCAAGGCAGGTTCGGCCACCTCCCACTCCTCCGCGGAGAACCTGTCGACATCCTCGTCCATGTCGTCTACCTCTTCCTCCCCGACATTGCTAAAAGAACTCGAAGTCGCCGGACTCGAAGCCGTCGAGCTGCTATTATCTTCGGAGCCTATCTCCTCCTCGGATGTATCTAAAATAACTTCTCTATCTGGCCCCGTCGCCATTATAGTCACCTGAAAAGCAGAGAAGAAAGTGAATTCGACAGCAAATCAAATCCACCCTTCCACTGCTAAGTCAAGTGAAAGGGCGCGCAAAGGGCTAAGGACAACGTCCCCGACCTAAGCCCTAACATCATAAGGAAAGTTGAAACCTCCCCGCGAGGAGACGCTCGAAACTAATCATCCCAGGGCGAGGGGCTTCCCCACACCCACACCCAGTTTCCATTTGAAGCTTCACCAAAAATCGCAAAGCTTCACCGGAATCTACCGGAAAACTCATCACCCACTCGGACGATGAACAGACACGGCGATCACGCTTACATAGCTACTGCAA
This sequence comes from Lathyrus tuberosus, assembly GCA_022829125.1. NCBI lineage: Eukaryota > Viridiplantae > Streptophyta > Magnoliopsida > Fabales > Fabaceae > Lathyrus > Lathyrus tuberosus. The sequence goes on from JALAZF010000149.1 coordinate 9,883,170, forward strand.
CATCACCATGAACCACCCTCCTCGCTGAAACATGCTACTAACTCCGGCGACATGTTAGAGGTAGAAAAATGGCACAACCACCGTCCACCACCAACAATCGCCAGAGATTCACCCATTTCGTCCTCTAAAACTAGCCCTAACCACATGCAATCTACCACTAACAACAAACAGAAGCAGAACAGGCAAAGGATCAGAAGACTTACTTAATTTAAATAGAAGAAAGAAGCTGCTCAAAGCTTGACGCGGTGGTCGGAGTAGGCGGAAGGCGGTTACGGGCAAGAGTACTGAAGAGAGCAAAGAGAAATCAGACTGAAAAGTTCCAAATGGAAAGATTTTCCCCCTTTTATACAAAGGTGCACGTGCGAACACGCGCTCGTAGGCCATGATGACTACGCACTAGCCATCATTGCCTATTAACTGCTACAAGGAGCTCTAGGCACACGTGGCGTCCCAACGTTTCCAATTCTGTCTGACCCTTAATCTCCCCGAACACCGGGCAACAAGGTCACGACCACGAACCCCATGGACACAGGGAGCCACAAGCACTTTGAGATAATCCTCCTCGTCTCCAAACGACGACTCCATACTGGCTCCACGGAGCAACGAGCAGTCCTTAAGTCATCACTCCCGTGCTCGGGAGCAACGACTTAGGGGGCTCCTGCTCTGGATTGGACCACTGGCTAGACATGGCCCAATCCGCCTCTGCTCCAGAGCGGCCCAAATTGCCTAAGTCGAATCCACAGAGGGGAAAAAGTTACCTTTATGCCCCTCCAACCGGGCAAGGAATGCAACATTCCTCCCCGGTATCACTGCCCGTTACGCACGAGTGAACTACTCCCCAAACAGCTGTGGGCAGGTGCCCAGAACCATGCATATGCCCGACATAACGGCTAGTTTTGGGCACCCTGCCCGACATAACGGCTAGTTTGGGTAGTTACCTATTCTTTGGGGAAAACGGTTATTTCGCCCCGAAAATAGGACCGTTGGCCACGAGCTGGGGGCTCTATATAAATCCTCTCGCTTGAGAGGGTCAGGTATCAAATATTCACCCTAAGAATTCATACTTTGTACTTGCTCCTTTTCTCTGACCCTTTCTTACTTGAGTGTCGGAGTACCTTGCAGGTACACCCCCCTCCTTGGCGGCCCGATTCTACAGGATCTGATCCAGCCTTCACGATCATCTTTCTTGGAACTACCTTATGAGCATGATGAGATTGATGGGTTTTGGTAGTAGGTGGATGAGATGGATGGAGGTAGTATGTTCTATAGTAGTTTTTCAATTTTGGTTAATGGAAGTTTGACCAAAGACTTTAAAGTCGATAGGGGTTTAAGACAATGAGATCTATTTTCTCCATTTTTGTTCGTCTTGGCAACAGAAGGTTTAAATGGATTGATGAAGAATGTGGTTCTAAAAGGGGGTTTCCAGTAATTTATAGTGAGTGATGAAACTAAGTTTGAGATTCTCCAGTTCGCTGATTACACCATGTTACTTGGAGAGGGGATTTTGTCTAATTTTGGGAGTATGAAAGGGTTGATGAGGGGGTTTGAACTAGTTTCCAGCCTAAGTGTCATACCCTAAATTTTGACCACAAGACTTCACATCATTGTTCAAATCATCACCATAATATGGATGTATTTTCATACCTCACTAATCCTTTCAAAGATTGTTGAGTATTTACCTCAACCAGGGATTTTGAGCCCTCTCAGAGCATTCAGGCAAATGATTAATCAAGAATTGACATGATCTTTAACTTTTCAAGCCTCTCAAACATCCATGAAGGATCAAGAGGTCTCCCACATCAAGAATCTAACACGAGAATGCAACATTTCAAGTTGATCAAGCCTCAAGATCAGCAGTGTCACCAAATTAGGGTTTTGGTCGACCAAGGCCTCCAGAGAGAAATTTTCATCTGGGTATGAGCTAATACTTCAAAATATGATTCAAGAAGCTCAAAAAAACCTTATGAGTCCATTCTTAAGTTCAAAATAGCTTCAGGGGATGCATCTGTTAAAAATCAGGAATTAGGGTTTTGACCTAATTCAGTCCCTAAGTTGACTTTTGGAGCAAGGCACGATCTAAAACTTCAAGATATGCTTTAAGGACCCCAAAACATCACAACACATGTTTTCTCTCATTTCCCTCTTCACTTCAAAATTCCAAAACCTTAAGAAGTGAGAATCAAATTTTCAAATAGAGAGAAATTCAATCCAAACCAATGATGCAAACACCTTACACACATCTATATGAGTGATCAAAACACTTAAACAACATCTGTAACATCAAATTCATCAAGATCACATCTCACTCCAAGCTAGTTGCAGTTGGATTCTAGTCCATCAAACCAGAAGGTTTCAAACCATTCCAAGCAAATCAACACATTCCTTGAGGTCTAGGGAAGCTGTTCAGGTCATCATTTCACATCTGTAACACCTACAACTGAGGATTCGAATTCCTCTTGCACAAGTAAGCCCGAACTTCTCAAACTCCATGAAACATGCATCAGTTTTGATATTTCAAGTTACCAACATGTTTCTGAATTTATATAGAATGTTTTCCCTCAATCAATTGTTATGTATCAATCATGTATAGGATTTCATATTGTTCTTGCAAAAATTAGGGTTCATCTGTTCATCACTTGATAACTCACTACACTTAAAAGAAATGAAATTAATTGGTACCATTGAATTCCTTGTTCAAAAACGAACAACTTCCATGGTTACATCGTGCAAAATCATTACATATTGAGAGAGATATGAGAGGTTTTGCAAATCTGGTAAAGGTGGCGCGCGCGAGGAAGAAGAAGATGGCCTTGGCGCCATATTTCAAATTTTTGAATTTTTGAATATTTTTAATATTTTCATTTTATTTTCAAAAATTATTTTCTATATCCAATTTTGATTATTTTCAAATGATTTTTTGCACAAATATTGTTCACATGTTTAAATAATTTATTCACAAAAAAATCAAAAAAGATATTTTATATTTGATATATTTTTAATATATTTAAAATATTATTTTTAAATTGTTTTAAAAATAATTTCAAATATTGATTTTTCTTATCAAACTAATTAATTTCAATCCCAATTTTTTCACACATGTCATTTAAATACCCTATTATTTTAATCCATAAAAAATCACAAAAATAACTTTTATTTGATATATTTTTAATATATTAAAAATATTATTTTTAAATTATTTTAAAATAATTTCTTTTTCTTGATATTTTTTAATTAAAATGATTTTAAAAATTCATGTGGATAAAATACCTTTTTCATAAACCTTAATCATTGTTTATAACATGATTAATGATTTTATTTGATATTTTTATCGTTTTTTATTTGATTTTTCTTTGAAAAGTATCTTGAAAATATGAAATTAGGGTTTTGTTCTGATTCAATCTTTCAAACTTCATTTCAACACTCATGGGCCTCTATTAGAGTGTAAGACCCAACCCTCTTTGTAAATAAACCACTTTATGGGCCTCTGCTATAGTATAAGTCTCAACTCACTTTTCAAAATCAAGGTGCGATCACTGTTTTCACAACAATCCTGGGCCTCTGTTAGGAGTGTAAGTCTCATCCCTTTGTACATAAACCTTGTTTTAAATAAATATCTGGACCTCTGATAGAGTGTAAGACCCAACACCCTTCTATAAATAGAAAATCTTTTAGCCTCATTCATCTTGGGCTTTATACAGGATACAAATAATCGCATGGGCCTCTATCTAGAGTGTAAGACCCACCACCTTTTCTTTTCTTCTGCTTGAGATCAAGTTATCTTCAAATTCAAAACTTTCTTCAATTTCTTCAAATGCTAATCCAATCATGAAGAAAACATCTAATCAATCACAATACACTTGGGCCTCTATCCAGAGAGTAAGACCTACCACCTTTCTCAATTCAATTCATACTTGTTTATATACTTGTCCATATGTCTGTATATATACTTGTACATATCTTGTTAATTTCCTCTTAGCATTTAAATTATTCTTAGTTTAGACTAGTTCAAACAATAGGATCCTTTCAATCAGTATAACTTAGTTCAAATAACTAGTTCCCCCTGTACAAAGGAATACAGTCAGCCCCCTTTTGGGCTTTGTTCAATTTATTTCAACCATGAAATAGTTCAATAAAGAGAGGATTATTTCCCGGTGAAACCTCTTCTTTAACCCCTTTAACCCCAGAACAGTTCAACAAAGAAAGGATTATTTCCCGGTGAAACCTTTCTTGAACTCTTCCTAGACTTGAAAAGTCTCAACGTTAGCCTCCTCTTGGGCTTCATACAAGGAACCACAGGCTTCCTAGAAGCATCCCTAGCCTCCTCTCGGGCTTCATACAAGGACCCTCAGGCTTCCTAAAAGCATAGGATCGATCCTAGTCATCTTTAACAATACACCAATTCCCAGGAGAGTCAAAGCCTCTAAGGCATTCAAGTTTATCCTTTTAAGTCTCTTCTGATCCTCAACAAGGTTTGGTTTTCATTTTAAAATCCCCAACCAGAACCATGTTACCATAAAAAAATCCCCAAAAGAATCAAAGCCCTGTTGGCCTTTATCAATTCAACTCTTCTATAATCCCCAACAAGAGTTAGTTTCCCTTTTGATTCCTCAAAACAGTTTAGACCCTCTCCTAGATTTAAATAATTTTCAGCAAAAATCAGCCTCCTCTTAGGATTCATATAATGATTTTCCAGCCAGCCTCCTCTTAGGCTTCATATAATGATTTTCCCAGTTAGCCTCAATCTTGGACTTTGTACAAGACAGATATAATGTTCCCACAGTTGAGTCAGTTTTCAACTTTTTCAGCTTCAACCTTGGGCTTTGATCAAGGCACAAAATCCATCATCCCCATAGATAAGACCATGAGTCCTCTCTGTAGGAGGATATTTCCTCTATACATCACACTTCAAAACAAACAATCAAAACCCTTTCATGATAATTGATATAAGTGGCACACTTGTTGATTCAAAATCCAAGCTGGAGTCCCTCCTTTATCATGGCTAAAGTTCTCTTTCATCTAAGTGATATAAATGGCAAACCTCTGGATTCTACACATCCAAGTCAATGTCCCTCTCTTAGCATGCAAATACTTATAAAGGAAGACGTGACATTGTTAGATTCCACACATCCCAATTAAAGAAACTCCCGTTATAAATTAATTCTTCAGTGTTTTTGATGAATAGGTAAGATATCTCCCTTTAGAGATGACAAATTCTATCTTAACATTCTTTTAGCTTCAATCTTGGGCTTTAGACAAGACACAAACATTTTTTTAGCTTCAATATTAGGCTTTGAACAAGACACAAACAAACTTTCAGCTTCAATCTTGGGCTTTGAACAAGACACAAATACTCCTTTAGCTTCAATCTTGGGCTTTGAACAAGACACAAATACTCCTTTAGCTTCAATCTTAGGCTTTAAACAAGACGCAAATACTCTTTTAGCTTCAATCTTAGGCTTTGAACAAGACACTAAACAATTTTCCTCCCGTAGAATAGGAGGAACTACGAACGCTCTGATTTCCCCAAATCTCTTTATGAGAATACGTAGGCATAAGATTGTGAAATCTTAGCTAGCGCACTAATAAAAAATCTTAGGTCCAGTACCTTCCCAAAAACAATAGAAAACCCAAAAACAACAAAAACATTTCCTCAACCTTCACAAAGGAGAAACTTTCCCTATTCAACATCAAATGGATTTAAGCAACTAAGTAATTCAATAGTAGAAACATATGCAAATAAAGGTTCATATAGATTACTATAGATACTCTGGGTGTTAACAGCTTCCCTTTGTATAACCAACCCCCGATCTCTTCGCATTTGTTAAGGAAAACATTTGCACGCAGGGTTAGTTTAAGATATCTTCCCCTTCCTTTTAAGCTTCATAGGATAAATATAGAAATCAGAAAGTAGCACTAAATGCGGTGGTGGTCGCGTCACAAAAACCGAGCTACAAGAAAATGGCGACTCTGCTGGGGATTTTAGTTTTGAATCTTTTCTAGGAGGGTTAAGCCTTGCATTGCATATTTTTGTTGTTTTATTTGATTTCTCATTTGATATCATTTACTGTTTTCCATCATACTATCTGCTTATTTGCCATACTTGTTTAAATTACTGTTATTTGGGAATGTGATTAATACACATGTGGTGAGTCAAAAAGTCCTCAGTGGGCTTGAGAGCATATTTTAAGATAGGAGGTAGCAGACTCAAGAAGGCTTATAGGGAGTGAATCCCGACCAAGCTAACTTGAAAGTCCACCAAATCAGTAGAGGTACCCTTTTGGAATCACTGATGTTGAACGAGCAAGTCGTGAAAACATTACTTTTTCCCCTGGGCATCCGCGGAACTGAGGATTAGTAAACGTTTAACCTTGGCCATTTTTAAGACGTAGTGCCGTGATTATCGGGAATAGTTGATACGTGATACTACACTCGAATGAGATCCCTCTTAGGGATATTACAGCTCTCATGAGTCAGTCGGTTTGCTGGTAATATTTTTAAGAGGGGTCAATGATTTTGGGAACCTTATTAGAACCCGTTCTACAGGTGCAAAAAGAACCCTCTAGTACATACCTTTGGGATGGGTAGAACCATGGCCTCATGCTCGTGAAGATAAACCCTTAAACCCATGTTTTTATATATTTGTGTTTGCTGAATTCATGCATTCTTGCATTCATTAAAAACTTCCAAACAAAATCTTTTCTCATTTTTTTTTCAAAAGAACTAAAAAAGAGTGTGTTGCAAATATCAGAAACCATGTTATGGATTTTGGTAGAAGAAAAACTCAGAAGTACACCTTCAGAAATCCAAAACTTGAAGATCTAAAAAGATTGGGAAGGTTGATTACTAATCCAGAAGCTTTCAGAGCTAAGTATGGAGGACTTTTGTCTCTTTTAAAGGTCAACATGGTGGAAGGAGTCCTAGCTACATTGGTTCAGTTCTATGATTCGGTGTACCACTGCTTTACGTTTCCAAATTATCAGCTCACACCAACATTGAAAGAGTACTCTCATCTGATTAATTTACCCATCACTGATTAGGATCCATTCTCTGGACTGGAAGAAATTCCTAAAGATCTAATCATTGTAAAAGTCATCTCTTTGGAAATATCAGATATCAAAACTCACATGACCACTAAGGGAGGAATTCAAGGTCTACCAGCTAGGTTTTTGTTGGAAAAGGCCCTATAATTTGCCAGCATAAAAAACATAGTTGCTTTTGAGGATAACTTCGTCCTACTCATCTATGGGTTGTTCTTTTTCCCTAACATTGACAATTTCGTCGACATAAACGCCATCAAGATATTCTTAATTGGGAACCCAGTCCCAACTTTGTTGGCAGATGCTTACCACTTAGTGCATTTAAGGAACTTGTATAGCGGAGGGATGATTACATGTTATGTACCATTACTCTACAAATGGTTTATTTCTCACTTACCCAAATCTGCTGCTTTTTGGGATCTCAAAAGTGGTATGCGATGGTCGCAAAAGATTATGTCTCTTACCCATTTTGACATAGATTGGTACAATCGGGTCTATGATGGAATAAAAATCATTGACAAATGTGGAAGTTTCCCCAATGTACCCCTCATTGGTACCAAGGGAGGGATCAATTACCACCCAGTTTTAGCTCGTCGTCAGCTTGGATACCCGATGAAGAACGTATCTTACAACATTCATCTGAAAGGTCTTTTCTTCTAGGAAGGAGAAAATGACAGAGCACTCAAGGAAGAAATTGTGCATGCCTGACATCATATTCATAAGAAAGGAAGAGAGTCTCTAGGAAAACCAAACTGCATCTCCGCAGAGCCTTATCTCCAATGGGTACAAACTAGGGCCCTTTAGTTAAAAATGCCTTACCCTCATCAGGAAGTATTTCCCTTAAAAGAATCTATCCTCTACTTCATGAGTGACACAGAGAAATTGCAGGTCATTTTAACAAAACTCAACGTGAAAAGAACTCTTGGAAGAACAAGTATCAGATTCCTTTGTCAGAGATTGTGATCAAAAAAGAGAAAAGAGAAAAGAAGAGAAAAGAGGACCAGCAGCCAGCATCTGGACCTTTGTCAAAGATTCCTTAGGAATTCATAGGCCTAGTTTTCTTTCCCGCACTTTGTAAAATAATGTACTTTTCCCTGTAAGATATTGAAATCCTTTGAATTCAATAAAAAGTTTCCACCGTTGTTTGATATTTGCAACGCAATTGTTAATAGTTCTTTTGAAACAAAAAAAGCATTCTCATTCTTTGCATATCATTCATCATTCTTGCATTACACATCTTTGTCACACAATCTTACAGATGTGTCGCACTTTAGAGTCAAACTGTCTCATTCGTACAATACTCGGGCCAATCGGCAAAAGAAAATGGACGATCTTGAGGAGGAAAAACAGAGAACTAAGAGAGGAAGTCAACACTCTGAAGGAAATTCTGGAAAGACTCAACAACATGATTGAATCCCTGGCAGCAGCTCAGGACCAACCACCTCAAAAGACTGTACTCTCAGAAATTGTGTCTACACCAGCGTTTGAGATACCCGTCAATCTTCCGCAGGTACAACATGCCTAAAGGTTTTCCCTGGGGCCATGCCTTTCAATTTCATACCAGAGGGTTATATACCACCGGTCACTGAAGACCTGGGAGCCACAGCCGGAACCTCCAGACCTGAAGGTTACAAACTTCAGGTGAACGAAGATGCAAGGACTACGACAGAGACTCCTGTACCTGAAGGTTACAAAATTCAGGTCACCGAAGCGCCAAGAGTTACTACAGTAATGTCTATACCACAAACGTGTGATACATATTATCCCAGAGGAATAAATCCTTCATGCCACCCTTGGCAAAGTTGAAGAACTATACGAAAGAATGAATAAATTCCAAGAACAGTTCTTGGAAATGCAGAAAGAACTGCATGCCATTCGCGGACAGGACTTATTTGGCAAAGGTGCCGCTGACCTCTGTTTGGTCCCAAACGTTAAAATACCGCACAAGTTTAAGGTGCCCGACTTTGAAAAATACAAAGGCAACTTTTGGTCTCAAAGTCACTTGGTAATGTACGCCCGGAAGATGTCTACCCAGGCAGAAAACCAACAGCTACTGATCCACTACTTTCAAGACAGTTTAACCGGCGCCGCGCTCAAATGGTATATGGGGTTAAACCGTACCAAGATTAGTACCTTTAGAGATCTTGGGGCAGCTTTTGTTCAGCAATACAAATACAATTTGGATATGGCGCCCGACAGAGATCAACTCAAAGCTATGTCCCAAAAAGATAAAGAAACCTTCAAGGAATACGCTCAAAGATAGCGTGGAATTTCCGCCCAGATTTGTCCTCCTCTTGAGGAGAAAGAAATGATGAAAATCTTCTTGAAAACATTAAGCTCATTTTATTATGACCAGATGGTCGCCAGTGCACCTAGTGACTTTACCGAGATGGTAAACATGGGGGTACGTCTTGAAGAAGCAGTCTGAGAAGGTCAATTGGTTAAGGAGGCAGAACCATCCAGTAATAGCGAAAGATATGGGAGTGCTTTTCAAAAGAAGAAAGAATAGGATATCAGTAATATCTCGCAGAGTAAGCAAAGGCGAAGGTGTCAATCTCGACATATAGCAACAGTATCTCCTGTTGTCAGTCCCCGCACCGATCCTGGCATATCAACCACAGGTTACTCAGAGGCAGCTAAATCAACAACCGTATTAGCAAAGGCAGCAACAGCCTCTTCAGTATGATCGTCCATAATACAATAAAAACAATCATTTTCCATGATCGCCAGGGCTTGACCCCATACCAATGTTATATGCATAACTATTTCCACTTTTGCTAGCGAAGGGGCACGTCCAAACTAGGACTCCTCTCACAGTGCCAGGCAATCCACCTTATTGGTTCAAAGCTGATCAATCTTGCCCTTATCATCAAGAAGGACCAGGGCATAACATTGATAACTGACTCAACTTCAAATCTGATGTACAAAGGCTCGTCAAAAATGGAGTTTTATCTTTCAAAGATACGAACCCATATGTTCAAACGAACCCGTTGCCACAACATGAAAAAGCTTTAGTAAACTTAGTAGATAAAGGATCCGGCGGCAGTTATCAAAATTCACGATGTACGCCTACTAAGAACAAATCTAGTAAAAATGCATTGTAGGCAAAGCTTGGTAATGGCCATGTGCCATATCACAACTATCACCAATGCGACATTTGTTCCAAGAATAATCAAGGGTGCATCATTGTACAAGAAGCTCTTTAAGAGCATATGAATCTAGGCTGGATCCACGATCACAGGATTCGTGGAATAAATATGGCCTATTAACATCCGGACATTGTTTAAAACCATGACATCTGCGCAATGAATGTCAATCTAGTAGCAATGCACTCAAGACAATGTCAGTATCACAATTTTCCGCTGCACGATTACAACGCTTGCCCAATTTGTTCAAAAGACAATCAAGGATGTTCTTTTGTACAAGAAGCACTTCAGTGTCAAATGGATCTTGGATGGATCCAAGACTACCATGGAAGGAATAATCACCAGGTCAATATGGTTTAGATTTTCGACATTCTTTTCATGAATACCAGCTTGGTATAATTGCATGCCAAGCAAGTCAGACTTGGATTTTTGTCAACCTATAATTATCAGGACTGCAAAGATTGCTCCGAAAAGGATCAAGGTTGTGCGCTTGTACAAAGAACTCTTCAACATCTGTTGGACCATTGGTGGCTCCCAGTCTACCAGGATGAAAACACACATCAAGTTAGCATGACCAATGGAAATCTGGGCAGACACCAAAGTTGTGACATCCACTTACTAGAAACGGATTTGGTAAAGATGCACTGCATACAGAGTCGATACGGCCGTGTGCTACCTCACAATTATGAATGCTGTCGAATATGTTCAGAGAATACCCAAGGGTGCTATACCGTGCGAGCAGCTCTCTAGAATCAAGTGAACCAAGGGGAAACTCAACTATGCCTAAATTCTTAGTCCATCAATATGGTGCAAAGTTGCCCAGGGTAGCATGCAGTTTACGACATTAAAAACATTGAAACGTCATTGGTCAAATTTCACAAATGCCTGTGCGGACTTGATTATTTTGGTCCGAATCACCACGATCATTCGGCTTGCAGAAAATGTCGCAAAAGTCTACATGGTTGCCTCCTTATCCATAATGACATTCAAGAGTTGTTGGACAAAAGAACCATCACAGTTTTCAATGAAAGAGAGCATGTTAATTATGGAATTGACAAGGATGTTTTCACCATATTCCCTCTGCTCAACGAGCCAAAGCACTCGAGAATCCCTTTCGATAGTGGAAAAATTTCCAATAATCCCGAGCTAGAATCAATTGAGGTTACTTTTAACAGTCGAAAGACCCAAATAACCCCTTTGGTCATCTACCTGCCAGGCCCGGCGCCATACAAATAAAAAAAAACTATTCTGTACAAGTACGATGCGACCATAATAGAAAATGGAAAAGAAATTCCGCTGCCATCCGTTGTCAACATTGCTGATATCAGTCGGGTCACCCGAAGCGGTCGAATCTTCAACAGAGGAGTTGGAGAAGCTGCAAAAGGAAAAGAACCTCAAGCTGGAGTTCCTAATCAATAAATTGGTCAATCCAGCAGCGCAGAGCCTGTGAAAAATAATGATGAAATGTTAAAACTCATCTAGAGAAGTGAATACAACATTGTGGATCAATTATTACAAACTCCTTCTCGAATATCCGTGTTATCTCTCCTGCTCAGTTCAGAAGCTCACAGAGAAGCTCTACAGAAAGTCTTAGAACAGGCCTTTGTAGAATAAGATGTGACAGTGGGTCAGTTTGACAACATTATTTCCAACATCACTTCCTGTAACAATTTGGGTTTCACTGATGAAGAACTTCCAGAGGAAGGCAAGAATCATAACATGGCACTTAATATCACAGTCAATTGCCAGGACGATGCTTTAGTCAACATACTAGTAGACACAGGTTCTTCCTTGAATGTCATGCCAAGGTCAACTTTGGTACGACTATCTTTTCAAGGAACTCCGATGAGAGACAGTGAGATCATAGTAAAAGCTTTTGACGGATCCAGAAAAACAATTATCGGCAAAGTCGACCTTCCCATAACCATTGCTCCCCACACTTTCCAAGTCACTTTCCAAGTCATGGACATCTGAGCGGCATACAGCTGTTTATTGGGACGACATTGGATATATGAGGCAGGGGCAGTCACTTCGACACTTCACCAAAAGTTGAAGTTTATCAAGAACGACAAGTTGGCCACAGTATGCGGAGAACAAGCTTTAATTGTAACCAATCTATCGTCATTCTCATATTTAGAACCAGAAGAGGTTATTGGAACTCAATTTCAGACACTCTCTATGAGCAATGAGAATCATCAAGAAAAAGGAACGTCGATTTCCTCATACAAAGACACTCTCTAAGCAATGGGAAGCAGTGACATAAAAGGATCACTATGCCAAAACAGACCTTTAGCAACGCTTTTTTTGGCCAAAGCGCTGTCTACTGTGCATTTTTTCCGTAAGGCCTATTTTTTAACACAAACCTGTATAATAAACCTGTATAATTCAACACAAGCCTTTATTTCAACACATAGGCCTTGTATACCATTATAATTCAACACATAGGCTTTGTATAGCATTATAATTCAACACATAAACCTTATAATAACCATTATATATATTTCAACACAAACCTCATACACCAAAATAACCATTATATATATATATATATATATATATATATATATATATATATATAACTCAATACAAACCTCATATCCAAGTAAACATCCCTAATTCTAATAACAACTTCCAAAACTAATTACACCAAACATCCTAAAGATGCACCAATTCTAAACCTCATACACCAATTAAACTATACAACTTTCAAAACTATACAACAACTTCCATAAACTATACATCAACTTCCATCACCTATACATCAACTTCCATAAACCTAACACAAAAGAAAGAAAAACAATATACCTTATATAATTCTCATTTCAATAATATATTGACACCATTCCTCCTTTATTTCTTCCAATTTATCATTCGTGTAGGTGGCATACTTGAATTCATCAAAGTACTACATAAAATAACGTAATATGCATGATTTAGTTAAAAGTAATTATTAGATGAAATATCCGATGATAAGTATTAAAATAAATCATAACTTATAAATACATACCATGTTTGGAATCTCTATTTGTTCCAAATGAATAGTTTCTTTCATGAATCTCAATACAAAATAACCACAATCTATACCATTACGCTGACGAGGACACTACACATAGAAAAAAAGTATGAATATGTATCAGGATATATAGTTTAAATTGTGTTATCAAGTAGCATCACTATTATAATAAAAAATGTGAAAATATGCCTGCACTCTTATCCATGTCATGTTGTTTGCTTTGCTATTTGGTATTCGAGCTTCTCGTTGTGATCGAAATATTTGTATGGCTCTATCATAATATAAATGAATATTTAGAACAATCTCACATAAATAAATAAATACACACACGAATATTTAGAACAATCTTATCACTTACGTATCAATCATCTTCTTCATCTCCGGGTATTTTGTATGATCACCATCTAGCGAATCCAGATAATATACTATTTCTTTTATCGGATTAATCGCAAGCAACAACTAGTGTCCACTGTAAAATAAAACAAAATTTTAGATAGAAATGCTATACACAACGTAAAAAAGTAAACGGTTATAATAAATGGAGTTAGAATGAAAATCTAACCCATGGCCAGTATTATATGGTAAAAGATACAACTTCTCTGTATCTTTGTTGGTCATAAATGCATATACTAAGTGATCTCTGACCGCATTTGTAGTTCGATCGATTAGATTTGCGTTGACACAGCTGGGAGACAAGAAAGAGAATCTTCCTGTCAATTGACGCTGGAGCATTAATTTTTCATACAAGAACCTGAAATAAAAACATAATCAACATTAGAATATTCATTGAAATGAGTAAATAAATTGATCAATTAATTAAATAAAATCGATGGATTACCTGATGTATGAATTTATAACACCGATGCCTAATTCAGCATGCTGAAAAATCTGATCCAAATACCTTCTCCATAGGTATTTCACGGATACCACCTTCCATCAAATTCGATGTGCCTACAAATGTTTCAAGGCACAACCGAAATCGAGGAATATAAGCTTTTTTTGGCTTGTCCATGTTGCCTAATTCTGGCTTCTTATTCTTGCTACCTTGTTGCACCTCTTGTGTAGGAATCTAAAAATCATATAAGTTACGTAGAGTATAAAATCATGAAGCTTTTGAATTTGGATCATAGAATTAACATTTTCAATGCATATATATCAATGTACCTCTTTTTTTGATGAACTGACTCGGTGTGCCGCACAATCCCTTTATCTGTTGCTTTGGATTTTGTAGGAGTCTAACAATACCATGTAAATAAAATATTCGTAAATGTAAGCATAACATAACTTATAGGCAAGTAAAACATTTGAAAACAAAAGCTTTCAACATACCTCAGCATCTATAACAATGAGGTTTGACGCCCATGCAACATACGACCCTATTGCGTCCCCCACCAATGTTGCATCTGAAACGTCGTCAGGTATAGGTAGTAACACATTCCGCTCTAAAGCAATATCAATCGAAACTTTCAAAAATCCAGCAGGGAGCGGTCTATGGTGAAGTACGTCTCCTGAAGTGTTATGCACTTTTCCCTTGCCATCCATGCGATATGTCAGTGTCGATAAATATAGCTGACAAGGTGAAATGCCCTAAACAAAAAAAAAATTAATATGGAATTGTTTTTGTGTATATATGTCAATATAATAATTAATTGTGCTAATTTAATTCCATAATAATATATATAATTACCTCGGGAATTTTTTGTTGAAAGTTGATACTATCTTTGTCACTAGTATCTTTAAATTCTGAACCGCGCCTTTCCGACATATATCTTTCTTTATCCTTTTGCAGTTCACGAACTTGAGCTTTTAATTCTTCCAACGTTTCCATCACCTCTTTATTGCTAGGAGTTTTGATCTTTGGACGCTTACACAAGGAAGATGGTGTGACCCCAAATCCCTTACCCATCACGCGACCAAAATACTCAGGAACATTTAAAGCTCGACTTAGTATGCTCCTGCAATCCTAGTCTTCAGTTAGAGTTAAGGACTGAGATAGAGTCTCCTGAAATTCATATGCATGTCGAAAAATATTAGTGGGGATTAAAAAGCATAAATATTTAATATTTTCATAAACTTTTGATTTAATTAAACAAATAATGTCATACTTACACATTGTTCAAAAACTTGTTGAACACCTTCAGTTACAACTCCATCATTTTCCACACAGGCAACCTTCCACAAAACATGCTCTGGAAGAGATGTTTCTTCACTTTTCTCCTCTTCAAGATACACATTAAGTTAAGTATTAAGATGAATAATAACACATTGGGAACAAGTATATCATAGCAATTATATATACTTACTATTCTTTGTTCTAAGCGTGCATATCCCAAACGCCGATTCTTGTATAGATACGCCGGTTTTGAGGCTCTTTGACGATTTACGTCACTCACATCCTGGATAAACAATTTTAAGTCATATCAGAACACAGGTGGAAATTATATAATACGATGTTCATGACAAATTAAATTGAGATTACGTGGAATTCTTTAGTTCTTCGTTTGGCGACAAAAGTGTCCCATTCTTCAGGTGCAATCAAGTCCTCATACTTCTTCGGACGTTCCGCTTCAACAAAGTTTCCTTGGTCATCCTTAAGAAATTTGTTGGTTAAAAATGCTCAAAACCCTCTAAGTCTTTTTCCAACTAATTGAAGACAATATTTTTGCCGGACGTTACTAATGTTAAAAGACCTCTACAAAAAAAATATACATAAAGTGTGTTAGTATAAGTAATTTAAAGATATAATCGTCAAAAATAAAAAATAACATCACATATGGTACCTGTACCTCACTCCATATTTTATCTTTGGCGGGTTTCAACGATGGATTTCTCCAATTGTCACAAGTAATAAGAATTTGTGAACAAACTAGTGCACTAATGTAACTTGTCAACATTGCGCCGTTAGGCTCAATTAGTTGACCCGTTTCATTCCAATGAACGACGTATTTTATTCCCTTGTCTCTATTACGAATTATTCCTTTCATAATTGTTATTCCTCTTGAAATATCTCTTTCTGCATCATGAATTGATTCTTTTGCATCATTCTTGGAAGTATCGTGCGAGTTCTCCTCATTAGTAGCCATTTGACCTGTAATAAAGAAAAACACATATAAATCCATAATCCATAATCGATACTCCATAATCCATAATCAGTTGAACATAAATATACGATTCATTCTCAAATATGAAATGACAAATACATAACATGACAAACACATGACAAATACATAATCCATAAATATGAAATGACAAATATATATCATGACAAACACATGACAAATACATAATCCATAAATATGAAATGACAAATACATATCATGACAAACACATGACAAATACATATCCATAAATATGAAATGAAAAATACATAACACGACAAACACATGACATAAATATACGATTGATTCTCAAATATGAAAAACACATGATAGAATATATAATTTTACTACTACCTTTTTATTAACACCTCTTTCATTTCCAGGTAGAAATATGATCTACTTATCTCTTAACAACACAGATGGATGGATTGATCCAAATTCCCTCATTATGATCATTTCTAATATATGATTCATTCGCTCCAATATTCTCATCTTGATCCAATATCCATTAATTGCGTATGCGCTATAAGAAAACAGATGCAAACTGGGACCATATGCCAAACATCTTAACCTTTCTGTTATTGAAGCGGGATCTACATAAAACTTTGAATAAATATGATCCTTAAACCATGGTATAAAACTTCGATTGTGCTCTTGTACTATCCAATTTCCATTTCTATTCGGATTTAAACCTCGGAGAAAATCCTTGTACATTTCAACATACGGCTCAACCTCATTGTCATTGTGTAGAACATACAAATGCACTTGCTCCCGTTCAACCCTTGATACGGTCACAATTTCATTTCCAATTAAATTTTTTCCTTCTTTTTTTTCAACAATATGAGATTTGGGGAGTCCAATGGATTGGACATTGGACAAATATTAAGTATAAAACTCAATCGCTTCTTCAACAATGTATCGTTCAACAATACTACCCTCTGGTCGACTTCGGTTTTTCACATACCCTTTTAATATTTTCATATACCGTTCAACAGGGTATATCCATATCATATAAGCTGGTCCACACAATTGTGTCTCTTTCACAAGATGAACAACTAGATGTACCATTATGTCAAAAAATGAGGGAGGAAAAAACATTTCAAGCTCACACAATGTAATAACTATTTCTTTTTTCAATGTTGGTAAGATCGCAGGATCGATCACCTTACTGTAAATTGATCTGAAGAAAAACACAATTTAGTTATTGTGCTTCTTACTTTTTCTGGAAAAATAGAATGTATACCTATTGGTGGAAATGTTCCATTATAACATGGCAATCATGTGTCTTCAAACTCTTTAGTTTAAGGTCTTTCATATAAACAAGTCTTCTAATGTCTGAAGAGTATCCTTATAGAACTTTAACTTCCCTTAGAAACTTACACAATACCTTTTTCTCCTTTCTAGATAGAGTATAAGCAGTAGGTGGTAGATATGTTCATTTTCCTTTCTTCATGGGTCCTAATTCATTTATTATTCCCATCACTACCAAGTCCTTTCTTGCTTTAAGGCCATCATTCGACTTTCCTTGTATATTGAGTAACGTACCAATAACACTTTCAAGTACATTTTTTTTCAATATGCATAACATCAAGAAAATATCTTACATACAACGACTTCCAATATGGCAATTCAAAAAAAATGACCTCTTCTTCCATCCACTTTTGACAAGCGTATGTGCAAAAGGCTTTCCAAACTAAGTAGTCACATCTTTCACCTTTTCAAAAATTTGGTCACCTGTCAATGTAGGTGGAGCTCTACCTTGTTTTCGATTTCCATTGAATGCTTTTCTCCACCCACGGTAGTGATGATTAGAATTTAAAAATCTACGATGACTGAGAAAGACATTCTTCTGACAAAATTCTAAACGCGTCAAATCTGTGTTTTCTTCACAAATAGGACATGCACATTGACCTTTAATGTTATACCCTGATAGATTTTCGTATGCTGGAAAATCATTAATTATGCTAAACAACAACACCCTCATATTGAAACTTTCTTTCCTATATCCATCATAAACCTCCACACCGTTCTCCCACAAAATCTTAAAGTCTTCGATTAAAGGTGTCAAGTATACGTCTATGTCATTCCCTGGTTGTTTAGGCCCAGAGATTAACATAGATAACATCATGTACTTACGCTTCATACATAGCTATAGAGGTAGGTTATAAATCATAATAATCATAGGCCATGTGGTATGTGAGATACTTTAAAGACCATGTGGGTTCATTCCATCAGTAGATAATGCCAAGTGAAGGTTTCTTGCTTCTTCTCCAAAATCAGGATAATCATTATCAATTTTCATCCATTGTGGTGAATTTGTCGGGTGCTAAAACTTTCCATCTATAATTCTTTCACCTGCATGCCAAGTCAAGTGTTTTGCATCGATTTCACTACGAAACATGCGTCTTGAAATTCTGGCCTATGCAGACAACAGATGTCCTAACACATGTCAAGACATTGTGTTGCATAATCATTTAAACTTGGAGGCGCAACAGCAGACTGATACCTTGAATATCATAACTGCACACTCACAGATGTCACGACATCTGATCCAACATGTTTATCATGAACCCTAATGGAAAACGTAAATCTGCAGAATGATAAAGAACACAGTAATTGTTAACCCAGTTCGGTGCAACTCACCTACATCTGGGGGATACCAATCTAGGAAGAATACTCCACTATTTGTAGACTGTTACAAAGTTAAACTCCCCCGTTTAAAACTTTATCCCTAACATCTACCCAATAAACATCTTTACCAAAGTTAAACTCAAACGTTTAGAACCCTGATATGAGATTCCCCACTCACTTCTCTTAATCACCAACTGTGATTTCTACATCATCCCTATCAATACAGAAATCTGTCAAGCATACTTGACAAATAAGCTAACTCGGATTTGCTTAAAAGCTTCATCCAAGAACACTTCACAATCCAATACCTCAAGGCTTACGGATCTGTGCGACACATATATCTACCACAGTGTATCAACTGATACAAAGGGAGACTTACAACCTAGAGAGCCAACGACTTTCAAAACCATAAACCCTAGTTTCTTACGCAACAAAACAAGGTTACAAAAGGCGTACTAAGGCATGTAAAAACCTAGGTCTTAGTCTTCTATTTATAGTGTCTTCTGCTTCCTTGGGCTTCAGTCTTCAGTCCTTGATCCATGCTCTGATTGCTTCCTTAATTCTTGGACTAGACAAAATAGTATGTTGTATCAGTTTAAGATGTCAGGACATTCGTTAGGACATCATGTCTTTTTCATGTTGGAACACTTCATTTTGCGCCTTGTTTTACCAAAAATTTGCTCAAATCTGTAGAGCCTTCAATCTCCCCCTTTTGACAAATTTTTGGTTAAAACTCCTTACGTAGAAAAAGAAAGTCTTGCGTTAGGTGGATATGATCGGAACACTTCTGAGATTCTTTCTTACCCCTGAAATTCCTAGTTGTATGTTGGTGTACATGAGGAAGAGTATATGACTCTCTCCCCTTCAAACCAGTACTTGCCACGATAGGATGAATCTTCCTCTTGAGAGGCATAAGAGAACTCACAAGATAGTTCAGAAAGAGCTTAAGACTAAACAGTTGTATCGTTTATAACACAGAGTTCATAAGGAATGTAACTCAGATCATAAGACACAACCTGTTTCACAACTCAGATCACAAGGCACAAAGGAAAGGACTCTGAAAGAATGTTAGAACATCCTTTCCATCATCCTTGCAAGACAACCACCAGATATGTATGTTGAAAGACTCACTCACACATCCTTTCTCCCCCTTTTTAGCAAAATATTGACAAAAGAAGCCAATGCAGTTCCATATCCATATGTTATTTATCCAAACACGAATGAACGACATGATGAAACAACCCACACTCTGGACAACATCAAACAAATGCACTATATAAATACCTAAACACTTTCTCTAGATAATCACGGTCCAAATAAGTTACCGCTGAACAATTCAAATTGCAATAAATTTAGGTAGGTGAATTCCACATTAATAACTGTGCACCGCCCAACTAGGATAAGACTGTTCAAACTTTTAAGTGTAACCGTCAAAAAAGGACCACTTGTAACCAAACACATGTTACTCATGCCTTCTCTTATGAAGCACTCAGATCTTAAATAATATCCTGACATTTTGTCAGTCTTGATTAGTCCATCTAAATCACAGTCTTTATCCTTTTGATAAGTCCCAAGAATAATCCTTTAAACCAGAAGATGAATAGATCTGGCCAAGATGTTAAGACATTTCTTCAAGCATCTCCCAATTAGCAACTAGAGATTTCTGTATTGAACAAAACTTCACAATTTTATGATTACAGTCTACAGAGAAAAATAAATTCCCTCAGACTCAACAATGATTCTTAAGCATCCAATAAGAACCATTTCCAATACACATGTACTGCCAAGTTTCCCATAACTTGCAACAATACAATAATGTCAAGACATCCTCCTTGACATCTCAGCTTGCTTGACGCACAAATGCAAACTGGAACTTCAACTGCATCCTCACAGTAACTCATCCTAGATCAAGAGGCATCTCCCCCTATCTAAGGTAATCAATGCTCCTCCACAGAACACCTAAGCTAATGAATGGAAAACATAATACGCATCTTCATGTCTTCAAGGGCGAACCCTCAGTCCAACTTACCAGCTGAACACAATCACCAACTCTCTTATTGCTCCCTCTGACAAGAGACAATAATCACTCACACATGATCACCATCATGCTACCCGTGAGGAAATGTATACCAACCACAACAAACTCTTGGCTTGAGATCAAAGTCCCATTGATCCCCCCATCCTACAACCATCTAAACACTACACGAACTCCTCTTGAATTCTCATGTATAGACCTCCAACTGCTTGAGGCACAAACCAATTGAATCAGAATTCTTCACATTCCTCAAAGAGACGCACAGGTCCCCTTAGTTTGTTATAACGATGTCAGCTATCGTATGCATGCTCCAGAACTTCACAGCTGCTAAACTGATCCACTACTAGCATGACTTACAGCCAGGGCAACATCCCCTTCGCAAGATTTTCCATTGACCTTACCCAGCCAGCAACAGAGATAGACACCCCACAATCCAAGATAGTCATTCCTTATCATTCTCCCGTATGATAACCTGGAATACTTCTGATTTTTGGTGAATATCCACTTCTGAACGCATCAGAAACCAGACCTTCGTGCAACCAACCCATGATCCACTCCAGTCTTCGAAAACACTTACATCAAACCTCTAAGACAGTTCTTCTACTCCATCTTTCTCCCATATGACATTGTAGATACTTCTTAGACACAATGCAAGTAACCAGTTCCTCACAGAACCTGAAATCCTTCACCAAGGATAACTAACTAAAGATGCTCTAACATCAGTGTCATACCCCAAATTTTGACCACAAATATTTCCCATCATTATGAAAATCATCATCACAATATGGGGGAACCATCATACTTCATCAGTCTCCCCAAAGATGGGTGAGCATCCACTACAATCAAAATTAGGGTTTCAAGCCCTCTCAGAGCCTTAGACAAAGGATAAATCAAGGAATGACATGATCTTCAACTTGTTTAACCTCTCAAACATCCACAATGGATCAAAAGGACTCCCACTTCAAGGATCAAGCACAAGGCTGCTCCCTTCTAGGTGGATCAAGTCTCAAGATCGACAGTGTCACCAAATTAGGGTTTTGGTCGACCAGGGCCTCCAGATGGAAATTTTTCATCTGGGCACAAGCCAATGATCCAAAACATAACCTAATATACTTCATGGGACCTCATGGACCCAATCATCAAGTCAATTTTGCCTCAGGGGATGCATTCATCAAAAATCAGGAATTAGGGTTTCTTGACCTAATTCACCCCTAAGTTGAATTTTAGGGCAAATCATGAACCAAGACCTCAAGACATGATTTGAGGGTCTCTAATGAACTATATTGATCCATTTGGAACAATGGATTAATCCAAGAAGCTTGAGCAACAAGTCTCAATTTCATCTACACCACAATTAGGGTTTCGCGAGGAAAGTCAACTGTAACTTTGACTTTTGACCAGGACATGCTCCCAAGCCCTAAGACATGATTCAATATACCCTATGACACCCATTTAACATGTCCATCAAGTTTGATTTAGGTCAAGGACATGATTTCATGAAGAATTGCACAGTTTGGAATTCATCTGATAAAAAGTCAACTGTGCACAAAAGTCAACTTTGACATTTTGAGATTTTTCACCAAAGTGGATTTTTAACCCTAAAATGATGTTAATGTATTATTTGAATCATCATTCATCAAGAAAAATCAAAGAAAGTGGGATAACTTGTAAAAGGGGTAACCATAAAAACTTAGAAAAATTTCTAAGTTATGGAAAAAGTGACACTAATGTGCCAACTTTGGAGGACCATAACTCCTAAACCACAAGGCCATTGTTCCCCATTCAAAGCTTGATTTGTAGATCTCATTGCCCTCTATAAAAGCTTCATACTGGCCTATGTCCAAATTCCTCATGGATTTTGAGTTATGGAGTGATCAAAATCAAGAAAAGTCACTTTGTTCCAACACTTGGTGAAAATTTCACTAAGTCTGATTTTACCTTACTTTTTGCCAAATGTAGTGGGATTTTTCACTTGGATTCAAAATAGATCAAAACAAAACATGTTCAAACAGTTGTTGTATCATGTAAGGGCTTTCCAAAATGGCCAAGAACATTACCAAATTCAATTTGAGTCATGAGATATGACATTGGCAAGTTGCCTTGCTAAAATCTGCCAAGGGAAGGTAGATTTTTACACTTTTGGTCGATTTGCCAAAATCAGCCAAATCCAAATGCTCCTATCCACTTGGACACCTCTGAGGATTAAATCTAAAGGGGACAATCATTGAGCCAAGCCTCCAAAGTCTTTGGAACAAGAAATAGCATGTTGAACCTAGAATTGCCAAAATAGGGACAAGACTCCAATTTTGGATTGGAGCATTCAATGGAAGCATCAAGGTGGCATGGACTGAGCTATTCTCAACTGAATTCAGTCAAGACTTATCCAAGACCAAGGGAACCAGCAGCCTGTGCCCTAACCTCTAGTCAATGGCTAGAGGAGACTTGGATTTTCATTTGCCAACATTGGCCAAACCTACTCAGCAGTTGCCATTCACTATTCCTTGCAAAACAAACTTGCTCTACTATAAATAGAGCTCAATTGTGATCAGTTTGAGTACACCAAAGCCATCAAACATATGCTTTCCTCAAAATCACTTCTTTCACTCCAATCTTGCCTTCTAAGGCAAGTCACTATCGGGTTTTGAGTTTGAGAGCTTTTCCAATCAAACCAATCATACACACACCTCATATACATCATATAGAAGTGATCCAAACACTCACATAACATCTGGAACACAGATTTCACAAAATCACCAGCCAATTGCTCAAGTTCTTGACAAATTTGCAGTTGGGATACCATCTCAAGTTCCAGATCATTTCAA
The DNA here is from genome assembly GCA_022829125.1 of Lathyrus tuberosus. Lineage (NCBI taxonomy): Eukaryota > Viridiplantae > Streptophyta > Magnoliopsida > Fabales > Fabaceae > Lathyrus > Lathyrus tuberosus. Next base: position 9,906,952 of record JALAZF010000149.1, read on the forward strand.
TCCATTCCAAGCATTCATACACACTCCATGGCACCTAGGGAAGCTATCCAGATCATTGGAACCTAGCTGTAACACCTCCAACACAAATCACGATCACCAGCTGCAAGTGGTGAAGACTTAATTTTTGAAGCATTAATCCAAGATCACAATTTGTTTTCCATATGTTAAACAATTTTGATCATTTTAATAGAATTTTTTATTCAATTAAATACATTTTTGAAAACAAATTAGGGTTTTGGATTATTTCAACCCTCATAAATCATTTTCAAAAACACTTTAGCCCTCTAAAAGAGTGTAAGACCCAATCCTTTTTTGACCAAATCATTTTTGGGCCTCAGTACATTGTATAAGTCCCGATACCGTAAAAAACAAACGGTGCGATTGTTGCCTTTTCAAAACAAAAAAACCATCTGGGCCTCTCCTTGAGCTATAAGACCCATTCAAAACACTTTGGGCCTCTAATAGAGTGTAAGACCCAATCCCCTTTTAACCAAAACAATTTTGGGCCTCACTTATTGTATAAGTCCCTCTGCGTTAAAAGAAAACCTCGGCGCGATCGCCATTTTAAACGGAAAAATCATCTGGACCTACCCTCGTGTTATAAGCCCCACTCTTTTTCTTTAAACCTTTTCGGGCCTCTTGAGAGAGTGTAAGACCCATCCCTTTGTACAGAAAACATTTTTGGGCCTCAGTCACTTGTATAAGTCCCTCTGTACAAATTCAACAGTGCGCTCACTGATAAAACCCTGGGCCTCTCCTTGAGCTGTAAGCCCCAAATCTTTCTTTTTCAAAGCACTTTCTCCTTTGATTTTGGAATATACTGTTGTTTTCAATCTTTCTTTGTTGAACAACTAACCAAACAACATGGAAGCTCTACAATTGAGTAAGTGTTTATCCGTTTTCCTTTACCGCTTTCATATACATATAACTGTATTGTGGGGCTGTTTTGCTGTAAGTCTTCTTTCATAAACTCATATTAACTATGTAATAATAGTATAGATATTTAGAGTTTCCCCGGTAACTACGTCTAGCATTAAGCCCGTTGATCACTCTTAAATAGTCAAAACTAGATCCCTATAGGATTACCAGACACAGTCTTCCCTCCTCTTGGGGTTAAATAATATGGAGATATGAAAGGCAGCATTCTCTGTGAACCCTTTCATAGACTGTCACTCGTAGAAGTTGTCAAAGAAACTTTACTCCCCAGAGATGATCTCTTCTCCGTGAATTGCATCTCTTGAGTTTCTTCCAAATTCTCGAACTTTCCTGGCTTGATCTATTCTCGGTGAATGGCATGTCTTGAATTTCTCGGGGTTTGGGGACCCACAGGCTTCTTAAAAGCACTTGTCAAGAAAATCTATTCCCCACAGATGATCTTTTCTCCGTGAATGACATCTCTTGAGTTTCTTCCAAATTCTCGAACTTTCCTGGCTTGATCTATACCTCATGAATAGCCTGTCTTGAACTTCTCGGGGTTTGGGGACCCATCGGCTTCTTAAAAGCATCGGCCTCCTCTTGGGCATCGTACAAAGACCCACAGACTTCCTAAAAGCACCCTCGCCTCCTCTTGGGCTTAGTACAAGGACCCTACGGCTTCATAGAAGTATTCACAGCCTCCTCTTAGGCTTCGTATAATGATCTCTTCCTCCGAGAATGATAGCCTCCTCTTGGGCTTCGTACAAGGACCTCTCGGCTTCTTAAAAGCTTCCAGCCTCCTCTTGGGCTTCGTACAAATTGTCCCGATGACCTCCTAGAGGTATAGGAACAGACCTTAGTCATCTGCATAGAACAGTCGTTTCCAAGAGTCTACTACTGTTTCTCAAAGCATAGTACAAAAGATGAAACTCTAGACTTGGACAGTCTAATCTCCTTGAGTCTCAAAGACATTCTCAAGTGACCCCTTTGTTAAATAGGAAGAAAACCCGTAGAATCGGACAGTCTCAATACCCTTCGGATTTCCCACTTCCTTAAAGAACAGGAATAAACCGGATCCTCGAATCAAATCCTTTAGTACAGTGTTGCTCATATAAGAACTGATTTTCTATTTCAAAATCAGTATACTAGACCTGTCACTCAACTGAAACAGTCACCATAGCCTCCTCTTGGGCTTTGTACAATGATTCTCCCCAGCGGAGTCAAACAACGTTTAGCCTCTCTCTCGGGCTTTGTACGAGACACATAAGAGACTCCCTTGTTAAGTCAATCACCCTTTCGCCTCCATCTCGGGCTTTATACGAGATACAAAAAGGTTCTTATTGAGCCAAACAAATTTTAGCCTCCATCTCGGGCTTCATACGAGATAAAAAAAACTCTCTTGTTGAGTCAAATAGCCTCCATCTTGGGATTTATACGAGATACCAAAAGATTCCCTCGTTGAGTCAAAACCTTTTAGCCTCTCTCTCGGGCTTTGTACGAGACACATATTAGCCTCCTCTTAGGCTTTATATAAGAAAACCACTGGTTGATCCAATCAACCTTTTAGCATCAAAGCTGTGCCCCGTTCACAGTACACAAACATCAACAACCCCTTCTTCTAATCGTTGTAAGCGGCAAGCCTCTGGATCATCTACATCCATGCCACTGTCCCTCTTTTAGCATGAGAAATTCCTAAGGAAAGATAGCATTGCTCTACACTGAGTTAAAGTCTTCTCCTTCAGGTTAAAATCCCCTTTACAGGAAATTATGGCATTGTCGGATTCACATATCCTGGTTAAAGTAATTCTCCCTTATAAACAGTTGTGACAAACAAACCTCTTTAGAGATGACAAATTCTCTCTGAAGACAACACCTTTTAGCTTCACATCTTCGGGCTTTAAACAAGATACAAACTACCTTTTTAGCTTCACGTCTTGGGCTTTGAATATGACACCAAAACAACCATTTCGTCCCATAGAATAGGAGGAACTACGAACGCTCTGATTTCCCTGTTTCGGTAAACGGGAATACGTAGGCATAAGATTGAAAGAAAAGATCTTAGCGAGCACACTAAACAAAAACCCAAAATCCCATACTCTCACATATCTATCAAGAAGCATCCGTCCTAACCTCTAAACCTCCCGCCACTTTTGAAAAAATACACCCAATAGAGACCCCGAATCTTTGTAGCATCTGTAACCTAACAGGCCGCTGTTTAACCTCAGTTTGGAAGCAGGGTTAATTTGAGACATCTATTTCCCTTCCTTCATCAGCTTTAATAGGATAAAAAATGAATCGAGCTGTAGATACCAAAGAGCGGTAGTGCTTCGCAACCACATCCAAAAATCGCTCGTTACAATCAGTTAGGACATCTTCCACACATCACAGACACCACACACCATGGCTCTTTATATGGTCCACCACTGGACTTACTATCAGCATAGTAATCCACACTGAAGATCTTCACACAACACTGTTCCACTAGCTTGAACCAAGAAAACTTCAGAAACCCAGAGAGAAACAAACTCTCATCCACCAAAGAAGGTATGCTTCCATCCTCAACCCAAAACTTCTACCACAAGCTCCCAGAGAATCATAACCTCTTTACAATTTCAACTAACTACTCTTCTGCACAAGAGCAATCAGTTTCAAGCATCCTGCTTGAATGCACATTGTGAAATCAACCAAATGCCACCTTTTGATTGACCTCACTCTTCTTCAGAACTCCCACAAGATACACTGATCCACTAATGAAATCAGATCTTCAAGTCACATGAAACTACTTGCCCCATAGCAAGACATATTGGATCCACTAAGCCTCTTAGTCATGTAACATCTTCCTATCCACAACTCCCACAAACTACATGAGATAGACCTTTTTGAAGCATCCATAACCTCCATTCTCCTGTAGATCACCTTATCTTAAGTTGATGTGCCACATCACCAGCTGAGACTTCTGATGTTAAGCTAAATGTTAGAACATTCTGATATGACATCCAACTGTTGAATTCAGCTCCTCCTTCTGCCACTTAGAAGAACCTCCTCCCTTTGCAGAACAAGTGTTCCATGCTCTCATAGACTTGATTCAACAACCAAGTTTGAGTAGACAACCTCCATCCTGCTTTGAAACTCCAAAGACTTCAAAGCTAACACATCTGAATCTTCAGAAAATAAGTAGTCCAAGACTACCCCATAGCCATACCAATGAATGTCACTTCCATTAGTAGAGTCGTCAATAGAAAGCCAGAGATAAATGCCACTTATCCTCAGCCTTTACAAACAGAGCAAGATCCATGCTCCAAAGCACCTAGATCAGAAATAAACTGATCCAAGCTGTAACCATCAAGATCATGATGTCTTCATCTTCATCTTAAATCAGCATTAAAGTTTAGACTAGTTTCTTGCCAAGAAACTCTCCAGAGAACACATGCTTCTGTCACACCCGACTGAAGCCACTTCTTAGGTCACCACCTAAGACTAAAACAGATGCTAAAGCGTATGCATTACCCCTCCCATGATTCTGCATAAACTCTGATGATGAGATGTTCCAACATCTTGTTGAACATCAGCAATCTTGACTTTCAAGGATAATCAATTAAATACTTGTGGATTCCACAAATAGCAATTGATCTTAAATCCTTGTCCAATAACCCTTCTTCACTGTTGTAGCTGAGCTCCACCAGATCATGTCATGAACACTTATAAAGTATTCAATCTTTTTACAAGTATCTTCTTCAAAGGACAATGTTGAGATACCAAGGCTGCCACCCTTGACTCAAGTAACTAAGACTTTCTCTGAACAAATCTTATTTACCTCAAAAATTCTTCAATCATATTGGATCCACTCTTAGGGTCAAGAGAGATGAATCCTTCCTCGCTATTTTTGGATGGTGAAAATAAATCACCTCCACTTTCTTCAGATTGTGTTTCAAAGAAACACCTTCTAGTCAGAAGAGTAACTAGAAGACTCCAGATACATGACATAGATGCCTTTATGAGTAGAATTGAGAGAATTCTCAAGTATCTTTAACAACCTAGCCGACCAACAATTTATCAAACTCCTAGAGCAAGAACCTGATAAACTTAACTCAACTCCTCTCCTCTTCAACTGACTTCAACTGCACCCAAGAAACCAAGCTTCCAGGTACCAAGTCATCATACCAGATATCTAACCACAACTCCCTTTACTTCGTCGCTCCCGACTTTGGAATAAAAGAATGCAGATATCTTCAAATATAGAGGCCGACGATTGAGACCTTCCACCAACTGTCTTCAGTAACAACTCCAGAATCCCATAATTCTAGAGCTCTTCCATCAGAAACACATGCAGCGGAACCACCAAGGAATAGATCATGCTTGCCCTAATAAGATGTCACAACATCTTATAAGACACACCAATAAGAGAACTAGCCACTTCTCCTGTAGTTGTTGTAGAATCTCCTCAGCAACATGAACAACCTCCGGGTTGCTCCCTTCGATCCAGAACATCCATCTCATCCATTAATACCCTTGAGTATGTCTGAGTTGATTGACCTGATCTTCAAACTCCTCCTTGTTTAAATGCCAGAAAGTATCTCCCAAAGATCTTATCCAGAACCAGACAGGATGCCTGCTCTGATACCAATTGAAATTCTGGTCTATGCAGACAGCATATGTCCTAACACATGTCAAGACATTGTGCTGCATAATCATTTAAACTTGAAGGCGCAATAACAGACTGATACCTTGAATATCAGAACTGCACACTCACATATGACACGACATCTGATCCAACATGTATATCATGAACCCTAACAGAAAATGTAAATCTGTAGAATGATAAAGAACACAGTAATTGTTAACCCAGTTCGGTGCAACTCACCTATATCTGGGGGATACTAATCCAGGAAGAAGACTTCACTATCTGTAGACTGTTACAAAGTTAAACTCCCCCATTTACAACTTTATCCCTAACATCTACCCAATGAACATCTTTACCAAAGTTAAACTCAAATGTTTAGAACCCTGATATGAGATACCCCACTCACTTCCTTTAATCACCAACTGTGATTTCTACATCATTCCTATCAATACAGAAATCTGTCAAGCATACTTAACAAACAAGCTAACTCGGATTTGCTTAAAAGCTTCATCCAAGAACACTTCACAATCCAATACCTCAAGGCTTATGGATCTGTGCGACACCTATATCTACCACAGTGTATCAACTGATACAAAGGGAGACTTACAACCTAGAGAGCCAACGACACTCAAAACCCTAAACCCTTGTTTCTTACGCAAGAAAACAAGGTTACAAAGGCGTACTAAGGCATGTAAAAACCTAGGTCTAAGTCTTCTATTTATAGTGTCTTCTTCTTCCTTGGGCTTCAGTCTTCATTCCTTGATCCATGCTCTGATTGCTTCCTTAATTCTTGGACCAGACAAAATAGTATGTTGTATTAGTTTAAGATGTCAGGACATTCGTTAGGACATCATGTCTTTTTCATGTTGGAACACTTCATTTTGCGCCTTGTTTTACCAAAAATTTACTCAAATCTGTAGAGCCTTCACGTCTAAATCTCAGAATTATAGGAAAATACTATAATACTTTTGCTGGAGACATTTTTTCTTATATCGAGAGACAACCGCATTTAGGGCACTCATTTAACGATGCATATTCATTCCGAAACAAAATGCAATCATTTGGATAAGCATGTATCTTATCATAACTCATGCCAATAGAGCACAACATTTTTTTGGCCTCATAGGTTCGATTAGGAAAAACATGATCCTCCAAAAGCATATCTTTCATAAGGGCTAATAACTCTGTGAAACTTTTATCCGACCATCCATTGCCCTCCTTTAAGTTGTACAACTTTAATACCGTAGACAATCTTGTGAATTTAGTGCAACCTTTATACAACAGTTTCTCTGCATCGCTTACCAACCTCTCAAACATTTTGGGACAATCCTCAAGATCTTCTTCAAGTGCTTCTGCAATCTCTTCGACCCGATCACAATTGTGTGTATCTGTGCCATTGTCGTTTGAAGCATAGGTCGTATTATCCCCCGGTTCAATATTCTCGTTACTTATCTCACCATGTAATTTCCAACATGTATAACTTCGATCAATTCCATGCCTCATTAAATGCGATTCCAACTGAGCTGCGTCAATCCGACGCCCAAAACAGCAACCTAAGCAAGGACATGTGATTCGACTGGGGTCTTTGGCATGTTCAACCAAAAACTTAACGAATTTTGATACCCCAGTCTCGTATTTTTTTGAAAATCGATTGGAAGACATCCATTTTCTATCCATGGTTTTACTAAGTAAGCTAAATAAACACAAAAGAACAACTAATTATAAGTACCTGTATAGAAGTCAGCAACTTCTAGACTTAACCACAAAGTGTAAGATTCTTGAAAACCATCCGAATTCCACTCTTCTCAGGTAACCCCTATAGAAAATTCACTAAGTTGGTAACTGATGGTGTATACCAAATATAACAGGACAAATTTAGTAAGTCGCAACAATTAACAAAGTTATCATCTTCAACCTCAACAATGAATCATCAATTCGAGCATAAATCAATCACCATAATTATCATTTCCACATTTAAACTCAATAGCAACTTCAACCTCAACAATTAATAATTAATTTCATCAATATTCATCATATTAAACCTTAACAATTAACAAAGTAATCACTAAAAATTATCCGTCAACAATGTCATTATCATCAATTAATTCCAAGAATTCATCACTAACATTCAATATCAACTTACAAAATTAACACCAATTCTTAAAATAAGTTCACCACAAATATCATTATTCATCATCTTCAACCTTGCTACAACAACAATTTCAAAATCAAATGAACATTATCAATGTCTCATTCCACGGAAGAACAGTGACGGCGGAACAAGAACACAAAAACACTATTATTTGGCCGCGAAACAACAAAATCAAATGATAACAACCACAACAACAACACTATTATTTGGCCGCGAAACAAGAAATGGAAAATAAAAATACCTTGCTCACACGGCCGGAGATATAGTGACGGCGGCGGGAGAATAACGCAAACATGGCCGAAACTATTATAGTGGTGGGAGAATCACAAATTCTGGTCGGAGGAACAGTGACGGCGGCGGGAGACGATGCGAATAGTGGATGATATGGTGAAGGGAGCAGCGGTTGCGAAATAATGGAGAGAGTCGTGAGAGTGAAAACTTGAAATGTTAGGGTTAAATAGTAGAAATGAAAAGTTACTGGTGTTTTGAGTTTTATTGTTTACTAACTAAAACACCTATAGCAGCGCTTTTAGAAAGCGCTTTCATAGGCAACAACTTTAGCAGCGCTTTCTGGGAAAAGCGCTTTTTAAGGTGTGTAGAGAATTGGGCCTTTAGCAGCATTTTCCTAAAGCCCTGCCTAAAGTATGGTATAGCTTGGGCCTTTAGCAGCGCTTTCCAAAAGTGATGTCTAAGGTGTGGCTTATGCAGGACCTTTAGCAGCGCTTTCCTAAAAGCGCTTTCTAAAGGGTAACCTTAGTTTGACTTTTAGCAGCGCTGTCTAAAGTCCACCTTTAGCAGCGCTTTTTTTGAGCATTTTTTTATAAAACTTATAGCAGCGCTGTCTTTGTAGTGCTGCCAAAAATCATTTTGGCGTAGTGGATGGGGACAAGTTGTGATTCCTGTTAATAACAAGACAAGAAAAGGTCTCGGTTTTTCTCCAGCACTTACCAAGGCTATAAGAAAGGATGAAAGCTTTCGTCCCATTCAATATTTCTTCCACAGTGGAGGATTCCTCCACCCAATTTCTCAAGAAGTCCATACAACCGAGGAAAATATTTCTTCTGATACGGATGAAGAGTGGAAATCTTATTTCAACGATGAAGGATATATATCTCAGGAAGAAACATACATGCCATTTTGCTCTCCAAAGCAAAGTCCCAGATATATACCAAGATCAGACGTCAGAATGATCTACGGAGATTGCGATCCCGAGGGATGCTGTGCTCCACCCAACTCATTGGAAGAAGATACTCTGGTGAAAGATAACTTTTATTATAACTCATATGATCCCATGGATGATTTGCCTATTTGGAAACCTTACATGGAAGATTTAGGGCATAAGAGTCAGCCAAAGAATGTGTATCTGCTGAATGACCTTGAGAAAATCCACCTGTACTCCTAGAATCGTGGAAACCTTACCACGAAAATTCTGAAAATTTCGAACATCATGTTGATGAAGTTGCAAGGATCGCAGGACAAGAATTTATCAACTTTGCATTTCCTGAGGTCAATGTCATTGAAGAAGATGATTCATCTATCCCCTCAGAAACTTGGGATACTTTGGGGCAGTCAAGCGGTAAGTACGACTTTCTAGTGAAGTACACTGCTCTGGAAAGCTCCCGCATCAGATATGAAGGCATTCAACCAACAGGATAGGGAAATCCTATTGAAAATGAAAATACTATTGAAGATACAGTAGAAGAGTTCTCTTATGATAACGTTGCATGGGAAGAAGACTCTAGTGATCCAACTCCACCAAAAATCAGTGTCATTACCGAAGACAATCCTGGAAGAAAAATACCGGACTTTGTGATCCACAGAGGAGTTCATCGCAATTGGGTCCCGGTCGATGTCCCGAATATCGTTCATAAATCAAAGTAATTGCCTCGTCTTTATTTTGACCTTTCACTTTGCCCGGGTGAAAATGATGTTATATAGGGCTTACTTTTCTGTAAATGTCCCTCTTCGCTTCGCCTAGAGTGAAAAAGTTTTGTTTTATAGGGTTTGTGTTTCAAGAATCGAAAAATCATAATTAAAGAATGTCATTCTGAATTCCTGCATTTATTGTTATTTTCACTTTTTGTTTTTTCAGAAAATGGTAATCCTAAAAAACAACCCAAAATAGAATAAAATAAACGTTTTTCAAAATACATTGCACACACTTTTGCATCCTCTATGTTTTTTCTAAAAAAGAATCATCACGTTATGCAGATTATTTGTTTTAAACCCCATTGAAACATACTATCCAATGCCTTCTCCAAACTTTGAGTTCCCGGTATTTGAAGCCGAAGAAGAAGAGGACGAAGAAATTCCATATGAGATCTCTCGATTACTAAAAATGAGGAGAAATCCATTCAACCTTACAATGAACCATTATAAACAGTCAATTTAGGTTCAGAAGAAGAGAGAAAAGGAGTTAAAATTGGAGCATTACTCAGTCCAACTGTCAAAGAAGGCTTGATAGAACTGCTCAAAGAATTTTCAGATGTGTTTGCTTGGTCCTACCAAGACATGCCAGGGTTGGATACCAACATCGTAGAGCATCACTTACCACTAAAGCCAGAATGTCCTCCGGTCAAACAAAAATTGAGAAGGACTCACCCTAATATGGCCATCAAAATTAAGGAAAAAGTGCAGAAAAATATCAACGCAGGTTTCCTTGTCAAATCAGAATATCCTCAGTGGCTAGCGAACATAGTGGCAGTTCCCAAGAAAGGCGGAAAAGTCAGAATATGCATAGACTACAGGGATTTAAACAAAGCAAGTCCGAAGGATAATTTCCCTTTACCACACATTGACATGCTAGTTGACAGCACAACAAAATTCAAAGTCTTCTCCTTCATGGATGGGTTCTCGGGCTATAATCAAATTAAAATGGCACCAAAAGATATGGAGAAAACTTCATTCATCACCCCATGGGGCACCTTTTTCTACAAAGTAATGTCGTTCGGACTAAAGAACGCAGGAGCAACTTATAAAAGGGCTATGACAACTCTGTTTCACGACATGATGCACAAAGAAATTGAAGTGTACGTCGATGACATGATAGCCAAATCTAAAATAGAAGAAGAACATGTGGAACATATATCAAAATTATTCTAGCATCTGAGAAAATACAAACTCCGCTTGAATCCCAATAAGTGCACATTCGGTGTTCATTTAGGAAAGCTCTTGAGATTCATCGTCAGCCAAAAGGGAATTGAGGTTGATCCCGACAAAGTCAAGGCCATTCAAGAGATGCCTTCTCCAAAGACTGAAAAGCAAGTAAGAGGATTTTTGGGACGTCTGAATTACATTTCGAGATTCATATTCCTCATGACCGCGACATGCGCGCCAATCTTCAAGCTACTCAGAAAGAACCAAAATTGTATATGGACAGAAGATTGCCAAAAGGCTTTCGACAACATCAAAGAATATCTGCTGAATCCACCTATTTTGTCTTCTCCAGTGGAAGGAAGACCACTGATCATTTACTTAACAGTCATGGAAGACTCCATGGGCTGTGTGCTGGGCCAACAAGACGAAACAAAAAGAAAAGAGTCTGCCATTTATTACTTAAGCAAGAAATTCATGAACTGTGAAACTCGATACACTATACTCGAGAAAACTTGCTGCGCTCTAGCTTGGGCAGCTAAACGTCTCTGCTAGTACATGATTGGTCACCACTACTTGGTTAATCTCTGAAATGGATCCGATCAAGTACGTCTTTGAAAAGCCAGCTTTAACGGGAAGGATTGCCCATTGGTAGATGTTGTTATTAGAATACGACATCGAGTACCATGCTCAGAAAGCCATCAAAGGAAGTGTTTTAGCCGATCATTTGGCTCATCAACCGATTGACGATCAGGAATCAATCAAATTTGACTTCCCAGACGAAGATGTAATGTACCTAAAAATGAAAGATTGCGATGAACTGCTACCAAACGAAGGACCAGAACCAGGATCCCAATGGGGATTAATATTCGACGGAGCTGTCAACGCTTATGGAAACGGAATTAGGGCAATCATTGTTACACCTCAGGGTACCCATATTCCTTTCACCACCAGATTGGCATTCAAATGTACAAACAATGAGGCCGAATATGAAGCTTTCATCATGGGTCTCGAAGAAGCTATCGACTTAAGGATAAAGAATTTGGATGTGTATGGAGACTCATCCCTAGTTATAAATCAAATCAAAGGAGAGTGGAACACAATATCAATTGGGATTGATTCCTTACAAAGACTATGCAAGAAGGTTGTTACCCTTCTTCAATAAGATTGATTTTCATCACATTCCACGTGAAGAAAACTACATGGCTGATGCACTAGCTACCTTATCCTCCATGATTAGTGTGAATCGATGGAACGACATGCCCAAGATTGACATAATGCGCCTTGATAGACCTGCTTACATATTTGCAATGGAAGCCATCATCGATAACAAATCATGGTATCATGATATCAAATGCTTCCTTCAAAGACAAGAATACCCACCTGGGGCATCAAGAAAAGATAGGAAGTATCTTAGAAGACTAGATGGCAACTTCTTCCTGAACAATTATATGCTCTACAAGAGAAACTTCGACATGGTTTTGCTCAGATGCGTGGACAGACACGAAGCAAACATGCTAATGAAAGAGATTCATGAAGGATCCTTTGGCACTCATGCCAATGGACACACAATGGCAAAAAAAATTCTAAGAGCAGGATATTATTGGCTTACAATGGAATCTGATTACTACAAGTACATAAGAAAGTGTCACAAGTGTCAGATATACGCCGACAAAATTCATGTACCGCCAACGCATCTCAAAGTTCTTTCTTCTCTATGGCCTTTTTCTATATGGGGAATCGGCATGATTGGCATGATTGAACCCAGAGCTTCAAACAGACATCGGTTCATCCTGGTAGCCATCGATTACTTCACCAAATAGGTCGAAGCAGTATCATACACCAATGTGACCAGACAAGTGGTGGTTCGATTTATTAAGAACAATCTCATCTGCCGTTATGGTTTTCCAAGCCAGATCATTACTAATAATGGATCGAACTTAGGAGACAAGATGATGAAAGAATTATGTGCTGAGTTCAAAATTGAACACCATAACTCATCTCTCTACCGACCTAAGATGAATGGAGCGGTAGAAGCAGCTAACAAAAATATCAAGAAGATCATTCAAATGATGGCCCCTATGTTTTTAAGAAAGCCTTTTCAGGCGGTGCCTTGAGACTTGCAACCATGGATGGAGAAGAGTTTACTTACCCCACAAATGTTGATGTAGTCAAGAAATACTTCGCCTAAATAAAATAAAAATTAAAAAAAGCGTCTCGTTGGACTGAAAACTTGAAAGGGCGGTCCAGGCAAAAATTAGAGACATAAAAAAATAATCATCTTGATGGATTGAAAACCTGAAAAGGCAATCTAGGCAAAAGTTAGGGATTTATGGCAAGTAACTGCATCTGACTAAGATTGGATCCTCAGAAGCAACGGCATATGTCAATAAATCCTCACTCAGAAGTCACCTTTAGCCGGAGCTCAAGATACTCAGAATTCAAAGTTGGCAGAAGGATAGTGGTCGTTATGTTTCAATATAGCCCTTTTTCCCTTTAAATTACCATTTTCTAAACTTTGTAATGCTCCATGGAATCACGAATTTGGCTGATTACCATTCTATCAATGATAATTTGAGCCCTTGTGCCCTTTGTTTGCAATTCTCATTTATTCTGCTTTGCAAAATGACATTTTGACATGATTAACATTCTTGAAACACAAAAATGAATTTACTTTAGTTTTCAAATTTACTTCTACTTTAAAAATAAAGATGGCAATTTTCTTTTTGATCAATGAACTCAAGAAGGAACACCGACCGCTTCTCCGAAAGTAATCAAACTTCAAAATGCAGAATCAAAATATTCCTTGTGATCAGTATATCCCGAGTGGAGGATCAATTACTTCAGATTGAAAAGATGGAGAATCTCATCTACCACTCCCCAGGAGCCGCATTTTGTTACTACCAAGAGTATGAAAAGTTCAGCAGCAGGAATTTGTTCCCTTCAACAGATCAACGATACTTTTTATCCCACTAGAGTGGCCAAGTATCCAGTTATACTCATCGTCAGTTCGTATATCGTGTCTGTTTTGTCAGCATAAGCATTTCATACACATGCGTAATTGATTTATATTCACATCCATGTTGCATAACATATTTCAATCAGTTTGGTCACATTTATCCCCAAGTGATAAATGTTCTCTCTCTATTAGAGTTGTAAATTTTCCTTTCCACACTCGGATAGGATAAAATCCAGGTTTGAGTTCTTTCCTCATCAGGAAATGTATCTTCTAAACAATCTCTCTCCAATTTATTCCTGGATTAAAATCGGTCCTCGACCACTTTGATAACTTGAACCTCTGAAAGACAAGAAGGCATTTGGTTATACGCCTTTGGAACTTCACTCTTCACCATTGAAGATGATATTTTGCTTTCCCGGATTAAGGAAAAACCCCGCGGAAGCTTCTCAACAAAAGACTCTTGGCAACATGGACGTCACATCCCTCAAGAAATCTATACCAAGCAGAAAACAAAGAAGTCTGTTTTGCCCCATAAATTCCCAATAAGTCGACAAATGGCAGTCTCTCCCCAAGAAGTTTGACCTACTCTCAAGGAAGCCAGCAGCACCTCAAAATCAAATTACATCACAAATAGCATTCCTTGTCAAGAGAAGAACTCGACCAGAAGAAACTGAGACCAGTTCCATGGCTGAAGACCGGGATCGAGGGGAGGTTTATTTCAAAAGAAACTGAGACCAGTTCCATGGCTGAAGACCAGGACCGAGGGGAAGCTTCACCCTTTTCTAAGTAACATTACTTAGTAAAAGAAGATGGATGAGCAAAAATAGCTACCATTCACATCTACAATCAAGATTTCGGGTATTCTGATATTTAATCCTCTTTTACCATAAACGTCTGAATATCTTCATCATTCACACCTTCAGGTCCAAGAAGATTAAATAGGAGCATCTGTCATACCCTAAATTTTGACCACAAGACTTCACATATTGTTGAGTATTTACCTCAACCAAGGATTAGGGTTTTTGAGCCCTCTCAGAGCATTCAGGCAAAGGATCAATCAAGAATTGACATGATCTTCAACTTGTCAAGCCTCTCAAACATACATGAAGGATCAAGAGGTCTCTCACATCAAGAATCAAACACAAGACTGCAACATTTCAAGTTGATCAAGCTTCAAGATCATTAGTGTCACCAAATTAGGGTTTTGGTCTACCAAGCCTCCAGAGAGAAATTTTCATCTGGGAATAAGCCAATACTTCAAAATATGATTCAAGAAGCTCAAAAGAACCTCATGAGTCCATTCATAAGTTCAAAATTGCTTCAAGGGATGCATCTGTTAAAAATCAAGAATTAGGGTTTTGACCTAATCCAGTCCCTAAGTTGACTTTGGAAGCAAGGCATGATCTAAAACATCAAGATATGCTTTAAGGACCCCAAAACATCACAACACATGTTTTCTCTCATTTCCCTCTTCACTTTAAAATTCCAAAACCTTAAGAAGTGAGAATCGAATTTCCAAATAGAGAGTGATTCAATCCAAACCAATGATGCAAACACCTCACATACATCATATATGAGTGATCTAAACACTTAAACAACATCTGTAACATCAAATTCATCAAGATCACATCTCACTCCAAGCCAGATGCAGTTGGATTCAAGACCATCAAATCAGAAGGTTTCAAACCATTCCAAGCACATCAACACATTCCTTGAGGTCTAGGGAAGCTGTCCAGGTAACCATTTCACATCTGAAACACCTACAACTAAATTTTCAAATTCCTTTTGCACGGGTAAGCCTGAACTTCTCAAACTCCATGAAACATGCATCATTTTTTTATATTTCAAGTGACCAACATGTTTATGCACTTATATAGAATGTTTTCCCTCAATCAATTGCTATGTATCAATCGTGTATAGGATTTCATATTGTTCTTGCAAAAATTAGGGTTCATCTGTTCATCACTTGATAACTCACTCTACACTTAAAAGAAATGAAATTAATTGGTACCATTGAATTCCTTGTTCAAAAATGAACAACTTTCATGATTACATCGTGCAAAATCATTACGTATTGAGGGAGATATGAGAGGTTTTGCAAATCTGGTAAAGGTGGCACGCACGAGGAAGAAGAAGATGGCCTTGGCGCCATATTTCAAATTTTTGAATTTTTTGAATATTTTTAATATTTTCATTTTTTTTTCAAAAATTATTTTCTATAGCCAATTTTGATTATTTTCAAATGATTTTTATCACAAATATTGTTCACATGTTTAAATAATTTATTCACAAAAAAATCAAAAAAATATTTTATATTTGATATATTTTTAATATATTTAATATATTATTTTAAAATTGTTTTAAAAATAATTTCAAATATTGATTTTTCTTATCAAACTAATTATTTTTAATCCCAATTTTTTCACACATGTCATTTAAATACCCTTTTATTTCAATCCACAATAAATCACAAAAATAACTTTTATTTGATATATTTTTAATATATTAAAAATATTATTTTTAAATTGTTTTAAAATAATTTCTTTTTCTTGACATTTTTTAATCAATCAGTTGGGCCTCTATTAGGAGTGTAAGTCTCATCCCTTTGTACATAAACCTTGTTTTAAGCAATCAGTTGGGCCTCTGATAGAGTGTAAGACCATACACCCTTCTATAAATAGAAAATCTTTTAGGCTCATTCATCCTGGGCTTTGTACAGGATACAAATAATCACCTGGGCCTCTATCTAGAGTGAAAAACCCAACACCTTTGCTTTTCTTCTACTTGAGATCAAGTTATCTTCAAATTTAAAACTTTCTTCAATTTCTTCAAATGCTAATCCAATCTTGAAGAAAACATCTAATTAATCACAATACACTTGGGCCTTTATCCAGAGAATAAGACCCACCACCTTTCTCAATTCAATTCATACTTGTTTATATACTTGTTCATATGTATGTATATATACTTGTACATATCTTGTTAAGTTTCTCTTAGCATTCAAATTATCCTTAGTTTAGACAAGTTCAAACAATAGGATCCTTTCAATTAGTATAACTTAGTTCAAATAACTAGTTCCCCCTGTACAAAGGAATACAATCAGCCTCCTCTTGGGCTTTGTTCAATTTATTTCAACCATGAAACAGTTCAATAAAGATATGATCATTTCCCGGTGAAACCTCTTCTTTAACCCCTTTAACCCTGGAACAGTTCAACAAGGAAAGGATTATTTCCCGGTGAAACCTTTCTTGAACTCTTACTAGACTTGGAAAGTCTCAACAGTTACCCTCCTCTTGGGCCTCATAGAAGGCCCCACAGGCTTCCTAGAAGCATCCCTAGCCTCCTCTTGGGATTCATACAAGGACCCTCAGGCTTCCTAAATGCATAGGATAGATCCTAGTCATCTTTAATAATACACCAATTCCCAAGAGAATCAAAGCCTCTAAGGCATTCATGTTTATCCTTTTAAGTCTCTTCTGATCCTCAACAAGGTTTGGTTTTCATTTGAAAATCCTCAGCCAGAACCATGTTACCTTCAACAAATCCCCAAAAGAATCAAAGCTCTGTTGGCATTTATTAATTCAACTCTTCTCTAATCCCCAACAAGAGTTAGTTTCCCTTTTGATTCCTCAAAACAGTTTAAACCCTCTCCTGGATTTAAATAATCATCAACAAGAGTCAGCCTCCTCTTAGGCTTCATATAATGAGTTTCCAGTCACCCTCCTCTTAGACTTCATATAATGATTTTCCCAGTTAGCCCCAATCTTGGGCTTTGTACAAGACAGATATAATGTTCCCCTAGTTGAGTCAGTTTTCAACTTTTTCAGCTTCAACCTTGGGCTTTGATCAAGGCATAAAATCCATCATCCCCACAGATGAGACCATGAGTCCTCTCTGTAAGAGGATATTTCCTCTATACATCACACTTCAAAACAAACATTCAAAACCTTTTCCTGATAATTGATATAAATGGCACACTTGTTGATTCAAAATCCAAGCTGGAGTCCCTCCTTTATCATGGTTAAAGTTCTCTTTCATCTAAGTGATGTAAGTGGCAAACCTCTGGATTCTACACATCCAAGTCAATGTCCCTCTCTTAGCATGCAAAGACTTATAAAGGAATATGTGGCATTACTAGATTCCATACCCCAGTTAAAGCAACTTCCCTTATAAATCAATTCTTCAGAGTTTGTGATGAATAGGTGAGATATATCCCTTTAGAGATGACAAATTCTCTCTTAACATTCTTTTAGCTTCAATCTTGGGCTTTAAACAAGACACTAACATTCTTTTAGCTTCAATCTTGGGCTTTAAACAAGACACATACACTTTTAGCTTCAATATTGGGCTTTGAACAAGACGCAAACAAACTTTCAGCTTCAATCTTGGGCTTTGAACAAGACACAAATACTCATTTGGCTTCAATCTTGGGCTTTAAACAAGACATAAATACTCCTTTAGCTTCAATCTTGGGCTTTAAACAAGACACAAATACTCTTTTAGCTTCAATTTTGGGCTTTGAACAAGACACCAAACAATTTTCCTCCCATAGAATAGGAGGAACCACGAATGCTCTGATTTCCCCAGATCTCTTTACGAGAATACGAAGGCATAAGATTGAAAAATCTTAGCGAGTGCACTAATAAAAAATCTTAGGTCCAGTACCTTCCCAAAAACAATAGAAAACCCAAAAACAACAAAAACATTTCCTCAGCCTTCACAAAGGAGAAACTTTCCCTATTCAACAGCAAATGGATTTAAGCAACTAAGCAATTCAACAGTAGAAACATATGCAAATAAAGGTTCCTATAGATTACTATAGATACTCTGAGTGTTAACAGCTTCCCTTTGTAGAACCAACCCCCGACCCTCGATCTCTTCGCATTTGTTAATGAAAACATTTGCACGCAGGGTTAGTTTGAGATATCTTCCCCTTCCTTTTAAGCTTCACAGGGTAAATATAGAAATCAGAAAGTAGCACTAAATGCAGTGGTGGTCACGTCACAAAAACCGAGCTACACTAAATGTTAAGTTTTATAAAAGTAAGGTTTTTGGGATCAAATTAGAGGAGGAATTTCTTGTGGCGGCATCTACTTTCATGTCTTGTGAAAGATGTAGCTTTCCTTTTGTGTTCTTGGGTATACCTATTGGTATAAACACAAGAATAAAGGGGGTTTGAAATTCCATTCTCGACAAGTTCAAAAGGAGGATTTCTTTATGGAGAAGTAGGAAGTTCTCGATAGGTGGGAGTGTGGCATTGATAAACTCGGTTCTCAATAGCTGTCATATTCTATACTTTTCATTTTACTTAGATCCCAGAGTAGTTATCAACGAAATTATTAAAGTGCAACGAAACTTTTTATGGGGAAGGGGGGATAGTAGAAGGAAAATGAGTTGGTAAAGTTGGAAAAAAGTGTGTAGTGACAACAGGTTTGGTGGTCTCGGTATTAAACATTGTGAGATCTTTATTAAAGTGCTTATGTGCATGTGGTTTTGGAGAATTTTAAATGAGAAGGAGGTTTTATGGCTTGGCTTATTAATCCATAAATATATGGATATTCAGGCTCAAATTAGTGAGGGAGCGTTCTAGGGTTTAGGAAAAAATAATTCTTTATGGTGGAGAGATCTCAATTTGCTTGGTCTTGATCTTTCAGACGGTAATTCGAGTATTTCTGATTGTTTTAGAGGAACAGTGGAGACTGTTAAAATCCTAATATTTTGGAAGAGTAGGTGGGTTGGAAAGGAGAAGCTGGATAAAGTTTATCTAGAGTTATTTTTATGTGCAGATTCTCGCTCTTTGAAGGTTGTAGACACTGGATTTTAGAACGCTAAAAAATGGGAGTGGGATATTAACCTCTTACTTGATTTTATGTTAGTTTGTTTTTACAATAGAAGCTGGATTTATGTATCATTCTGTAGGATAATCATCTCTTAGAATAGGAGGTTGATACTTTTGTTTAGTGGTCGGATCCGAAAGAATTCTCAGTCATATCATGCTACAAGCGGCTTTCTCATTTTGTTGATGCAGGAGTAGACAACGCAATCTCAGTTCAGTTGCAATAGATGTTGTACGGGTCGTGGAAGCTTAAAGTTCCAAGCAAATTCCTCACTATTGGTTGGCGTGCGATGCATAATATTTTGCCTCTAAAATCTGAACATGCTCGCAGGAATATTATGTCCAATAGAAGTGAGTTGGTGTATGATCATTGTTTCAATCATGTCGAAGATGGAGCCCATCTCTTTCTGTTTTGCTCTATTGCAGTTAATTTGTGGACACAAAACTACAAAAAAACGTTTGTTGCCTCGGACACGAAATGCATAATTCCT
The DNA here is from genome assembly GCA_022829125.1 of Lathyrus tuberosus. NCBI lineage: Eukaryota > Viridiplantae > Streptophyta > Magnoliopsida > Fabales > Fabaceae > Lathyrus > Lathyrus tuberosus. The sequence continues at coordinate 9,927,019 of JALAZF010000149.1, forward strand.
CAGCTATAAAAGTGAGGTAATGGACGACGACATGATAACTCACAACTTATCACCTTGGAGTTATTAAAAGCGAGGGGTAAAGTTAAATGCAAATGGGTTCGAATCCTAGAAACAACACTTTTATTATTTTCAAAACTAGTGTATATTTCATCTCAGTTTTTCTTGAAAATCGAGGGGTTAAACAATTTTTTTTATAAATCGTTACATTGTTTACATAGAATATTACATTGTTTACCCAGAATATTACATTGTTTAAAATAAAAGTCAAATTCCCTAGAGAACAAGGTAAAAATCATATTCCTTGAAGATCTAGATTTTAGATCTTCGAATTATTGAACCTTGAGGAAGATCAAATGCTGGGTGCAAGGTTTGTCTCTTCGGATCTTGCATGCATTTGATTCTGAAGCAAAACAAAATAGGGGTTAGATAAATAAAATCAATATTCAAATATATGATTTTGTTCTCAAATAAATACTTAAGAAAACAAACCTTAAACCCAAGTAATTTTCTTCTCTTGCAATCCATCATAGAGAACTTTTCCAAACGTCCTTATGTTTCAAGCACTTCATGTTTCATTTAGGTTAGATTTTCAATATTCAGCATACATTTATAATGGATGTCCATTAGGGTGCTTCACGCGGATCACTAATGGCAGATTCTTGAGTGTTGATAAATATTAAATGGACGACAAAGATTTGTTTAAAGAGGAATAGTAAAAAAATGTTTAACTATCCCCTCGACCAAGAAAAAAAACTGAGGTGGATAAGCTGTATTTTTTTAATTACATTGTTTATACAGAATATTAAAAATACATTGTAAAATTTGTAGTGGTAACTCATGATAGAAATAGACATTGGTGAATATTTCCTCTCTTTGGGGCGGCTTTATATAATTTAGTATTAGCGTAAAATCTTTTTAACGAGTGTTTTAAAAGTAAAATATGCGTACTAACCACCTCATTTTTATTATAAAACCGAGATTTTATATTAACTATCACCTCAGTGAAAAAGAAAGCCGAGGTGACTATTTTTTTTTGAAAATACATTGTTTACACAGAATAATAAAAAATATTGTTTACAACAAATCTTTGGTGATGTCCATAGTTTGTTGCATACCCAATAAAATATTTTTTTTTGAAACAAGAATGATTTTCTGCACTTGCAATTTATCAACTGAGTACTCTTCAAAGGTTGAGCTAGTTCCCTTCTTTGTTGGTTAAGCTCCACTCTTTGTTTAACTTGAAGCAAGAATTATTATTGAACTTACAATCTATCAACTGAGCTCTTTTCAAAGGTTGAGCTCATTTCATTGTTGGTTAAGCTCCTTTTTTTGGGTAACTTGAAGCTAGAAAGCTTTTCTGCATTTGCAATCTATCAATTGAGTACCCTTATTTAACTGAGAATTATTCCAAAAAATACAACAACGACAATCTCGACACCATTATGTGAGATAGATTGCAAGGGTATAAAAAATGTTTTGTTCAAGATAGAAGAACATTGAAGATTTATATTGTCTTGCAATCTATTCCAAAGAATGATGCTTGCGAGTTTGAGGCGGCCTCATACAAGTAAGGGGTAGGGTAAAATTTGTTTAACAAGTGATTTTATAGTAAAATCTTATTATTTTATACCTCGATTAAATAGAAAATTGAAAGGTTAGAACATTTTGTTTACACTTATAAACAAATAAAATCATAAACTGCGATAGTTGGGAATCGAAACTTGTACTGGGTTGTTTTTTCACCTCAGTTATTTTAAAAATCGAGGGAATTGATGTTTTTTAAATAATAAAAAATAACACGTCTTGGCTTTATACCTCTGTTTTCTATTGTTCGAGGTGAAAACTTCGTCATAAAAAGCGTTATTTGTTGTAGTGTCAGCAGTCGCGGCTTGAAGGGGCAGCAATAGGTGGTGGAGGCTGCTACTCTTCCAAGACACTTTTCTTAGTTGGGAAAAGTGATAGACTTAGCTAGGTTAAGATTAGAATCCAAGTTGCATAAAAAGAAATAACATAAGATAAAAATTCAAATCTTTCATTGAAAGCTAAAACTTCCAAAAGCTTACATATAAATAGCTAGGGTTACTCTCACTAAAAGGGCCATGGGCCAAAATAAAAAATGCAACATCAAAATAAACTAGTGCATACTACTAAAAGAACCTCCCTCTTAATGATAAAAGTCCTTAAGACAAACTGGTTCCTTCCTGTCTCTAATGGGCTTTATAATTTTCTTATAAATACTCATGACCCCCTTAAGAACCTTGTCCTCAAGGTTCATATTGGAGACAACTTTGGTGGTGAAAGGATATGGGTTAGAATTTAAGGGCCCAGTTGAAATGTTGGAATTAAAAGATGTGAATTGTGGACCTAAATTTGAGAATAATGGCCCGTTAATGGGAATTAATGGGCCGCTACTGGGAAGTGAGAGAGGTTGAGAAAGTAATGAAATTTTTGTGGAACAAAAAGACGTTGGAGGAGTAGGTGGGAAGCACGTGGGTGCATTCATGAAGTCTGAAAAGTGCAGAGGAACATCATGTGATTTGATCGCATAGTCTTGCAAGTGCAGGGGTTTGGCGTGTTGAACTAGGGAAGGCAGGGAGGGAAAGGATAATGTATCGGTTGGCATGATAGAGACCGTACGCGTGGCTTGATGAACAATGGAAGGGATTTGAAATGATTTTGTTATAGTTGCTTGAGACTTAGGCGGATGAGATAAGTCTGAAAAGTGGCTTGATAAATGCTTTTCTTTTACAACTGGTGCTGAAAAGTTTTGTGGGAGCACATAGGCATGTGTAGAACGCTGGTCTTGGGAAGTGGCCCCAATGGTACTACAAGTTTTTAAAGTACTTCTCTCTCTCTCTCTCTCTCTCTCTCTCTCTCTCTCTCTCTCCAAGTTCACATTAAATGAATCAGTAGGTTTCAAAGTGTTATTTAAAAACTTAATTATTTTAACCAAGTCTTCATTTACCGGAGTGTGTTCATTCACTTGGTTTCTTTCTTTCGCATGTGAATTAAAAACTTTAGTAAAAAATTCCTTTTACTTTTCCAAGTCCTTAAGACCATTAGTTACCCCTTCTTTTAAATTTGTCTCAGTATCTTCCATAACCTCAAAAATATTTTGTTTGTCTTAAAGAGGAAGGGGCGAAAATCCTTTTTCCCAGTGGTACTAAAATACGGTTTCAGTTGGGAGATATGAATGAATGGATGTATACGTGAAGAAGAGGGAAGGCCAAGTATGTACGCCACCTCTCCGACTCGTTTGATGACATTGAAAGGGCCAAAATATCAACTAGCTAACTTTTGAGAGATGCGTTTGTTAACCGTTTACTGTCTGTAAAGCTAAAGCTTGAGGAGAACCAGATCACCTGGTTTAAAGGTGAAATCCATTCTTTTGTTTTGGCTTGTTTTTCCATTTTTATTCTGCTCCTCTTTAAGTTCTCCTTTAACTGGAGAATAATATTGTGTCTTGGCTGCAGGGACTGATCCAGTGATTGTTCTTTCACATATCCGACCAGATAGTCTGGTATATTGGGTGGATCTCGACCATAGAGAGCTCTAAATGGTGTCATCCGAATAGCACTATGAAAAGAGGTGTTATACAAAAATTCTGCAAGATATAAAAATCTATACCACTGTTTGGGATGCGTGCTTGCAAAACAACGAAGGTATGTGTCGCTCCTGAGGATTTGCATCCATGGTACAAACGCGAAAGTGGCGCGGAAAACAGAGTTGCCAGCAATGTGTATTTATCCCAAGAGAGGGAAACGAAACACTGCGTAAACCTAAGGGAAGAGAAAGAACATGATCTCACGACCAAGAGAAATGGGTAAGGGAGTCGGTTACGCGAAGGGAAGGTGTTAGCACCCCACACGTCCATCGTACTCGATGGGATCCATGCTTGCTGTCTCGATCAAAGGGTGTCGTCATCTGGAGCTCCACTACTATTGGAAACGAGAAGGAACGGGAACGGAAAAGAGTGAAGAAACGAAAAAGAAAAGAAAAAGAAGTGACTCGATAGGACATCCTCGGAGTCCTAGGCCTATGTATTCCCTCGGGAACAGGAAAATCATAGTCAACGTAGTTCGGACACGAACTAAGGGGGGAGGTTGCTCGCCAAGACATCGCCATCTCGTGCCTACGTATCCTCAATCGGACTAGAGAGAGGAAATCAGAGCAGTCGTAGTTCGACCTAACGAGGTCGGTTAGTGTTTTTTATGAGCGGCGTTAGATTCGCGTCCGGCAGTTAGGGTCGATGTCTGTTTGCGACGAGACGGAAGTAACGTGCCCTTTTCTGAAAATGATTTGAACTTAACGATCCCGAAGGATGAAAAAGGTTTGAGTTTGTTTTTTGTATTTTTTAGACAGAAGTGGATTGAAGTTAGTTCATAACTTGCATTGCACCGAAGTCTATGATGTAGGAACGAATGCTTAGCAAATCGTTCCAAGATGGAACGTCCACCAAACACTCTAGAAAAATGAGAGGGAACCCCTCATTCCTCATTTCCCACATGCAAGGCTCATGCGCAATACACGTTAATTTTATTAAGTGTTTTAGAAGTGTTATGAGATGAGAAGAGAAGACTCAAGGAAAAGAAAACACTAAGGGGGGTTCTATCCTAATGTTGTCATGCAAAGGTGGCCCTATAGTTGAGTTTGAAAGGGAAAACCTCTACCTAAGTTAGCATGCAAAGGGAAGCCTAATGCTAATCCTACTCCAAGCTTAATCGAAAATTAAGTTGGACTAGGTAGCTCTAAGGGAGTGAATCCAAGACTTAAACAAGTCTTGAGACTCGAGGGAAGGAAAGAGTGAAAGAGATGAAGAAGAAAGAGATGAAGAAGAAAGAGAGGTAGAAGATGAGAAATAAGACGGGGCAGCAAGCACATCATACACATCATACTCAAATCACAACATTAATCATGCTTCAAAAGATCACACAAGAAAGCTCAAGTAAGCAAGTAAGAGCAAACAAGGAAGGATGCACGCAAACTTGCATAAGAAACATAGTTAAACATCATTGAACCTCACACAAAGATGACATGATTTAGGTAAGATGAAAGTGGATCCAAGTCAGAATTCAAAACATGCCAAAGATCAATCAATTCACACATTAGAAAGTGGCATCAAGAGCATCAAGTATGTATCTCAACAACACTCAAACAATTAGCAATAAATAACTCATGCACAACATAACTTCAAGTGATCAAACAAAGTGAAATCAAGGCATGAAAGCAAATGGCAGCAAGGTGAACATGTATATCAATTCAAATATCAACTCATGAATATCAAGAAGAAGCCACAAGAATCACATTCAAAACATGCTCCACAATTATGCAAACATCCACTCTAAACATCTATGCAAACAACACATGATAAGGTGAAGCAAGATCATATTCGTATTTGTTGTACCCCAAATTTTACCCTTAGATTTGTTGTCTTTGTTACATATTTTTCTAGGCCAATCATCCCGCATAGCCCATTTTGTCAACTGGAATGAATTCGTGGATTAACAACTGAGCCAGTCAAGTTAAAAATCGGTCTCGATTAATTTCAAATCTGACGAATGTTGTATCTTCCCTGATGATTTTTTATCCCGCGTTGATGATTCTGGCATATTCATTTTTTGATTGTTTTGATACTAAACTTTTATTTGCTTTATTTTTGATTTATTTTTTAAATAGAATCTTTTAAATTTATAATTGCTTTTTACTTCATTAAATTCACATTTTTTACTACTTATTTATTTTGCTCATTTATTTATTTCTTAATTAAATAGCTAATTTAACTTTGTTTTGCTAAATTAAATTTTATTTTAGTTAGCTTTGTTTTCTTTTATTATTTATTCATTAGACAAATCTTTTAATTAATAGAAATTAGTTGGAATTAACTTAGCTCTTTTTGTTAATTAGTTTTTATATTCTTTACTTTTTTTATATAATATAGTCCAAACCGTTACATGAAAAGTGTGAATTTTATGGTTGGTTGTATTAAAAATATTGTCTTTTTTACTCAAAATTCTAAACCATGTGCCAAGTATTATTATTTCGATTAATTTTCTCAGTATCCTTTTCCCAACACCTGTACCACAAATCCCGTGTCCAAGATTTCCAAGCAACCACTTTGCATCTTTCCAAGTAACAGACCAAAAGCAAAATCCTTGGACCTTTGTGTTTCACTCCAACATGGTGAATTTTGAATTTTTCTTCTCTGGCTGAGGACTGAAGACAAGCAACAACTGAGGCACTTTGCTTGGCTCAAGAAAAGTGGTAAGGATCTCATTGTGATCTTTCTTCCTCGTGCAAAAATATTATCCTCTGTATTCTCAACCTATTGCCCATTTGATTTGCCTATAAAAGGAGAGCAATTCTCCTTTGTTTTACACACCAGAGATATTGCAAGAATACTCTCTCAAAAACTCTCCATTTCCCTACCTCATTTCTAGCAAGAAACTCTCTAACACTTGCAAGAAATTTATCCTGTTTGCTCCCCGTAAAACACTTAGCAACCAACTTGTTCTTTGCTGGGCAGCTGAAGGAGGAGAAGAAAAAGCTCTTTTTTTTTAGGACTCATAGTTGAATAAGCAGTGGACTTACTCCACTAGGTAACACACTTTCTGCTTCACCCTGTTTTTAGATGTTATACCATTTCATTTTAGTGCATGCTGTTATACTGTTACCATGCTGCTGGAAATGATATTCATGATTCGTATGTGAGTTTGTTGTTATGTTACTGGAAATGATGTTCATGATTCATATGTGAGGTTGTTATTATGCTACTGGAAATAATATTCATTTTAGTGTGTGATGTTATACTGTTACCATGCTGCTGGAAATGATATTCATGATTCGTATGTGAGTTTGTTATTATGTTGCTGGAAATGATGTTCATGATTCATATGTGGGGTTGTTATTATGCTGATGAAAGTAATATTCGTGATGAGTTGTCTGTGTGTTGATTCATGTTTGAAAGAGAAAAAGAAACTGGTTTGCTCGCCAACAGTGGTAGTGGCGTCCGTCACTTGGTTAATAGAAAAATAAAAAAATGAAATAATACCTAGAATAAGACACAGAAGAAAAAATAAAAAATGACTGAAAACCAACCTGGCCCCCCGCCAGGTGGGGGGGTGGCGCAAGCAACCCTTTACTTTTGGCTACCAAGTGGCGCAAGCCACCTTGAGATGTGGCGCAAGCCACTTTCTTTTTGGTGTAGTGGCGCCTGCCACTAGTAGTTGTGGCGCAAGCCACACTACTATTCCCCCCCCCCCCCCTTTTTATTTTCTTTATTTCTCTATTTTTTTACTTGCATTTCTATTTTTTTCCTTTTTTGGTTATTATCTCCCTTTTCTTTCCTTTTTTTTATATTAAAAATGAAAATAAATAAAACAACAATAAAAGCATTCATAATTTCAATCAATCCTTAGGCTTCCCTTTTCATTTTTCTAGTAAAAAACCAACTGTTTTTTTAAAGGGTTTTAAAAGAAATTGTTTCTTTACAATATGCTAAACAAAACCTTATCATGAAAATATTACATGTTTCAATTCCTGTTGTTGCTAAGTGTATGATTTTAAAAGTTTCGCAAACTATAGGAATGTTTTAATGCCATACTTGCCATATTCATATGACCATTGATCTTTGCTATTACCTTAAGTGTTGGGAATCCATTTACTTTATTGTTTTGGAGTTCTTGAAACTCATATGTTTCATCGTTACTCTCCCCATTGTAACTCTTGTTTACAAGATGTTATTCTCCCCCCTTCCTTCCAAAGGAAAAGTTTTTTCTATCGATTTCAAGATCATAGAAAGCTCATTGCTACCTTGGACCTCATAGTCTTAGGCAACCATCCCTCATTGACCTCATAGTCAATAGAATCCCCCTCTTGACCTCATAGTCATAGGGCCATCTTACCCTTGACCTCATAGTCATAGGCAAAGCTTTGACGTCATTGTCATAGCCCCTCTCCCTTGGCCTCATAGCCTTCTTCCAACATTGACCTCATAGTCAAAGTCTCTCTATTGACCTCATAGTCATAGATAACTCATTATCACCTTGGCCTCATAGCCATTTCCCCCATTGACCTCATAGTCAATAGGATCCCCTCTTGACCTCATAGTTATAGAGTAATCCCTTTAACCTTGACCTCATAGTCATAGGTAACCTTTGACCTCATAGTCATAGGTAACCTTTGACCTCATAGTTATAGAGTAATCCCTTTAACCTTGACCTCATAGTCATAGGTAACCTTTGACCTCATAGTCATAGGTAAGCTTTGACCTCATAGTCATAGCCATCCTCCATTGACCTCATAGTTATGGAAAAGTCTCTCTATTGACCTCATAGTCATAGAAAGCTCATTACCCTCCTTTGACCTCATAGTCATAGGTAGCCCTTGACCTCATAGTCATTGGCATTATCTTTAACCTTGAACTCATAGTCATAGGTAACCTTTGACCTCATAGTCATAGGTAAGCTTTGACCTCATAGTCATAGTCATCCTCCATTGACCTCATAGTCATGGAAAAGTTTCTCTATTGAACTCATAGTCATAGAAAGCTCATTACCCTCCTTTGACCTCATAGTCATAGAGCCATCTTACCTTTGACCTCATAGTCATAGGCAACCCTTGACCTCATAGTCATTGGCATTATCTTCAACCTTTGACCTCATAGTCATAGGAACCTCTCTTGGCCTCATAGTCATAGAGTTACATCCTTAACCTTTGACCTCATAGTCATAGGTAGCCCTTGACCTCATAGTCATAGGTAGCCCTTGACCTCATAGTCATCTTACCATCTTGACCTTATAATCTTGACCTCATAGTCATCTTACCATCTTGACCTCATAGTCATCTTACCATCTTGACCTCATAGTCATCTTACCATCTTGACCTCATATTCATCTTACCATCTTGACCTCATAGTCACCTTACCATCTTGACCTCATAGTCATCTTACCATCTTGACCTCATAGTCATCTTACCATCTTGACCTCATAGTCACCTTACCATCTTGACCTCATAGTCATCTTACCATCTTGACCTCATAGTCACCTTACCATCTTGACCTCATAGTCATCTTACCATCTTGACCTCATAGTCATCTTACCACCTTGACCTCATAGTCATAGGAAGCATCTTTTCTAGGCCTCATAGCCATTCAATCCCACAACTTAGACTTAGAGAGTTTCCTAAACTCTACAATGAGCTCATACTCATTTTCCCCTTGGAACTTTGGCCATAGTCAATGGTTCCTCAATCCACCCTTAGTGAGATGAACTACGGTTACTCTGATTCATTAGTCAGATACGTAGGCACAATATGCGACGTCTTGGCGAGCAAACTTAGTGTACATATCCTAAGTCTTTACCTTCACCTTTAGCAAATAGCCTTTAGCAAGCAAACATAACATAACACAAACTAAACAAGAGGTTCCTGTAGAGTACTACAGATACTTATGGTGCTAATATATTCCCTTAGTATAACCAACCCCCGAACCTTAGATCTCCCCCCTTTAAGGTTTTCTTCGATCTTGAACCTTTCCTTTGGATAAATCAAAGTCGGTTGTAAAAGAAATGTGATGCAAGTTAATTAATAGCTTGTTATCCAATTTTCACCGCAACAGAAATGGCGACTTCACTAGGGACGAAAAACTTGTTTTTGAGGGTTAAGCCTACCTTGTTTTGTTTATGTTATTTATGCTTGCTTACTATATTTGTACATATATCTGTATATTTGTTTGGTTCCTGCTGTGGGCATTGTACTATTGAGTGGTGAGATAAGTCCTAACCCGGACTTGAGAGTACATTTGATTAGGATCGTGGACATAGTCAAGGAAACTTCGAGGGAGAAATCCCAAAGGGGTTAACTTGAAGTTTCACACTCAGTTGAGGCCCTCTTGGAAGTGGTATATGTTGAACGAGCAATCGTGAATGCGTTACTACTTTCGACTTTGGTGCCAGGGATACTGATGACCTTTAGTTACCCTTTACCCCACTTGGCCTATTTAGGATGTAGTGCGATGACTATGAGGGAGTAATCCTAAATGGTTGCTACGCGATACTACACTCAGACGAGACTCTCTTGAGAATTTTATTGATCACCGAGCAATTGGGAAGTCGATAAAATCCGAAAGATGGGTTGTCGACTCTGGGAACTTCTTAGAACCCTGTTCTGCATACGGAGAACCCATAGTACACACCTCTTGGGATGGTTAGACCATGGCTCCATGCTCATGACCTCCGACCCTAGGCTTTGTTGTGTTGTGTGTATATGTACTTGTCTGTTTATGTGTGTTTATGTTGCATACATTCATCCATACATAATGCCACATTCAAGGAACTCAATTTTGTTTTGCAAACCTATTAGGATGGATTTTGGAAGAAGGAAAATGAAGAAGTACACCTTCATTAGTCCAAAATTGGAAGATCTGAAGAGCCTGGGTGAGCCGATCAACGAATCATCAACATTCCAAAACAAGTATGGGAGGATCTTCTCTTTGATGAAATTAAGGATGGTAGATGGGTTGCTTCCCACTCTTGTACAGTTTTATGATCCTTTGTACCACTGCTTTACTTTCCCAGACTACCAGCTAATGCCTACTCTTGAGGAATATGCTATCTTGGTTGGTATTCCCATCACCCCAAATCCTCCTTACTGTGGCTTGGAAAAGACACCCAAAGAGAAGGACATTGCAGAAGCTGCTCACCTCAAGTTGTCAGAGGTCAAAGCCAACTTAATTATCAAGGGAGGAATTTTTGGTTTGCTCACCAAGTTTCTAATGGAGAAAGCTCATAATTATGCTAGTATGAAGAACATGGTGGACTATGAAGCTGTTATGGCCCTACTCATTTATGGGCTATTTCTGTTTCCCAACATCGACAACTTTGTCGACATGAATGCAATCAAAATTTTCATCCTTGGGAATCCGGTCCCTACTCTGCTTGCCGACGCTTACCATTCAGTACATCTAAGGAATTCCCATGGAGGGGGCATGGTAACATGCTGTGCTACATTGTTATATAAGTGATTCATTTCTCACTTACCTCGTTCAGCAACCTTCTGGGATCTCAAATATGGGCTCTTATGGTCAGAGAAGATTATGTCCCTCACGAACACCGATATGGAGTGGTATAATCTAACACTTAAAGGCAGAGACATGATCGTTAGCTGTGGGGGTTTCGCTAACGTACCTTTTCTTGGTACAAAATGGGGTATAAGTTATAATCAAGCCTTGGCCTGTTGTCAACATGGTTACTCTATAAAGGTTAAGCCAAGTAACATTTATTTGGAAGGATTATTCTTTGAAGAAAACAAGGACCCCGCGCTCAGAGAAAAGATGGTGCACGCTTGGCGTCATGTTCACAAGAGAGGAATTTCTGCCTTAGGGAAACCCGAGTGTTTGGCTTTAGAATCTTATACTTGTTGGGTACAGGAAAGGGCTATTAATTTGTGATTACCATACAAACGTCATGAGCCTATTCCACTCGCTCCTCGAGACCCTGTTCTATACTTCACGAGTAATGAGGACGAATTGAAGATTCGACTGGCTCAGGCAGAGCAAGAAAGGAACACATGGAGGAACAAGTACCAAATTCTTGACTTTGAGATGAATGCACTTCAAAAGAGTCTTACGAGAAAGGAGGAAGAATCCGCCAGGAAGAGGAAGGCGCAAGGAGATTTATTTTCTCCTGGCACTTCATCTACACCTACTGCTAGCGGATTGGCTCCACCAAAACCATGGAAGTCACACTTGGACGAACTTACTCTTGAGAATAAAAGATTGCAGAAGGAGAACCAGAGGCTCACAATGAGATTGATAGGAGAAGAAACTGATCAAAGGACCTAGGGGTTTAGTTTCTCATTATGTTGCACTCTTATTTTGGCTTTTGAAGGTGTAATCATGTTCTTTTTGTAATCCTAAAAAAACCTTTATTAATGAAATGATATCCTTCTTTAAATTTTACAAAAGTGTTCCTTATCCAATAGTGTTCGCAAAAATACAGTTTTGAGTTTCCTTGAATCACGCATATCATTTGCATTCGCATCTCATTTGCATCTCTCGGTCTTGAGTCTCTCTCTTTCTTCTATGTCTGAAGGATACCTAGCATCTATTCGAGACAATGACAACAATGAATGAAGCTCTGAAGAACCAAGAAGTCTTGAAAGAGGAAGTCAGAATCCTCAGATGCCAGAGAATTGGGTTCTCAAAACTTTGCAAGCTCTGATGAAGAAAGAGGAGCACGCTCACCCTGTTACTCCCAGAGAGTTTGTCAGTTCATCGCCTCTCGTGGATCCTCCGACTCAAGAATCTCTGCAGTACCAGGGGCCTGACCATGTACGACCACAGCCAAGAAATCCAGAAAGAAATTTCACTCGGCTACTAATGTCGTACAGTCAATTACTGCCAGTTTTGATCAAAGGAGGATTGATAGTGCCAAAAGAATTAAAGCCAGTACCATTTCCGTATCCACCAGGCTTTGACGCAAATGCTCGATGTGACTACCATGCTGGGGCACAGGGGCATTCAACTGAAGACTGTAAGGTGCTCCCGAGTAAAATTTAGAACCTATTAGACTCTGAGAGGATCTCATTCACTCCTCAAGGCATTCAAATCAACCAGCATTTGCCATCTCCTGTGGTTCACCCATACCAAGGATCTGCCTTTGGAGAAACTTCACGCCAACCAATCTTTGGTCTTGGTCTTGCACCAGAATGTAATCGTCATCAGGTGTCCACCGAAAGGGTGTCTCATCCTCCAACTGCTGTTTCTCCTCACCAAGATAAAAAGAGGTGCTCTATCAAAAGGGGCAAAGTTCACTACACACCTATCCTGGGTGCCACTAAGAAAATTGTTCCCACTGCTAATTCAGAACAAGTTGGTGACTCCTCAACCTTACAATCCTGTGCCAGGACCTTGGCACAATGCAAATCTGACTTGCAACTTTCAATAAAGGGGCTGAAGGACATAGTTTGGATGGTTGCCTGATCTTAGAAGCTACTGTGTAAAACTTGATCCACAACAAGGATCTGATTTTTGAAGAAGATTGTCCAGAGATTGAATGCAAATTCCGTACAGGGACAATGGGGCACCCCATTGAAGAATGCAAAGAGTTTGAAATGAGACTGCTAAACCTGCTAAGAACACTGCAACCTTAAGAAGGTACATCGGATGTCAATGTCTCAATTTCTGAAGTAAAAGGCAAAAGACTTGCAAGGCCTCTCAAGATTCTGTATCACAAGGAACTAGTGATTAGTGGAGAAGGTGTTCCCGCGCTTGGGCCTGGAAACTGAAATCTTTTAAAAACAATTCGCCAAAGCTGGTTGTATGTTGTTTATTGTCAATCGCATTTCCTTCACTTCGAATTTATATTTGCTTATAAGCATTGTTGTACTTTCAAATTGGCAAGATTAATGAAATGTTTATGCATCTTTTGATTAAATCCATTCGTTTCACTCATTTACTGTTATTTTCATAAAAGCAAAAATATATCTTGTTCCACTCCCTTTATCAAACTGTTTGTTTAAGCAAAGATTGGGGAGGATGATGAAAACATCATATCCATAACCGTTGTGGTATGCTTTCAATTAAACTTTACCGAGGATGTAAGGCATTGTTTTAAATCCCCAAACACTGGAGAAATAAGGAAGATAATCCCTCGTTAACCCTTCGAGCCTAGAAGTAAGAGTTTTCTTTTCTTACACAAAAAAAACCCTTAAATCTTAACCTTGGGGTGGGGTAGATCTCAGTTTAACTCGGTTACGCTATTCGAATGCAAGCACTTCATGCAAGACGCCAGTCAGCTCTCTCCAATCAAGTGAATAAATGTTGTACAAGTTGTTCCCGAAGCAACAAACAAGGAAGGATCGTTAAGAAATCCTTAATCAAAGAATGAGTCGAGTCCCTTTCAAGGCAAAAGCCAAGAAAGGTGGAAAACCCAAACTTTGCCTTATATAAGAAGGCTTGTCCAACAACAAAGACAAGAGGTATCAAAACCTCAGTGAAGACAAGAAGAGGTCTCAAAACCTCAATCCAGAAGAAGAGGTATCAAAACCTCAGCAAAGACAAAGAAGAGGTCTCAAAACCTCAATCCAGAAGAAGAGGTATCAAAACCTCAACAAAGACAAAGAAGAGGTCTCAAAACCTCAATCCAGAAAAAGAGGTATCAAAACCTCAGCAAAGACAAAGAAGAGGTCTCAAAACCGCAATCAAAGACAAGAAGAGGTCTTAAAACCTCAGCAACAAAGGATAACTAAATTCTGCAAGAGAGTAATGGCTACAAAGGTGTCTGAATCATCATCAACTATCATCAGTTCATTCCTAGCCTATAGGAGCTTGGATGTATAACTTGAGTTAACTGAGTGTAGGATTGGAGTTCATCACGAAGATGGGGGTGGGGACAAATAAACTTTGAGCCTTTATCTTTTGTTTCATAAACCGTGAACCAGACCACGTTACAACCCTTAAAAGACCTAATTGAGGTAAGGTTGTTTTTGAAAGTATACTACAGCAAGGTTGATTAACCTGACTCCTAATAATCTTTGCTAATTGCGTGTGTCGATCACTTCATCTGTCATTATGTAAATGGCTAGATCCACCTTTGTTGTTGATTATTCAACATTCCACTGTGTGTGTTTCATCAATAAAACTTTGATTTCAAAAGCTTGCATGAATTTTACATTGAAATTGCCAATTTTAAATGAACAATACTTGTTTGCAAAACGAATTCAATGTCAAAAGAATCCCATAAATGCGGCCAGCTAGGGAATTTGACTTGATAAAGGGCTCAGTCTGGGGCATATTCTCCATAGATTAAGCATCCCAAGAACTACTAAATCTGGGGCAAGAACCCTTCAAGTTCAGGATATTGGGGCATGCCTTCTTGAGGTCATCTCATGACAAGTTTGGACTCCAATGACCCACCAACAGGGGAAAGTGTGTTCCCCAGTTGTTTCTACCATAGTCTGAGGACTTTGTATCGCAAATACCGTTAATCAGGGGCAATCAGGTCAAGATTCGGTAAATCTCTAAAAGGTCAATTGGTCTGGGGCACCTCCTTCGCTGATCAACCAGTCTGAAGAACAAGTTCAAGGACCTGGTTGTATAAATGCAGTGAAACTGGGGCAGATATGTCAAAATCCATGAATCCCTTCAAGAGTTTGAAGATATTGGAGCATCGGGTACACCATTTCTTCTGTAAAATCCTTTTTGATGACTTATCCTCGCGGACTAGTTAGAAGCAGTCAGGTCGAGATTAGACAAATCTCTCAAAGGGCAGTTAGTCTGGGGCATCTACTTAGCACGAGACAAGTTTGTTTCCCCGTTGTTATTCCCACAGTCTGAAGAGCAGACTCAAAGACTTTGTTGTGCAAGCGCCGTCAATCTGGGGCAGTTATGTCGAGATTCATGAATCTAAGAGTTTGAAGATATTGAGGAATTTTTGCATGACGATTCTTTTGTAAAATCCTCTTGGACCATGTAATCTGGGGCAGAGAAGATTTGAAGAGTACCTGTTGCAAGACGTGTTGTTCGTCATGGTTATCATCATGCAAGTCAGGATGCAGAATGACTCTATTCCTGTGATATCCTTCGCCAGCTCCCCAGTAAATTGTTGTTTCAGTCGATCTTGACAATTCTCCATAGATTTCCCTCCAGCCAAAAAATCAAGCTCATGATGGCAATCCTAGTGAAGTCATGACGCTATACCATGTGGAGTACTCTTCTTACCGGAGAAGGTCTTAATCTTGAAAAAGAACTACTGATCCTACTTATTCATCCCCAGCAAGGGTCCAATCTGATGAGGTTGGCTGGGTATCCTTGTCAAGATGTTTATTTCATCTCCAGTCTCATTTCCTTTTGTCTGTTTTGTCATCATAAGCATAAGCATGGCATGAGCATGGCATAAGCATTCATGTGCATAGCATCTTCGCATATCTGCTTCCTTTTTTGGTGTTTACCTGTTGTGTTCACTTTTGCGTTTATCTCCCCAAGTGGCTGGGTTTGTCTATTCTCTCCAGTAAAGTTGTCAGCCCAAGGCATAAAATGCCCATCCCTTCTAAATTCCCCACAGAGTTTTGTCCTCGTGGATGATTGCTGGTTCAGTTGTCTTTTCCACATTTGGATAAGATAAATCTCCATTTGAGCTCATTCCTCAATGGTTGGAGTCTTGTTTGACCGTTCCTTTCTAGCTTCTTCCTAGATTGAACTTTGATCCCTGGCAAGTGTGGTTTCTAAGCCCATCTTGAACGTGCATTTATTTTGCACTATGTCTCGCAGGAAGAATCTTTTGCAGACCCTCATTGAAGACAATTATTTCTCCAGCAGTGTTGTAATATCAACATCTCTTTGGAATTTATACCCAACAACAAGTGGCAATCTCATTGAGAAGCTTGTTCTGATATCATCACCTTTACAACGATAAGTGGCAATCTTTCTCCTGAGAATCTTATTCGTCCTTGGTTTCATTCATACTTCCACAGCTACCAATGATGTTACCTTCAATCAGTCACTTTCCATCAACCTGTTTGATGTGATCCCTTTTTGAGGTATTTCTTCCCGTCAATCTATTTGATGGGGTGTTCCGAGCTCAGGTTTCGTACCTTCGGATATGTTATTATTTCTTCCCGTCAATTTGTTTGATGGGGTGTTCCGAGCTCAGGTTTCGTACCTTCGGATATGTGTTATTATTCCTGGCCGTTAACCAGTTCTAACGATATAAAAACCAGGTCAGATATGAACCTAAACCTATGGTTAGATATGAACCCGAAGTTGAAAACCAAGTCATACCTCAAGTCAGATATGAACCCGTTGTTTGAAGGTAGGTTAGATATAAACCTAAAATCTAAGACCCAACCAATACTGGTATCCAAAGTCCAGCTCATACTGGTATCTAAAATCCAGCTCATACTGGTATCCAAACTATAACCCCGAATTGGTGTCCTTTCCAACTCATATTGGAGCCCAACTCATATTGGTGGTCGAGTCCAATCATTAGTGGTTCATCAACCTTTATTCCCAGCTAAAAGTCATTATCTTTCATATCTGCCATGCAGAGTTTGTCTCTGTCTTTTCTGGCTTTTCTTGAAGATCCCGTTTGAACTCTTCAGTATAAGAAATCCCCAGAAAATATTTGTAGGATATCTATCCTTTTATTTCAAGTTGATCCCCAGTAGAGATCGTGTCTTCTTTCTGGTTTCATGCCCAGTAAGATTGTGTTTTTCCCCAGTGTCGTCCGGTCACCTTTGAACCTGTCGTTCGTCTCCCTGGATCTTTCCCCAGTGGAGAACACCTCTCTGGCTCCTATCTCCAGTGAGGGTCTGTAGGGTTTCCCCTTTATTTCTCTATCCCCAATATTTCTTTAGAGTCTCCCCAGGGAGTCTCTTTTGTCGGTTAGTTGGTATCCCTAGTGAGTCTTTCTTGTGGATACTTCCTTCATCCTTCCCCAGTAAGCTCACCTGTGTTTGTGTGCACCTTTGGTGTTTTGCTTGCCTGCATTTTTGCACTATCATCATATTATCATACTAGAAGTTCATGGCATGTCAGCATGTGCATGTTTGTTGTTCTTCCTTGGCATCTGCATTCCATCTAAGGGCAAAATTTTCAGTTTGCTATATTTAACTACCTTTCACCTTGATGTCACGAGGATTTCCATTCCTCATGCCATCTGGTAAAGCTATTTAAATAGGGGCAACTGTTGTACCCCAAATTTTACCCTTAGATTTGTTGTCTTTGTTACATATTTTTCTAGGTCAATCATCCCGCATAGCCCATTTTGTCAACTGGAATGAATTCTTGGATTTACAACTGAGCCAGTCAAGTTAAAAATCAGTCTCGATTAATTTCAAATCTGACGAATGTTGTATCTTTCCTGATGATTTTTTATCCCGCGTTGATGATTCTGGCATATTCATTTTTTGATTGTTTTGATACTAAACTTTTATTTGCTTTATTTGTGATTTATTTTTTAAATAGCATCTTTTAAATTTATAATTGCTTTTTAGTTCATTAAATTCACATTTTTTTTACTACTTATTTATTTTGCTCATTTATTTATTTCTTAATTAAATAGCTAATTTAACTTTGTTTTGCTAAATTAAATTTTATTTTAGTTAGCTTTGTTTTCTTTTATTATTTATTCATTAGACAAATCTTTTAATTAATAGAAATTAGTTGGAATTAACTTAGCTCTTTTTGTTAATTAGTTTTTATATTCTTTACTTTTTTTATATAATATAGTCCAAACCGTTACATGAAAAGTGTGAATTTTATGGTTGGTTGTATTACAAACATTGTCTTTTTTACTCAAAATTCTAAACCATGTGCCAAGTATTATTATTTCGATTACTTTTCTCAGTATCCTTTTCCCAACACATGTACCACAAATCCCGTGTCCAAGATTTCCAAGCAACCACTTTGCATCTTTCCAAGTAACAGACCAAAAGCAAAAATGTTGGACCTTTGTGTTTCACTCCAACATGGTGAATTTTGAATTTTTCTTCTCTGGCTGAGGACTGAAGACAAGCAACAACTGAGGCACTTTCTTGGCTCAAGAAAAACGGCAAGGATCTCATTGTGATCTTTCTTCCTCGTGCAAAAATATTATCCTCTGTATTCTCAACCTATTGCCCATTTGATTTGCCTATAAAAGGAGAGCAATTCTCCTTTGTTTTACACACCAGAGATATTGCAAGAATACTCTCTCAAAAACTCTCCATTTCCCTACCTCATTTCTAGCAAGAAACTCTCTAAAACTTTCAAGAAATTTATCCTGTTTGCTCCCCGTAAAACACTTAGCAACCAACTTGTTCTTTGCTGGGCAGCTGAAGGAGGAGAAGAAGAAGCTCTTTTTTCCAGAACTCATAGTTGAAGAAGCAGTGGACTTACTCCACTAGGTAACACACTTTCTGCTTCACCCTATTTTTAGATGCTATACCATTTCATTTTAGTGCATGCTGTTATACTGTTACCATGCTGCTGGAAATGATATTCATGATTCGTATGTGAGTTTGTTGTTATGTTGCTGGAAATGATGTTCATGATTCATATGTGAGGTTGTTATTATGCTGCTGGAAATAATATTCATTTTAGTGCGTGCTGTTATACTGTTACCATGCTGCTAGAAATGATATTCATGATTCGTATGTGAGTTTGTTGTTATGTTGCTGGAAATGATGTTCATGATTCATATGTGAGGTTGTTATTATGCTGCTGAAAGTAATATTCGTGATGAGTTGTCTGTGTGTTGATTCATGTTTGAAAGAGAAAAAGAAACTGGTTTGCTCGCCACAGTGGTAGTGGCGTCTGTCACTTGGTTAATAGAAAAATAAAAAAATGAAATAATACCTAGAATAAGACACAGAAGAAAAATAAAAAATGACTGGAAACCCACCTGGCCCCCGCCAGGTGGGGGGTGGCGTAAGCCACCCTTTACTTTTGGCTACCAAGTGGCGCAAGCCACCTTGAGATGTGGCGCAAGCCACTTTCTTTTTGGTGTAGTGGCGCCTACCACTAGTAGTTGTGGCACAAGCCACACTACTATTCCCCCCCCCCCCCCCTTTTTTAATTTTCTTTATTTCTTTATTTTTTTCCTTTTTTGGTTATTATCTCCCTTTTCTTTCCTTTTTTTATATAAAAATGAAAATAAATAAAACAACAATAAAAGCATTCATAATTTCAATCAATCCTTAGGCTCCCCTTTTCATTTTTCTAATAAAAAACCAACTGTTTTTTTAAAGGGTTTTAAAAGAAATTGTTTCTTTATAATATGCTAAACAAAACCTTATCATGAAAATATTAAATGTTTCAATTCCTGTTATTGCTAAGTGTATGTTTTTAAAAGTTTCGTAAACTATAGGAATGTTTTAATGTCATACTTGCCATATTCATTGATCTTTGCTATTACCTTAATTGTTGGGAATCCATTTACTATATTGTTTTGGAGTTCTTGAAACTCATATGTTTCATCGTTACTCTCCCCATTGTAACTCTTGTTTACAAGATGTTATTCTCCCCCTTCCTTCCAAAGGAAAAGTTTTTCTATCGATTTCAAGATCATAGAAAGCTCATTGCTACCTTCGACCTCATAGTCTTAGGCAACCATCCCTCATTGACCTCATAGTCAATAGAATCCCCCTCTTTACCTCATAGTTATAGGGCCATCTTACCCTTGACCTCATAGTCATAGGCAAAGCTTTGACCTCATAGTCATAGCCCCTCTCCCTTGGCCTTATAGCCATCTTCCAACATTGACCTCATAGTCAAAGTCTCTCTATTGACCTCATAGTCATAGATAGCTCATTATCACCTTGGCCTCATAGCCATTTCCCCTATTGACCTCATAGTCAATAGGATCCCCTCTTGACCTCATAGTCATAGAGTAATCCCTTTAACCTTGACCTCAAAGTCATAGGTAACCTTTGACCTCATAGTCAAAGGTAAGTTTTGACCTCATAGTCATAGCCATCCTCCATTGACCTCATAGTCATGGAAAAGTCTCTCTATTGACCTCATAGTCATAGAAAGCTCATTACCCTTCTTTGACCTCATAGTCATAGGTAGCCCTTGACCTCATAGTCATTGGCATTATCTTTAACCTTGACCTCATAGTCATATGTAACCTTTGACCTCATAGTCATAGGTAAGCTTTGACCTCATAGTCATAGCCATCCTCCATTGACCTCATAGTCATGGAAAAGTCTCTCTATTGACCTCATAGTCATAGAAAGCTCATTACCCTCCTTTGACCTCATGGTCATAGAGCCATCTTACCTTTGACCTCATAGTCATAGGCAGCCCTTGACCTCATAGTCATTGGCATTATCTTCAACCTTTGACCTCATAGTCATAGGAACCTCTCTTGGCCTCATAGTCATAGAGTTACATCTTTAACCTTTGACCTCTTAGTCATAGGTAGCCCTTGACCTCATAGTCATTGGCATTATCTTTAACCTTGACCTAATAGTCATCTTACCATCTTGACCTCATAGTCATCTTACCCTCTTGACCTCATAGTCATCTTACCATCTTGACCTCATAGTCATCTTACCATCTTGACCTCATAGTCATCTTACCATCTTGACCTCATAGTCACCTTACCATCTTGACCTCATAGTCATCTTACCATCTTGACCTCATAGTAACCTTACCATCTTGACCTCATAGTCATCTTACCACCTTGACCTCATAGTCATAGGAAGCATCTTCTCTAGGCCTCATAGCCATTCAATCCCACAACTTAGACTTAGAGAGTTTCCTAAACTCTACAATGAGCTCATACTCATTTTCCCCTTGGAACTTTGGCCATAGTCAATGGTTCCTCAATCCACCCTTAGTGAGATGAACTACGGTTGCTCTGATTTATTAGTCAGATACGTAGGCACAAGATGCGACGTCTTGGCGAGCAAACTTAGTGTACATATCCTAAGTCTTTACCTTCACCTTTAGCAGATAACCTTTAGCAAGCAAACATAAGATATCACAAACTAAACAAGAGGTTCCTGTAGAGTACTACAGATACTTAGGGTGCTAATACCTTCCCTTAGTATAACTAACCCCCGAACCTTAGATCTCCCCCCTTTTAGGTTTTCTTCGATCTTGAACCTTTCCTTTGGATAAATCAAAGTCGGTTGTAAAAGAAATGTGATGCAAGTTAATTAATAGCTTGTTATCCGATTTTCACCGCAACAGTATTCAAACAACAATTCCAGCAACATCATCAACAAGTCACAATCAACATGCTCAAGAAGTGTGTGATATGTGTTCATCGCATCGGGAACGCAACGTCACAAACGTGATCATAAACGATAAAAATCCAAGAGTCGCGTGTCAGAAAATTGTGTGCATATGATGGTGTGAGGTGAAACAGCTCAAGAATGATCCACAAATCATCAACATAATAATCCATGAAGTTTAGACATGAAAAGGATCTCAAACAAGCAAGAAAATGCAGGAAAATACACATGTTGTCCCAGAGTAACCGGTTAACAAACGGTGAGTAACCGGTTACTTAGTTAAAAATCAGACAATTTACGCAAAAAATACACATGTTAACCGGTTAACAAACTATTGTTAACCGGTTACTCTGGGATAGCAGCCAAAAAAACCTGTTTCAAAAGAACTTTTCAGCAGCAAATCACTTATGTAATCATATCCAATGATCATGTAACCAACAATGCACGAAAATTAAGTTCAGAAACAACATTCAAACATCATTTAAATTCAATAATCATCAACATTCACAATCAAGATCAACCAAATGAATCAAAACACATCAAAATTCATGGATCTACATTGTATAAGTTGCAATTAAGCTAAAATGAGTATGGATCTGAAATTAACCAACCTACAAAGCTGAGATTTGCTTTGGTGAGTGTTGTAAACAGAATTGGATGAATCAAAGTAGAGAAATCCAAGATCCACAAGCTCCTTGCACTCAAAAGTTGAAGATCCAAGCAAATAAGCAACCAAAACTCCAAAATCACTTTCAAAAGTCACTTCTGAAAAATCAGAGCTAGATCCAAACGAAAATCCAAGTTGAAAAGCAGAAATGTAGTGATGATGAGAGGCTTTAGCTCAAGAATTAACAAGTTCCAATGAAGAACTTGTTAATCTTTGAAAGAGAGATTTGAGTGTGGTTGAAAATGGAGGTTGAGAGTGAAAAAGTGAGAGAGAATTGAGAGCAAAATTCTAAAAATTGGGAGTGAAAATATGATCTAGGGTGGAGAGGTTTGGAATGAATTGGTTTAAATAACCACTAGGTTAGGAGTTAAGTTTGGGTTTAGAGTGAGGTTAAGTGAGTGGAAATTGGGATGAAATGTGGATTAGGAAAGAAAATGTGGAATTCGAGTGGAATAATGATGGAGAGAATTTGAATTTTGGGTGGAAAATGATGAAAATATCAATTCTAGATCCTTCCCCATGTGCACATGATCACAAATGATGCAAATTTAATTTTTCAAACTTGGCTCAGAGTAACCGGTTAACAAACGGTGAGTAACCAGTTACTCAGTTCAAATTTTGAATTTTGGCGTCTTTTGGAGGGAAACTTGGAAAAGTGACTTCTGATAGTTGTTTTGAACCCGTTAAACCTCTGAAACTCAAAACTTGATATTACCACTGGAAAACACTTGAAATATGCTGTGAACTATTTTTCCGTACTCCGATTAAATTGCTGATAACAACTGTCCGGTGCTGAATGACTGATCAAAAAATTGACTGTCGGAGTTTCTGATCATCCAGTCGCTTAATGAGCAAAATAAATGCTCAAAAAGACTTGAAAAGCTATCTGCTTGGCCTTGAACACCATTAAAAATCATACTGGAACTGATGACGCTGTGAGCTGCTAGAGAATACCTTGATCCCATGCCCAAAAGAATACCTTGATCGTTAATTTTGTGAGAGCAAGAGTTGTCTCTACAAGTCAATCTATGTTTTGATGATAACAATACGCTATTTGTGAAAGAACCATTTTATGTTCTAACGTGTGTTGTGTGTAGATCATAATTATAGAAGATATCAGATCCAACAAGCACCAACCAGATGAGAAAAAATGATTATATGCGAAGTTACTATGTGTAACACAAGTCGCAAGAAGCAAGAATGCTTTTGTATCTGATCATGATCAGTCAGATCCAAGGATGCCGATATTGCTGTTGCAATGCTCTTGTGGATGTTCGCTGAAAGTGGTTGAGATTCTGAAGATTACGAAGCTTCTGAAGAAGAGAACCGAAGTGCTGAAGACTCTCATGACTTGAAGTTCTGAAGGCGGAAGGCTCTGAAGATCAAGTGCAGAAAGACTCTGAAGACTTATGTGTTCTAAAGATTACAGTTCCAAAGGTCAAGTGCTGAAGACTCTGAAAACGGATTCCTAATGGACAAGTTCTGAAGTTTCGGAAGACTTGAAGAAGTAAAGGATAATGTTCTTAAAGACAAGTGTTGAAGTTCTGAAGACTGATTCCTAATGGACTTCTTTAAATGATTGAAGACTTAACGTATCAGATATCCTATTAAGAAGGCTTTACTCATGCTTCATCAATTTACCATCAGAAGCCTTTGAAGTTTGAAGTCAAATATTACCGTTGTGAACAACACTGCCCAAGAAAGATATATCCCATCACTTCTCCCACAGCAAAAGGAGATGTGTCAGTACAGTTAATTATTACACAACGTCTCTTTTCCATAGCCAACAGTATTTCAAATGGCTATATTTCTATTGTGATATTTAAAGGAAAGAGTATTCGCTTCTGAAGGAATCGATTCAGTCCATCAAAGGTGAATTGATTAAGTCATTGTGTGAAGATAGCAACAACGATGAGTTCTCATTGTAACACTTAAACATCCAAAGCTATCACCATTTACACATGGCCATTGTTGTTGAAGCTCAAAGATCATCATCCAACACAACAACAATGAACTGGTACAGAAGCTGTTGATGAAGAAGACAACATTGAAGATCAGTCAAGTCATCAACCTACCTTGTCGTCAGGACTACATTGAAGATCTGAAGCAAGGAGTTGTTGCTTAAAGCTTGCTCACCCAAGAAGACGAAGAAGAAGAATATCTACAAGATGTCAACAACTGTCAAATCCTTATACATCTTCATAGTTTCTTAGGATAGCAAGGAGCTGTTGCTCATATCTTGCTTGAACACTTATGTGTTCTTTGTACTTAAACTTAGGAGTAATCTGCTTGTTAAGAAGCATCTTTGTAATCTTCTGTAAAACTAATTCTTGGTGAATTAGGATTCCTTGAGTGGTCAATGTGACCGGAGACTCCAGAAGACAATGGCGAGATGTCATTGTGGGAAATCCTGAAATAGGATCAGTAGCGTTATATTCAATGCGATGAATCCCTGAACGTCTAGCTGTGAAAGCCTAGCAGTAGATCTTGCGAGATTGGAACCTGCAGGTCAATGTTCGTTATATTCATTAAGTTGAATCCCTGAACGGTTCATTGCATGTTAGTCACAGTGCGGCTGTGTAAGTGGTTAGTCATCGGCTATTGCTCATGCATCTGTAATCAAGATTGATTATAGTGGATTAAGACCTTGTGTTCAAGGCGAAATCACCTGAGGAGGGTGGACTGGATTAGCCTTTGTGGTGAACTAGGATATATCATGTGTCCTTTACTCTTATGCTTAATGTCTTTGTTTATGTTTCTATATTGAGTATCAGAACCCTACATAAGCAAGTCAGAACCTTACAACTCTGATAAGCTTCCGCTCTGCAAGTTCTGAATGATGTACATAGCGTTCAGACCCTTATTGGTTCTCATGCTCTAAGCATTGTCAAGTTCTGAATATAACTCCGCAAGTCAGAGTCTCTCAACGAACTCTGATGTAACGTAAAGTGTCTTATTGACAAGAAGCGAAAAGTTCTTAAAAGAGTAAATACACAATTCAAACCCCCCTTTCTTGTGTCTTTCTCGCACCTTCAAGTTTCTGGGTGGTATGCAGTACTGTATTTTAACGTTGTTCCTTGTGCTTTGAAGAACTCCTTCCAGAAAGTGCTAAGGAACAAAGGGTCGCAATCTGAAACTATGGACTTCGGAACTCCATGAAAGCGAGCAATATCAACCGAGTAACGAGCAGCTAGATCCTTACCAGTAAACTTGGTTGGTAAAGCAATGAAGTGGACGAATTTTGTTAAATGATCCCAAATAACCCAAATAAAAGTATGACCAAAGGAGTTTAGTAAGCTAGTAATAAACTCCATTGTAAGGTCTTCCAAAACCTGGTTTAGAGTCGGCAAGGTTGGAGTAACCCTTTTTTCTTTTGAGTTAAGGACTTGTTGTGTTAGTAGATATCACAATGTTTAACCATGTGTTTAACCTCTTTGTAGATACCGGGCCAAGAGAAAGAAATAGACACTCTAGCAAGGGTGGCTTTGACCCCATAATGACCTATTGTTGGTGTGGTATGGAACTCATGTAGCACGCTTTGACGCAGACCATGAACATTAGGTATGAAGAATTGCTTTTTATAGAAAAATAAACCATTTGAAAACTTGTAAGGTTTTCGGTCATTACTGTGGTCAATGAGCTGAATAACTAGTTGTTGTGCCGCTATGTCTTTTTGCATAAAACTCACGCAAAGTGGTTAAGAGATCTGGAATCGGAGAAGAGAGGGAGAACAATATTGGATCATCATAGGAGTATTTCCAACTCAGAGCATCAGCTACTGTTGATTGCCAAACATGTTTTAATTTTATCCATATTTATTGGCATTTTTCATCTCATTTGTTATGTTTTTTGGATTTATTCGATGTTTTCATGCTATTCTTCAAATATGTTGCAAATACCTTTAGCTGCTTTGATTTGTTTGTTATTGTGCAGGAATTATATAACACCCTAACTTCCCCCCGCGTAATTATAATTAAAAACAGAGTAAAATCAAATCAAATCATGCAATTAGGATGCCACATCCAACATCAACCTGCTCATATATTTTGACATGCAACGCATATAGTAATTAAAGAACACTACATAAGTCTGAATTTCAACATTTTGTTAAACAGCGGAAAACATCGGAACAAAATAGTGAAACTCTTCCAACATAATTATAACAAATGTAGTTATAAGGAAATTATCAACAAGAGAGATTCACATAACAATCTTCATCAACATAAAATTATCTAACAACGGAGGTAAACATATAGTTTCCTCCCAACACAAACAAAAAAAGCGTCGACCCCCAGTGTTACATATCAGAGTAGCCGCCGGCTCGACAAAAGCATAAAGGAGAGTATCATATTCTAACAAATATCCACATCTTCACTGCGGATCACCTGCGTGTTACCCATGTGGAGGCAACATTCAAACAGAAGGAGTGAGATATCATGATAATATAAAGGAAAGCATGATAAACAATATGCATTAGGTTAACACATGCATTATCACCCATTCTAAAACACAACACACCCAACACCAACACTAAGTTATCCAAGCATAAAGATAACACAACAATAATTTAACTAAATATCTCATATTAATCAACCAACAACATCATCACTACTTATCCACCAACCAACATGGAATCACATGATAACAAATCCAATTAATCACAACAATACCACATATTAGCAACATAGCGACATAGTTAATATATAATTCAATGAGACTCACAACTTGACTCAATGCATATGCATGTGGTACCAATTTTCGTGAACACTCAGGTTCACTGTTTTGATCCCCACCTCCTAGGATCATAACCACTCAGTGACCCTTCACCTCCGAAATCAGCTATCGGCCCAATCCACACAATGGGATTTTAGGTTCACCAACCACAGACCGTTGTCCACAAATGTATGCAATGCGACTATTTATGCATACAACCACTACAACATCATCGTGCACAATAACCCACCACCATGGTTATTGTACACCACCCAAATTGGCCAACAAGCATAACATATAGTTCATATAACATATATATCTTTTATGCAATCACAACAACTCAACATAATCACATTTGAAGTAATGCATTATATCACACCACATTATAACACAACCTAAATCACATCGAACAATAAAATATCACTACTCATTTTCAAAAATGTATGCAATGTGACTATTTATGCATACAGCAAAGACAACATCATCGTGCACAACAAACCACCACCATGGTTACTGTACACCGCCCAAAGTGGCCAACAAGCATGAAATATATTTAATACAATATGGATATATATATATATATATATATATATATATATATATATATATATATATGTAAGTATATATATATATATATATATATATATATATATATATATATATATGTAAGTATATATATATATATATATATATATATATATATATATATATATATATATATATATATATATATATATATATATATATATATATATATATATATATTATGCAATCATAACAAAATCATTAAAACATCCCCACATTACCATCATTAACATCACAACAACATCTTTGTAACAACACACAAGATTCGTCACTTAAACCAAGACTCTTTAGCGTACCCAACAAGTAATAATCACATTCCTAAACATATTAGACATATAAATATTGGAAAAACAATTCACCTATTTATACCATTTTAAATTTCTATTTATTTGCTTTCCAACGCTTTAAACGGTTCGTCATTTGGATATACGGTTAAAAAGTTATGATCAAAACCGTTTCTAGCACTTTTTCTATGTGCCGACACAGAGGTTGGCGCACAGGGCATGCAGGTCGACGCGTAGGGATTGTAGGTCGACTCATGCTGTTTCGGTTTTCAAAGTATTCATTTCTGGAAGCTTCATGTCGACGCACAGGACCTTCTGGTCGACGCATGCTGTTACGAATTTCAAAAATCACTTTTTTTAAAAAGCAATTTCACACTAGCTTATCATACCAGAACCTATGCTACAAATTTCCATCATCAGAGACTCAATTTTATACTAAGTTAACTTTCTAAAACTCAACTATCCCTTCTTTTACTGATGGATTAACATCATATCATCATCAATTTCATACCTACGACTCAAACCTTCAAAACTCAACAATGGAGGAAACTTATCAAAAATCCAAAACAGATTATCACACATATAGGCAAACAAAAATTCATCACATATTGAGATATTAAACAATATCATCATTCATTACTTCACAACATTCATAGCATAGAAGAACACAACAATCCACAATGTAAAAACCTAAACCCTTACCCACTATTTAACATATTATCCATTAGAAGATCAGAACCCCACCCTTACCTTGTAATTGAGCTTTCTAAACCTTCACAAATGGTGGTTCCCTCTTCTTCTTCTTCAACCCTAGTCTTTCTTCCGTTCTTCTCAAATGTTACGATTGTACAGAATAAATTATCTTTCCTTGTTTTACTTGTTTAACCCTAGGATCCTTTCTATGGCTTGCCTCTTATGTCATCACTTATTCCCCTGAACATTACCATCATGCCCCCATTCTACTTTTTCACCTTAATATCAATTTTATTATTATTATTATAATTCCAATATTATTATCATTTAGGGTTAAATATACAACACCTCCCTGTAATGTTAGTGATTTTTGCTTTTAGTCCCTAGTAAAGTTTTTTTTGTAAAATCCCCCTCGCAATTTCCAGATTCCCTCGGATACCCCCTGTGCAGAAAAGATTCCAATTTTTAGTGACTTGGCTGTCCAACTGGATTTTTATTTTATTTTTTATTTTATTTTTAAATGCCATGTAGACTTTCTTTATTTTTTAATTTAATTTATTTTATTTTTTAAATATTAAATTTTTTATGTTATTTTTTTTTACGTTTTCTTTTCTTAAATTTTTTTAATTAATTAATATTTTTTATGATTTATTTTTTAAAGTATCAAAATATTATAATTGGGCCTTCTCAAACATTCACAAGCCCATTATTAACTTAACAGGTTTTACATTTGTACTATTGGGTTTGAGTTATATAAACCCCTAAAATATTTGTTTCCCAACCGATGTGGGACTTCTTCACTAAAAACCCTTTTGAAACTGCAACTGCTTTGAAACTGCAACTGCTTTTGTCATGAGATTTGATATTGCTGCATCTGCTTTTGCTTTGAAACTGCAACTGCTTTGTTGTTGCTTTCATATTCCTATTATCTGTCTTTTGCAAATTCTCCAATGAGTTCTTTCTTTTAAAACCTTTCAAAACTTGTACTTCAACTTCAACTTGAACACTTTCTTGGTTCTGCTGTTTGGTTTTGAAAATCTGAGGTGAGAAACACTATTGAGGTTGTGGTGGGTTTTGTTCACCATTGATTTGGTAGCTTAAAAAACGAATCTTTATAGGTTTTGTTTTTTGCCCTTCTTTTTTTTGTTCCACTTCTTGGTTTGGTAGCTTGTGGCTGACAAGATAACAACAAGTATCAATTTATGTTTGGAATTAGAAACTCTTGCTGATGATTCTTTGATTCTTTTAAAGGCGTGTGTGAATTATTCATATTCTAGTGTTACCTTACCATTCTGGTTGGATAAGATAGCATTTTGTCAACAAGATTGTCATGTCTCATGTTCCTCTTCTATTCAGTTTGAAATCTTGTTTATTTTTCGAGAATTCTCTTCACCGCTACTTCATTTATTGAGCTTCCATTCCTTTCCTCACAAGTTCACTACTTGTGAAGATTCTATGGAACTGTTGTGGATGAGTTTGCTTCATGTAATTGGGTTTGGTCTAAAAGTGGGGCATCTGCTTTTAGTGCTATGTTGCTGGATTATATATATCATTTATATCAACTGGGTCATTAGTATGGACACAAAGATGGGATTTTTAGGAGATGGTGGTAAGATGTGGCTTAAATGGTGGGAGAAGAAACCAGAAATTGCAGAAGAAGCCAGAAAGAAACAGTTGAAGTGATAATAGTAAATTGATGATGATGAAATAAGAAGGAAAATGAAATCCTTTTGTGTTCATGAAGTCCCACATCGAAATGTGTAAGAGAAAAATAAGTGTTTATATACCTCTTTTGCATACCACAATATAGAACTTGAGTAATGGGTTGATCTGAAAATGCTATTGGGTCTAAAATATTATGGGAAAGCCCAATTGAAATTTTAATATATTTTCATAGAAAAATATTAATAAAAATAATTAAAAAAAATTATACGAAAAAAAATTTAAAAAGTAAAAAATAAAGATTAAAAAAAAAATATATATATATATATATATATATATATATATATATATATATATATATATATATATATAAATCCATGTGGAATTTAAAATTAAATAAAAAATGCCACGTGGACTGCCACGCAAGCAATTGGAAAGAATCTTTGCTGCAATGTGGCAATCAGGGGCCTAAGTGAGGGAATCTGGATATTAAGAGGGGATTTTTTAAATAAAAACAAATTACAAGGGCTAAAACCAAATATCGCTAACATTACAGGGGGGTGTTGTATATTTAACCCTATTATTTATAATTTTACAACTTAAATAATAATAACAATATCTCCTAAGAATTTAAATTAATAATATTAATCAAATGTTACTAATATTACTTTATTAATCATTCTCACCACACCACCAAATTCTACAAAATTAGCCACACACCCCTCACCCTTAAGGTCATTAACACTAAGGTCACTACCCCTTACCGTAGGGTACCCCAACATAACGAAACACACATAAACACATACATACACACAACACCAGATAATTTCAATTAATTAAAATAAAATGGAGCATTACAACTCTTCCACACTTAGAATATATTCGCCCTCGAAAATTAACTGACGCAAATAACTCAGGATACGACTCTTGTATTCTGCTCTCCAATTCCCACGTTATATTTCCTTTGGAAGCGCCTCCCCACACGACCTTCACGAGAGCAATCTCCTTGCCTCGAAACTATTTTGCCTCATGACCATCAATTTTCACAGGTAAAGCCTCCACATTAAAGTTATCCCTTACTTGCACACCGTCTATCGAAATCACAAGCGACAGATCTGAAATGTACCTCCTCAACTGAGACACATGAAACACATCATGAAGATTCAAAAGTGACGGCGGAAAATTGATCTGATACAGACCAACAAAACACGGTGTGAGCTTTCTAGACTTCAAAGCTCGACCAACACTAGTTACTGGAGTAACCTGCAAAAACACATGGTGACTCTCTTGGAACTTAAGTGCTTTCTGGCTGTTATCATGATAACTCTTCTGATGACCCTGCGAAGCTCTCACCCTATCTTAGATCATCTTGATCTCCTCAGTTGCCTCCTGACCAATCTCAGGTCCGAGTACAAAACTTTCGCCCGATTCATACCAACACAATGGAGTTCTACACCTCTTACCATACAACATTTCATACGGTTCCATCCTAATACTAGTATAAAAATTGTTATTGTACGTGAACCCAATCAATGACATGTGGCTATCCCAAGATCCTCCTTGGTCTAACATACATGCCCTCAGCAAATCCTACAAATACTGGATATTCCTCTCTGCCTGACTGTCCGTTTGCAGATGATATGCAGAACTCAACCTTAACTTAGTACCCAAGGCATTATGCAAACTTCCCCTAAACCTCGGCGTAAATCTCAGATCTCTATCTGACATAATGCTCGAAGGTATCCCCATGCAACTTCACAATTTCCTCAACGTACATTTCAGTTACCTTCTGCATAGAATGATTAATCTTCATCGACAAGAAATGAGCCGACTTAGTAATTCTATCCACAATCATCCAAATCGAATCATTCCCCTTCACAGTCTTTGGCAAACCCGACACAAAATCCATGGAAATACTATCCCACTTCCATCCTAGGATATTCAACGGTTGCATCAGACCCCAAGGCTTCTGATGTCCAATCTTTGACTTCTGACAAGTCAAACACGCGTTAATAAACTCAACAATTTCCTTTTTCATAATTGGCCACCAAAACTTCTTTAAATCCTGATACATCTTTGTGGCACCAGGATGAATACTCAACCTACTTCGATGTCCTTCTTCAAGAATACTCTTATTAATTTTCTGGAGCATCTACAATACACACTCTATCTGTGAACCGCGTCACACTATACTCATCGACTCAAAAGTTATCTCCGTTACCTTGGTTAATTAAGGTCAACTAATCAACCAATCTCAAATCATATTTCTGACCTCCTTTGATTTCTTCAAGAATACCACTAGTCAGTTTCAACATCCCCAACTTCACACTGTTATAAGTCGCTTCACACACCAACTCATGTCTCTAAATTGCTCGATCAATTCCAACTCTCTCACCATAAGCATTGACATATCCAAGGATTCCCTACTCAAAGCGTCAGCTACCACATTTGCTTTACCGGGATGGTAACTCAAATCAAAATCATAATCTTTCAGAAGTTCAAGCCACCTTCTCTGCCTCATATTCAACTCTTTCTAATCAAGCAAATACTTCATACTCTTATGATTACTAACACCTCAAATTTATAGCCAAAAAGATCATGTCTCCAAATTTCAACACGAACACTACAGCTGCAAATTCTAAGTCATGCGTAGGATAATTCCTTTCATGAGTTTTTTAGTTGTCTGGAAGTATAAGTAACGACCTGACCATTCTGCATCAGTACTCCATCAAGACCCATATTCGACGCATCACAATATATTATAAGAGACTCACTCGGATTAGGCAAAACCAATACTAGAGTAGTCGTCACTTTCTTCTTCAATTCCACAAAACTCTCTTCACACGCAACATCCCACACATAAGCTTGACCCTTTCGATTAAACTGAGTTAAAGGTAATGCCAACTTAGAAAATCCTTCAATAAACTTGCGATAATAACCTGCTAGCCCAAGAAAAATTTAAATTTTGGTAGCTGGCTTCGGAGTCTCCCACTGTAACACAACATCAATCTTAGAAGGATCAACAAAAATTCTGCCACTCGACATCACATGGCCTAGGAACTCACGTCCTTCAAACAGAACTCACATTTTGACAGTTTTGCATACAACCTTTTCTCTTTCAACACTTGCAACACAATTTGCCAATGCTCAACATGCTCTCCTTCTAATTTAGAATAGATCATAATATAATCAATGGAGACCACGACAAACTTATCCAAATACTCATGAAAAATCTGATTCATATACTCCATGAACAGTCCTGGTGCATTGGAGACGCCGAACAACATTCACCAAGTACTGATAGTGTCCATACCGATTCCTGAAAGCCGCCTTCTAAATATCATCAGGTTTAGCCCGAATCTGATGATAACCAGACCTCAAGTCTATCTTGCTGAAAACACAGGCACTAACCAACTGGTCCATCAGGTCATCAATTCTCAAAAGTGAATACTTATTCTTGATAGTCACCTTATTCAACTGCCTATAGTCAACACATAACCTCATACTTCCATCCTTCTTCTTAACTAACAACACGGGAGCACCCCACGGAGAAACACTCGGTCGAACAAACTTCTTCTCAAGCAATTATCCTAATTGTTTCTTCAATTCCCCTAACTCATAAGCTGACATCCTGTAAGGAGCCATTGATATTGGACTCGCACTTGGTATCAATTCCACCGCAAACTCTACTTCACGCTCTGGGGGCAAATCACGTATGTCGTCTGGAAATACATCTGGAAATTCACAGACAACAGGTAATTCAACACTTGTAACTTCACGATCAACTTACAATGATGCAAACATTGCAACATCAAGGCTTCATCTTCTAGAAGTTCATCCACTTGCTTAGCAGACAACAACATCAGCTCTCAACTATCACCAAACTCAGATCCACACTCTGGATGCAAGTCACAAATATCTTCAGGAAAACATCAGGAATTACATGCCACTGGCATTTCTCTAGCTGTCACATTGCTCTCTACTCCCAGGGAAGCAACCCTTAACAATACCTGGTCGTTCTCCCTCAGAGACATCCCAACTTGACTGACGGACAAGAAATTCAAATCCACCTCATCTTCACATATAAGAATCTGCATCGACTCATCAAAACAATCTGTAAGCACTTGGCTTAGCTCCAAACAACTCACTGTACATACCATCTAAGCTGGCAAGACGCGTCCATTCCATCCAACATGATGTTGTCTACTATCAACAAGAGATTAAGGGTGATCAGTTCCTTAATTTGTCAATAGACAACCGATAATCATGGTGGGGCATAAACCATCTTTACCAAACTATAATAGCGTCCAACGAAACACTGAGCCATCACTCCACACTTGAAGCATCTAGGAGGAGCATAAGCTTCTCCCTCATTTGTTTCATTCCCAAACTACAAATGGAAAACAAAACAAGCATCGACAGTGTTTTCACGCACATGTCGCATACTAGGGAACAAACATAATTAAACAACCTGGCCAGAAGGACCGGTCTACTCTGATACCACTATGTAACACCCTAACTTCCCCCGCTGTGGACCAATTTCCGTGACCCCCACCGATCTTGAGATGGTGAGATTCTCGTAAATCGTGCTTGTGCCACTTTCTAATTTCTAATATTTATCCTATGTGTCTTAAAAGGAAGGGGAAGGAATCTAAACTAACCCTGCGTGCAAATGTTTTCCCTACAAATGCAAAGAGATCTAGAATCGGGGGTTGGTTATACTAAGGGAAGCTATTAACATCCTAAGTGTCTATAGTACTCTATAGGAACCTTTTGTACTTTTTACTATTAGTTATCTTATCTACTTAAAATGTTTACTGTTTGATTTGGGAAAGTTCTAACCTATGGATGAGAATGAGAATGTGAGATGTTTTCGGGAGTATTTGTGAAAGGGTACGGGGAGGTAAGGGGTTTTATTTAAAGGTGTGCTCGCTAAGATCTCACAATCTTATGCCTACGTATTCCTAAAAAAGAGACTTTGGGAAATCAAAGCGTTCGTAGTTCCACCTAACTATGAGTGTAATTTGTATCTTGTTCAAAGCCCAAAAGGATGAAGCTAAAAGTTTGTTGGTTTGGAAGAAAAGACAAATTGTCATTCTTAAGGGAGATATCTCACATATTCATCACAAACATTTGAGAATGATATCATAAGGGAAGAAGCTTTGAAATTGGATGTTAAAGAATCCTAAGCAATGCCATATCTTCCTTTATGAGTCTTTGCATGCTAAGAGAAAGACCTTACCTTGAATATAGTATCAACAAGTGTGCCACTTACATCACTTAGATGAAAGAAAAGTTTTCGACCATGATAAGAGAAGAACTCCAGCTTGGATTTTGAATCAACAAGTGTGCCACTTACATCACTTATATGGAGAAAAAGTTTTTAATGTTTGATTTTGAATTGTGGTGTATAGAAGAGATATCTTCCTACAGAGATGACTCAATGTCTCATCTCTGGTGAGAAGTTGAATTATTTGAGTATCTTGTTCAAAGCCCAAGATGTTGAAGCTAAAATATTTGTATCTTGTTCAAAGCCGAAGATGTGAAGCTAAAACGTTTGTTTGTATCTTGTTCAAAGCCCAATATGTGAAGCTAAAAAGTTTATTTGTATCTTGTTCAAAGCCCAAGATGTGAAGCTAACAAGTTTATTTTCCTGAGAGGAGGTTGGCTTAACTGGGGGGAGTTTTGAAGTGATGGTCTTTGTATGAAGCCCAAGATGGAGGTTATGATGCATTTAAGAAGCCTGAAGGGTCTTTGTATGAAGCCCAAGAGGAGGATGTGATGCTTGGATAAAGCCCAAGAGGAGGCTATGGTGAAGTTAGCTTCATCCAAGGGGAACTAGTGTTTGAACTAAGTTGTAGTTGAGGGAACCTTGATGTTTGAACTATGTCTAAACTAAGGATGAGGTGTTATAAATGTCAAGAGAAACTTAATATGAATAAGTATATGACAAATATTTGACAAGTATTGAAAGTGGAGGGTTTCACACTCTTATAGAGGCCCATGCCTAAGCATGGTTAAACATGAAAAGGTGATGGGTCTTACACTCTTATAGAGGCCCATGTCTAAGCATGGTTGAACTTGAAAAGGTGAAGGGTCTTACACTCTGATAGAGGCCCATAAGTTTGAAATTTGAATGCCACTAGGGCTGTGTTTGATGAGAATTAAAGATTTGAGGTTTGAAAGAATTGAAAGCTTTGAGAAATTGAAGAAAGTTTTGAGGAGGAGGAGGGGAGGGACTTACACTCTGAAATTCTGGTACAGACATGTGATGTCAAGTGCAATGTCACAGCATCAATATCTGTTGTATGAACAAGGCAATAATAGAAACAAAAACACATAAACCACACACAAGGATTGTTCACCCAGTTCGGTCTAACAACCTACATCTGGGGGCATACCAAGCCAGGAAGGAAGTCCACTATTAGTAGTAGACACACTTCCATGACAATACCTAGACATGACACACATGACTAAGAACAATACTTAGAGGTGCTTAACAGCTTCCTCCAAGATCAATACATCTCTTACCTACAGGCTTCGAGATAAACACGATGACCATCTCACAAACCGGGTGGTTCAACAACCAACACAGCCCTTATAATCTACATGATGGCTGGCTTTTTCCCAACTAGATTTGGGCCTTCAAATCTTCTGCATCAAATCTGCAACAGATTCTCTCCTTAATAGATCTTCAATTAAATCTTCATAATTAACTCTTATTATTCTCCATATCTTTTTGCATTAAATTAGCAACAAACTAATCTTCTTCATTAATGATTGCACCAAGAAATTCGCATCCAATCTAACTAACAGATCTCCTTAAATCAACATAATGCGCGCAGCCCTAAAACCATCACAACCTGATGTTTTAATGTTCTGGTATAGTGATGTCAAGACATCGCATGTGACATCACTCTTCAGCACTTTAACTCTTTCACAAAACCAGAAGGTTAGCCAAACATAACACTAATGTTAGAAGCTCATGTTGAAACATCAACCATGACATTAACATTGTTTTACCAAAATTCAGCCAATCACAAGAACTAACAATCTCTCCCTTTGGCTAATTTTGGCTAAAACATATATATAAACATTACAGCTCAAATTACAGCAGCAATTACTATCCTATACTACTGTTATAAGTCATTTGATCCTAACAGTAATCATCAGTAGCTACTGTGTACAACAATCATGGAGAATCATCTTCTTGGCTAATTTTGAATGATGTTAGGACATCATTTTGGACATAACATCACCATAGTACAGCAACTCCAGGCAGCACATCAGGACCTAAGTAGTAGACAGTCCTGAAGTCATTTGGTGCACATGAGGAAGAAGATATCTGGCACTCCCCCACAACACATTTCTTTTTCCTTCCAGGACAGACCCAGAACAAATGTAGAAGACTCCTCCAGAAAAGAAATGTTTGTCTATACATAAAAGACCAATGGTGGCATAAGAGAATTCTGCACACTTTCATTGATCAGACACTGGGTTTAATCTGTGGCATAAGATGAAACTTAAGAAGTGTCATTCTGCCAACCCAGGTAACTCAGAACACAAGTCACAAAGACTCAACACCAACTTAAGGCTCGGGCAACCTCTTTAACATCTCTGACCCATATCTGAAGCTGCAGACTCTAGACAAAACATCTGTGCACACCATTTAGCAAAACCCTTTCCTTTCTCCCCCTTTTTAGCCACAAATTGGCAAAGGAAGCCCTCACAGAACCAGACCCAAGTAGTGCTCACCCAAAAACGAACAAACGCCATAAGACTTATGAAACAAGAACACTCACTGGCTGAAGGAGAACAGAATAACCCCTATAAATAGCTAATCAGTTACTTAGGAATTAACGAGCTTTGAATATGTCAAGGTTCTTGGTCACAGAAATGCTATTTTAGGTACTAAAAACTCCTTCCAAATTCAATGCCTACCGTCCTAACTGATCTTTACCATAAATTGTGCCAAAACAGTTCCATGCATAGTTGAAGACACGTGTTCCACCTTATCCCTACACCACTGTCCAGAATAATTCCTTGTCTGGCTCAAGACAAACATGTCCTATACCATGTTCTGACATCGCATCAGACATTGTCTACTGCCTCACAATATTATCAACCCAAGACACTTCGAAAGATTCCAAAACACAAGCACGACATCTATTGATCAGCACAACTCACAATCCCTTCTAGATTCCTCCAGAAAAATAACTTTTCCCAGATACAACAATTCTGCTCTTCAGCCTCCTCATAAGCACTAGCATACCAGCCTTAGGAATACCCAACCATACTCAGTAGTACATGTCCTATCATGTTGATTGACACCACTCTGCGCAATCTCCAATCAGCACCCTTGCCGTAATAGACCATAGACAACAGCCTTAACTCCCCCTGACATGAACACCCAATGCTCCTTATGAGGATGAATACTTGGCACCAGATAAAAGCACAATGAAATTGCCACATTCTCAACATTAAGAACTGCCACTTCTTGTATTTGTTAAGCATAATCTCATCATGTTTATTTCAGATACATGGTCTGCCAAGTCCAATATAAAAGCCCACTTGATTTGGAATTTCTTACATATTCCATACCAAATGTCTTTAGATCACTTGCAACACAAGATAAGGGCTGCCACCACCTTTTACTTGTATTAGAAGAACCCTCCTTATCTTCATCCATTTTGATCAGATCATACCACTTCAGACACTAATTCTGCTTCATCCAACTATATACGCATAATCCCAGACCTTCACACCAGACAAAGATGTTGTAACATCATGTAGGACATCAGCATTAGATAACAGCTCGCATCTTCTGCATTTCAACCACCTGATCACAAAAGAGAGGAATAAGCTCTCACACAATTCAGAAAACTGAATTCCATCCACACAACAGACAACTGCCAAGCTCCCAACAAGGTCTTTACACACAACCAGCAAATGATGCTCACTTCTTCATTCACACACTTCTGATACAGTCAGCTGATAAGGCTACCTCAGGTTGTCATCTTCACATATCAAGCTACTCCATCATGGCCGCAAAAAATAAATATCCAGACACAGATTTGCATAATTCTCTAGACAAATACTCAGTCTCCCGTCAAAGTATTTACCCTTATGCACAACATCACTAATAGACAAATACTAAGTCTCCCGTCAAAGTATCTACTATTAGACAGAATAAGATTACCTTCTCACATAAGGCATGACATTTGGTCTGACATACTTTTATGCACACTTGTGGCACTAGCTGATCCCTCTTTTATAAATTCACACCGCTGATCACTTCAGATTAGGTAAGTGGCTTGACCTGATACTCCACTATGAGTACAACTAACTTTCTTGGCTGAAAACTCAACACCTTCGGAGTGTTGTCCCAACATAAGATATAATTACCTCTTGGTTTGCTATCTTCACATGCTCCAAAACTCTACATCTTGTCAGGCTGATCTAGCATGACTTGACAATAGATCCATGTCCCCTTCACAGGCTTTTCTTCTGCCTTTAACAAGACCCTAATCTACTTCAGTCTTCACTACATTCTCCATCCAAGGCATACCTTCTACTTCATCATTCTCCCGTATGACTATGTAGACGCTCCTTATGCATAATGTAGGCACCAAGCTCCTGAACCAGAGCATAAACATCCTTCACCAAGGATATCTAACTAGATAATGCCTCAACACGAGTTAGAACATCTCTCATCCACCTTCAAGAAGAATAATCTCCTTGAGTCTTCAACTCATCACCCTTCTGCCCAAGAGTAACTTGTTCCTCAATAATAACCAGCTGCCACACTCTGATTATCTTGATCCTCCAAGGAACCTTGATCTTCGTCACATTTCCACTTGCTCAAAAGCAAACACACTTAGACTTCCTAAGCCATGGTCATGCCACATCTTCTCCTTCCTGCAGCTCCCGCAAACTGCCAAGAGAACGATATTTTTTAAGCATCCTATTGTTCATTCCTGTAGATCACCCTATCATTAGCTGATGTGCCACATCACCAACTGAGACTCCTGATGTTAAGCTAGATGTCAGAACATTATGTCATCCAACTGTTGAATTCAGCTCTACCTTCTGCCACTCAGAAGAACCTCCTCCCTTTGCAGAAACAAATTTCCATGCTCTCATAGACTTGATTCAACAATCAAGTTTGAGTAGACAACCTCCATCCTGCTTAGAAACTCCAAAGACTTCAAACCTACCACATCTGAATCTTCAGAAAATAAGTAGTCCAAGACTACCCCATAGCAATACTAAAGAAAGTCACTTCCCTTAGTAGAGCCGTCAGTAGAAAGCCAGAGATAACTGCCACTTATCCTCGACTTTCACAACCAGAGCAAACACCATGCTCCAAACCACTTAGATCAAAAATAAACTGATCCAAGCTGTAACCATCAAGATTATGATGTCTTCATAGTCTTCCATCTTCATCTTATCAACTTCCAATATTAGACCAACAAAACTTCAGTAACTTCCATAACACATTCTTCCAGAAGCTTCTTCTTATAAGCACAAGGTTCATACCTTTTATCTAACTTAAGAGTGATAACTGCCATCCTTATGCATCTAAAGCCAGAGTATAAACATACCACAGAGAATCTGCTACTTCCAATCCTTCAAGCCACAAAACTGGAAGAGTTCATTCCATACAACTAATGCAGACACCAATTGACCACAGGCTAATTTACACTGCTACTGCACACAGACTCTTGGATGCATTTTCCCTATAATATTGTCCTCAGAAAGTTTAGCTCAAACAAGGATCGTCTCCTTCTCTTCTGCTATCAAGATTACTACCTTTTCTTCAACCAGCTCCAGCTGAAATGCTATGACATTATGAACAGCATCTCAAGAATTGTTCAACTTCATAGCTTCAGTGACCCT
The DNA here is from genome assembly GCA_022829125.1 of Lathyrus tuberosus. Taxonomy (NCBI): domain Eukaryota; kingdom Viridiplantae; phylum Streptophyta; class Magnoliopsida; order Fabales; family Fabaceae; genus Lathyrus; species Lathyrus tuberosus. The sequence goes on from JALAZF010000149.1 coordinate 9,968,239, forward strand.
TCAAAACAGCTACAATCTAATAGGTCTTTGACGTAGCATTTACCATAAACTGTTGATGTGTAGCGCGATGTCGAGACATTGACATATTAAGCTCAGCTTCTTTCTTGATGAAACTTCCTCCTCCTTAGGTCACCACAACTAAGCTTAAGAGATAACTTATCAAGATCTTCACTCCCGCATGAAAGATTTGACAGTGATACTCTTTTGCTTTGGCTCTACCCTCTTCTTTCACCATCAAGAAAGATGATAAAGAAGGAATCACTGTACTGAACAGATTGGTCTTCAATGTCTGACTTGAAATATATTCTTCTTCTGATCCTTCCATGTCAAACAGTCTTTAGAAGATCCATTCACCTTATGAACACTTCTCTCCCAAACAAGGATATGAGATAATCCTCAAGTAACGTTGGCCTCTCTACCTAACCGGTTGAAGCTGTCTTGCATAAACTACAACATCATAGGATATCGTGCTGAGGAGACCAAACCCTAATGTCTTTCCAAGAGAATATCTTCCTAGAATCTCAACACCAGAGATGCAAGAACCAACCAGGGTTACAACAGATACCATGCAGCGGAACACATAACCACTCCTCAATAACCTTCAGGCACTACTCAAAACTCCTTGTACATTATCAGCATAAACCACGTGCCAACAATACTTTATCATGAATAGTCCAACCTTCACTCCAAGGGATCATCCAAACAACTCTCTTCCTTGCTCATGAACCAGAAAGTATCTTCCCAAGATCTCATCCAGAAACAGACAGGATGCCTGCTCTGATACCAATTGAAATTCTGGTACAAACATGTGATGTCAAGTGCAATGTCACAACATCAATATCTGTTGTATGAACAAGGAAATAATAGAAACAGAAACGCATAAACCACACACAAGGATTGTTCACCCAGTTCGGTCTAACAACCTACATCTGGGGGCATACCAACCCAGGAAGGAAGTACACTATTAGTAGTATCAAATTACATACTCAACAAACCAGTTGACAATCTACCTAATCTAATCACTACCCAATGACCCTTCTATCTAAGTCCACCCTAGATAAGAGACTCCATCTCACTCCCAATCATCTCAATGATGTCTAGCAGTCAACATATCAGTCACTGCATCAACAGCTTGATTTCCAAAAACTCTTCAATCACAGAAAAGTAGAAGACACACTTCCATGACAATACCTAGACATGACACACGTGACTAAGAACAATACTTAGAGGTGCTTAACAGCTTCCTCCAAGATCAATACATCTCTTACCTACAGGCTTCGAGATAAACACGATGACCATCCCACAAACCGGGTGGTTCAACAATCAACACAGCCCTTATAATCTACATGATGGCTGGCTTTTTCCCAACTGGATTTGGGCCTTCAAATCTTCTGCATCAAATCTGCAACAGATTCTCTCCTTAATAGATCTTTAATTAAATCTTCATAATTAACTCTGATTATTCTCCATATCTTTTTACATTAAATTAGCAACAAACTAATCTTTTTCATTAATGATTGCACCAAGAAATTCACATCCAATCTAACTAACAGATCTCCTTAAATCAACATAATGCGCACAGCCCTAAAACCATCACAACCTGATGTTTTAATGTTCTGGTATAGTGATGTCAAGACATCGCATATGACGTCACTCTTCAGCACTTTAACTCTTTCACAAAACCAGAAGGTTAGCCAAACATAACACTAATGTTAGAAGCTCATGTTGAAACATCAACCATGACATTAACATTGTTTTACCAAAATTTCAACCAATCACAAGAACTAACACACTCTAATAGAGGCCCAATAGTTTTAAAAATGTAATGTGCATCACACAAAGAGATATATTCATCATGGTAAGAGTTTATGAAGGAAATACTTGAACATGTAAGCAAAGATTTAATCCATGGGAGCAATTACAGAGAAGTTCAAGCAAGTATATGTATTCAAGATGAATCGAGGATCCAATGAATATAGTAAGGGAAACAACCAAGCATACTTGAACAAAAGGACATGTTTATGACAACAACATATGGATGAAGATGTAAACATACAAGAGATGACATGTGAGAATACTTAAAGATGACCAGTTTAAAGTTTAAACATTATGTGAACAGTTTAAGGCATTACTTGAGCATTTACGCATGGATACAAGTTGAACATGTTAAGACAAGTTAGTAACAACCAAACATGGATATTAGGGTTCAAACATGATCATAAGCAAGTAAGAACATCACAAAAAGTTTAGGCATACAAGTATGTATTCATAGTCATTTTCAAGACAAAATTTAAGTGTATAAGGACACCTAAACATGGTAAAAGAAACACAAAGACAAATATGCACATCATGTTTATGTAAACATGGAAAGAACATCTCATGTTAAGGCAAAATAGTCAAGCAAATAGCTCATGGTATGGACAAAGTTCAACATAAACTTTTAACATGTAAACATGCATAAAAAGGGTATAAAACTCAAGTAATAGCATAATGCACAAGTTCATAAGGTCAAACAAAGTTTCTACAAAGTGTATGTGATCCATACAAAGCAGCATGTATAAGAGAAAGTAAGGGAATCATCCAAAAGAATCAAGAGAACTTCATGGAAACCCTAAAATGGCCACATACTTTAAACATTCATAAATGCATTAAAAATATTTTTTTTTGGAGTTTTCTTTTCACAAACAGAAAATAGACAATGTCAAGAACAATTTACAAAAAGAATGGCCTCAAAATGATTAAAAATGAGAAAGTTATGACAACTTGAATTTGCAAAGAAAAATAAGAAAACAAAGTATTAAAAATAAGGGGAAGGGTCCCCATGGGTGTTGAACCCATGCTGGCTTGCTTGCAGTTCAAAAAAAAGGCCAATACAACCACATGCGCATGGTGACTAAGAATGGAAACAGGATAATATTTGTGAAACACACTTGGAAAATCAGAAAAATAAAATGAAACTGGGGCGAGGGGGATTCGAACCCCAGTTTCAAAGGTTCAAAGGACATAAGGCGCGTAGGTTTAACCACTGGGGTGGTGATACATCCATTGTATCACCCCACCCCATTAATACATATGCCTAGCAAGCTTGGTCTAGCCAGAACAAAAGGGCGCCCAAGGTTGGTCATGCCCAATATTTTCAGGTTTTATGTCATTTGCAAAACCAACCATAACTTGGTCATTTCTCCATGAAAATGGATGAAATAAAAACCAAACCTTCCTAGAATTTCCTAAGGAATCTAATGAGGCAATTGGTTTTGTCTAAAGATGCTCTCATTTTAAAATTCGATGGCTACACTAAAAATGGCCTATTCTTGCAAGTTCAACACAACAGTCATGTATATTCAAATATAGCACTAAAAAATTATTCAAACATAACATATATGATATATCAAGCATGTCTAAACTTAATGAACATCAAAGCACAACATATTTTGCAAAGTTCAAGTTCTTTAGGAACTTACCTCTTGTAGCTCACTTGCCAACTTCTAAAATGCTTGTTACAGAAATGAACCAATGCTTTGGACACCTCAAATAGACCCATAGGAAGCTTCTTGGATGCTTGGAACTCAAAGAAAACCACTGGAACAGAATCTAGCTTCTTCTTGCAAATTTGTCAAAAGTGACAAAAGGGGAACTTCACCAAATGATGTTACAGTTGAGGAACTATTGTTGGAACAGTTGTCATACCCCAAATTTTGACCACTAAGATTTCCCATCATTGTGCAAATCCTCATCACAATATGGATGAACCATCATACTTCATCAGTCTCCCCATAGATGGGTGAGCATTCACTACAATCAAACTTAGGGTTTCAAGCCCTCTCAGAGCTTTTAGACAAAGGATCAATCAAGGAATGACATGATCTTCAACTTGTCTACACCCTCAAACATACACAATGAATCAAAAGGACTCCCACTTCAAGGATTAAGCACAAGGATGCTCCCTTTTAGGTGGATCAAGCTTCAAGATCGACAGTGTCACCAAATTAGGGTTTTGGTCGACCAGGGCCTCCAAATGGAAATTTTCCTCTGGGTATGAGCCAAAGATCCAAAACATAACCTAATATGCTCTATGGAACCTCATAAACTCAATCATCCAGACAATTTTGCCTCAGGGGATGCATTAATCAAAAATCAGGATTTAGGGTTTCTTGACCTAATTCACCCCTAAGTTGACTTTTGGGACCAATTATGAACCAAGACCTCAAGAGAGGATTTGAGGATCTCCAATATGCCATATTGATCCATTTGGAACAATGGATTGATCCAAGAAGCTTGAGCAATAAGTTTCAATTTCATCTGAACCACAATTAGGGTTTCGCGGGAAAAGTCAACTGTAACTTTGACTTTTGACCAGGATATGCTCCCAAGCCCTAAGACATGATTCAATATCCTCTATGACACCCATAGAACATTTCCATCAAGTTTAATTTAGGTCAAGGACATGATTTCCTGAAGAATTGCACAGTTTGGAATTCATCGGATAAAAAGTCAACTGTGCACAAAAGTCAACTTTGACTTTTTGAGATTTTTCACAAAAATGGATTTTTAACCCTAAAATGATGTTTATGTATGATTTGAATCATCATTCATAAAAAAAATCAAAGAAAATGGGATAACTTGTAAAAGGGGTAACCATAAAAACTTAGAAAATTTTCTAAGTTATGGAAAAAAGTGACAAAGATACCAACTTTGGAGGATCATAACTCCTAAACCACAAAGGCATTTTTTCTATCCAAGGCTTGATTTGTAGATCTCATTTCCATCTACAAAAGCTTCATACTGACCTATGTCCAAATTCCTCATGGATTTTGAGTTATGGAGTGATCAAAATCAAGAAAAGTCACTTTGTTCCAACACTTAGTGAAAATTTCACTAACTCAGAATCTGCCTTACTTTTTTTCAAATGTAGGGGCATTTTTCACTTGGATCCAAAAAGTATCAAAACCAAACATGGTCAAACAGTTGTTGTATCATATAAGAGCTTTCCAAAATGGCCAAGAACATCACCAAATTCAACTTGAGCCATGAGATATGACATTGGCAAGTTGCCTTGCTGAAATCTGCCAAGGCAAGGCAGATTTTTGCACTTTTGCTTGATTTGCCAAAATCAGCCAATTCCAAGCCTTGTCATCACCTTGGACACATCTGAGGATTGAATCTAAAGGGGACAATCACTGAGTCAAGCCTCCAAAGTCCTTGGAACAAGAAATAGCATGTTGAACCTAGAATTACCCAAAATAGGGACAAGACTCCAATTTTGGATTGGAGCATTCAATGGAAGCATCAAGATGGCATGGACTGAGCCATTCTCAATTGAATTCAGTCAAGACTTATCCAAGACCAAGGGGACCAGTAGCCTGTGCCCTAACCTCTAGTCAATGGCTAGAGGAGACTTGGATTTTCATTTGCCAACATTGGCCAAACCTACTCAGCAGTTGCCATTCACTATTCCTTGCAAAACAAACTTGCTCTACTATAAATAGAGCTCAATTGTGATCAGTTTAAGTACACCAAAGGCCTACAACACTTGCCTTTCTCAAAATCATCTTCTCACTCTCAAAAATGCCTTTCTTAGCAAGTCACTATCGGGTTTTTCATTAGAGAGTAATTCCACTCAAACCAATCACACACACACACCTCATATACATCATATGTGAGCTGATCAAACACTTAAACAACATCTGGAACACTGATTTCTCAGAATCACCAGTCAATTTCTCAAGGTTTTAACCAAGTTGCAGTTGAGATGCCATGTAGTGATCCAGCCAATTTCCATCAAGTCCAAGCATTCAAACACACTCCATAGGGTGTAGGGAAGCTGTTCAGATCATCACAATTCATCTGTAACACCTCCTACTCAGAAATCAATTTGCTCTTGCTGTCACGACCTAGAGGTAAGCCTAAACTTGGCCATCTCTCAATCTATGCATATTTCCTCGCACAATACTTTTGCCAAATGTTCATAATCACGCATGGAATGTTTCCCCTCAAGTAATTGCTTTGTTTGAATCGTGTATTAAAAATCCTAGCCTTCATGCAGAATTTAGGGTTCTTGAGGATTTTTCATGATTTCTTGTTTTATGCTTAATTTAAACGAAATTAATTGCCATAGACATGATTGTGAGGTTGAAACGAGTTGATTGGTATGTGGATTGCATGATATAATCAAGTATTCAGTGAGATTGGATAGAAAATGCAAATCTGGGTAAAGCAGAAAACGCGCGTGTTCTTGGTCCATGTTCTTGGCGCCATTTTCATAAATTCAAATATTTGAATTTTGTGATTTTATTTAATTGATTCAAAAATTAATTTCTCTCTGAGTTTTAATGATTTTGAGTTGATTCTTTTTTTAATAATTCACAAAAATGTTAAAATATTTTATTTTCCCAAAAAATCCCAAAAATATTATTTATTTCATATAATTGATATTTTTGCAAAGAATTAATATTTTAATTGTTTTTGACATTTTGAATATTTTTTCCACCTTGATTTTGCAACTTTTAATGCCTTCTAATTATTTTGTAGGTCAATACTTAATTTTTGAAGCATTAATCCAAGATCACCATTTGTTTTCCATATGTTAAACAATTTTGATCATTTTAATTGAATTTTTATTCAATTAAAATACATTTTGAAAACAAATTAGGGTTTTGGATTAATTCAACCCTCATAAAACATTTTCAAAACCTTTTGGGCCTCTAATAGAGTGTAAGACCCAACCCTTTATAAATATAAACAACTTTGGGCCTCACTTATTGTATAAGTCCCGTTGTATTTCAAAAAGTTCGACGCGATCATCATCTGTTGAAAAACAAACTCTGGGCCTACCCTCGAGTAGTAAGACCCATTTCTTTTCTTTAAAAATTTCTGGGCCTCTTAATAGAGTGTAAGACCCAAACCCCATTGTACAAATAACTTTGGGTCTCACTTATTGTATAAGTCCCTCTGTACAAGTGAACGGCGCGATCGTCACCTTTTAAACCTTTTGGGGCCTCTCCTCGAGCTATAAGACCCATTCAAAACTTTGGGCCTCTAATAGAGTGTAAGACCCAATCCCCTTTTAACCAAAAACAACTTTGGGCCTCAGATATTGTATAAGCCCCTTTGTGTTAAAAGAAAATCTCGGCGCGATCGCCATTTCAAACGGAAAATCATCTGGGCCTACCCTCGTGTTATAAGCCCCACTCTTTTATTTAAACCTTTTTGGGCCTCTTGAGAGAGTGTAAGACCCATCCCTTTTTACAGAAAATATTTTTTGAGCCCCAGTCGCTTGTATAAGTCCCTCTGTACAAATTCAACAGTGCGCTCACTGATAAAACCCTGGGCCTCTCCTTGAGCTGTAAACCCCAAATCTTTCTTTTTCAAAGCACTTTCTCCTTTGATTTTGAAATATACTATTGTTTTCAATCTTTCTTTGTTGAACAACTAACCAAACAACATGGAAGCTCTACAACCGAGTAAGTGTTTATACGCTTTCATTTACCGCTTTCATATACATATAACTGTATTGTGGGGCTGTTTCGCTGTAAGTCTTCTTTCATAAACTCATATCAACTGTGTAATAATAGTATAGATATTTAGAGTTTCCCCGGCAACTACGTCTAGCACTAAGCCCGTCGATCACTCTTAATAGTCAAAACTAGATCCCCATAGGATTACCAGACACAGTCTTCCCTCCTCTTGGGGTTAAACAATATGGAGACATGAAAGGCAGCATTCTCGGTGAACCCTTTCATAAACTGTCACTCATAGAAGTTGTCAAAGAAACTCTATTCCCCAGAGATGATCTTTTCTCTGTGAATGGCATCTCTTGAGTTTCTTCCAAATTCTCAAACTTTCCTGGCTTGATCTATTCTCTGTGAATAGCCTGTCTTGAACTTCTCAGGATTTGGGGACCCACAAGCTTCCTAAAAGCATCCCCGCCTCCTCTTGGGCGTTGTACAAGGACCCGTCGGCTTCTTAGAAGTATTCACAGCCTCCTCTTAGGCTTCGTATAATGATTCTTCCTCCGGGAATGATAGCTTCCTCTTGGGCATCATACAAGGACCTATCGGCTTCTTAAAAGTTTCCAGCCTCCTCTTGGGCTTCGTACAAATTGTCCCGACGACCTCCTAGAGGTGTAGGAACAGAAATCAATCATCTTAATAGAACAGTCTTTCCAAGAGTCTACTACTGTTTCTCAAAGCATAGTACAAAAGATGAAACTCTAGACTTGGACAGTCTAATTTCCTTGAGTCTCCAAGACATTCTCAAGCTTCCTTCAAAAATAGGAAGAAAACCCGTAGACTCAGACATTCTCAATACCTTTCGGATTTCCCACTTCCTTAAAGAACAGGAAATATCCCTGATCCTCGAATCAAAATCCCTGAGTGCCAATATTATTCATATAAGAAATGATTTTCTCTTTAAATCAGCATACTGGACCTGTCACTCAACTAAAACAGCACCATAGCCTCTCTCTTGGGCTTTATACAAAGATTCTCCCCAGCAGAACCAAGCTTTTCTTAGCCTTCATCTCGGGCTTTGTACGAGATACAAAACACTCTCTTGTTGAGTATAAAAGACTCTCTTATTGAGTCCCACTTTTTTAGCCTCTGTCTTGGGCTTTGTACAAGACACAAATCACTTTCTTGTTAAGTATAAAACCCTTAGCCTCCATCTCGGGCTTCGTACGAGATACAAAAAAACTCTCTTGTTGAGTCAAATAGCCTCCATCTCGGGCTTTATACGAGATACCAAAAGACTCCCTCGTTGAGTCAAAACCTTTTATCCTCTCTCTCGGGCTTTGTACGAGACACATATTAGCCTCCTCTTAGGATTTGTATAAGAAAACCACTGGTTAATCCAATCATTCTTTTAGCATCAAAGTTGTGGCTCGTTCACAGAACACAAACATCAACAACTCCTTTCCCTTCATCTAATCGCTGTAAGCGGCAAGCCTCTGGATCCTCTACATCCATGCCACTGTCCCTCTTTTAGCATGAGAAATTCCTAAGGAAAGATGGCATTGCTCTACACTGAGTTAAAGTCTTCTCCTTCAGGTCAAAAACCCTTATAAAGGAGATTATGGCATTGCTGGATTCACATATCCCAGTTAAAGTAATCCTCCTTTATAAACCAGTCACCCAACAGTTGTGACAAACAAACCCCTCTTTAGAGGTGACAAATTCTCTCTAAAGGCAACACCTTTTAGCTTCACATCTTGGGCTTTGAACAAGATACAAATAGACTCTTTAGCTTCACGTCTTGGGCTTTAAACAAGACACCAAAACACCATTTCCTCCCATAGAATAGGAGGAACTACAATCACTCTGATTTCCCTGTTTCAATAAACGGGAATACGTAGACATAAGATTGAAAGAAAAATCGTAGCGAGCACACTAAACAAAAACCCAAAATCCCATACTTTCATACATCCGTCCTAACATCTTAACCTCTCACCCATCGACCGAACACTACTTTTAACAAAATAAACCCAATAGAGACCCCGAATCTTCGTAGCATCTGTAAACCAACAGTTTTGACTGTTTAACCTCAGTTTGCAAGCAGGGTTAATTTGAGACATCTATTTCCCTTCCTTCATCAGCTTCAATAGGATAAAAAATGAATCAAGCTGTAGATACCAATGAGCGGTAGTGCTTCGCAACCACATCCAAAATCGCTCGCTACAGAAAAATGGCGACTTCACTGGGGACGTGTCATTAGAATTTGTCTCACCTTTGTACCGAGATCTTCCCATCTATTAGGTGGAAACTTTAAAAGTGGTGCCCCGTGGGGCCGGTCTTTCTTTCTTTCTGGGATAGGACTCTTTGTTGACTTCACTAGGATCTTAGGTCAAAACGCCGTTAATTTGGGATGAAACCACGGGATGGTGACTCCGCCGGGAAACCATTTTCTGTCAGGAACTTAAGATTCTTAGCTTTTAAAGGTCTAGGACATTAGGACAAATATATATATATATATATATATATATATTACTTTTCCTAATTGACATCTATGTTTATTTTTCTGCTAATGGGAATGCGTGTGATGCCGCATGTGGAAAGATTGAGTATACAATTAAGATAAGTGATGGCGACGAGGTCGACCATCAACCTCAGTGGAGGCTTCCCAATGCAACCCATTCCCTCTCATAGGCAATGGGCCGATTGTGACGTCTGAGAAGCTGAGGAGCTAACCCTTTTGTAGTGCGGAAGCTATCGAAAATAGTTGTCACGCGATACTACCCTCATTTGAGGCTGATGATCTATTCTCGGTGAATAGCATTTACTCTAAGATTTCATACAGCTCGCTGGTGATCCGCTTGCTGTTTGTTATCCTGGGAGGAGCTGATGATTTTGAGTATAGGTACAAAAATCACCCTAGTATAAACCTTTGGGGATGGGTAGAGCCTTGACTTCATGACAACAACCCTTTGACCCCATGTTTTTTCTATGTTTTTGTATGCTGCATTCATGCATTCATTTAAAAAACATTAAAACATTCAAAAAAAAATTCTCTTCTAGTCTCTCTGTTTTTTTTTAAATAAACTAAGACTGTGATTGCAAATATCAGAGAAAAGGATTACGCTAATGGATTTCGGTAGAAGGAGAACTCATAAGTACACCTTCAGGATTCCAAAACTAGAGGATTTAAGAGGTTTGGCGAGGATGATCACAAACCAATAAGCTTTCAGAGCCAAGTACGGAGGTTTGCTATCTCTGCTAAGAGTCCATGTGATTGAGGGAATCATGGATGCGCTCATTCAGTTCTACAATCCGGTCTATCATTGTTTCACATTCCCGGACTACCAGCTAGCACCGACGCTGGAGGAATATTCTCATCTGATTGATCTACACATTACAGATCAAGCTCCATTTTCTGGACTGGAGGAAATTCCAAAGAATCAGACCATTGCAAGAGCAATTCATTTGGACGAGTTTGAGGTCAGGACTCACATGACCACTATGGGTGGCATACAAGGTTTGCCAGCCCAGTTCTTGACAAAGAAAGCCCTGTACTTCGCCAGTATCGGGAACGTGACTGCTTTTGAAAGCATCTTTGTTTTACTCACCTACGGGTTATTTTTGTTGCCCAACATTAATAACTTCGTCGATATCAACTCCATTAAGGTTTTTCTCATTGGAAACCCTGTTCCGACTTTGCTCGCAGATGCGTATCATTCTGTACACTTGGGAAATTTGTACAACGGAGGGGAGATCACATGTTGTGTACCTCTGCTTTATAAATGGTTTATCTCTCATTTGCCTAAGTCTGCTGCTTTTTGGGATCACAAGAGTGCCTTACGTTGGTCGCAGAAAATCATGTCCCTCACCAACTCTGATATAGATTGGTGTAATAGGATTTATGACGAAATCAGGATCATTGAACGTTGTGGAAACTTCCCCAACGTACCCCGTATAGGAACTAAGGGAGGAATCAATTACCATCCAGCTCTCGTTTGTCGTCAATTTGGATACCCGATGAGGCATGTCTCGTGTAATGCTCATCTGGAAGGTCTTTTCTTCAAGGAAGGAGAAAGTGACAGAGCACTAAAGACAAAAATAGTGCATGCTTGGAAACATGTTCATAAGAAAGGACGAGAGTATCTAGGAAAACCCGATTGTGTCTCGGTGGAGCCTTATCTCCACTGGGTGCAAACTAGAGCTCTCAAGCTAAAGATGCCTTATCCTCGTCATGGAGTTCTTCCACCGGGGGAGTCTGTCATGTACTTCATGACTGAGACTAAAAAGCTCCAGGTTACTCTCAACAAATTCAACGGGAGAGGAGGCCTTGGAAGAACAAGTACCGCATTCTCAACGTGGAGTGCATCAAAATACAGTAACTACTGAAGGAAAAGGACGCTCTGATTAAAATTTTGGAGCAACATGTTGTAGAGTATCAAGATGACCAAAGGAATTTGCTCGCTTCTTTCACTTGGCAAAGGAATGACAACCCGACAACGGCCCAAGAGCCCCGGTCAAAGAAAAGGAAAGTACCAGAATCAACACCCGGGTTTCTCCTCAGAGAGGACTCTGGGCCCATTAGCTTAGGTTTCTGTTTCTGCACCTTGTAATCTACTGTATTTCCATTTCTGTAATCCTTTGAATTCAATAAAAAGGGGTTTCCCCACTGTTTGATATTTGCAATCTAATTGTCGAAGTTTATTTTGATTAAACCAAAAAACAATTAATATAATCATTGCATTCATCATTCTCACATCGCGTATTCTTCTTACCTACGAATCTCACGTTTGTGTCTCGATTCTAGAGTCAAACTGTCTCATTCGTATAATACTCGGGCCAATCGTCAGAAAAAGATGGATGATCTTGAGGAAGAAAATAGAGAGTTAAAAGAAGATATTGACGCTCTGAGAGAGGATATGAGAAAGCTTTGTAACGACATGCAGGCCATGGCAGAAGCTCAGCTACAAAGGACTGTGATCTCAGAGATCACCTCAATGCCCATAGTGGAAAAGTATGATCCTAGGTATCAAATACCGAAATATCATCCTTGGGGCATGCCTGTTAACTATATCCCGGAAGGATATGTTCCGCCGATCACTGAAGATCGGGGAATCATAACAGAAGCCGCTGGGCCTGAAGGTTACAAACTTTGGGAAAGCAAAGATGCCAGGGGCATACTGAAGACTCCTGAAGGTTACAAACTTTGGGAAACGCCAAGATTCACTGTCGTAGTCACGGTACCACCCTCTGTGGTGCACACTGTCCCGGAAGGACAGATTCTACCGATACCTTCTGGTAAGAAGGAAACTATGTTCGATAAAATGGATGAATTCCAGGAACAATTCCTAGAAATGCAGAAGGAATTGCAAGCCATCCGCAGTCAGGATTTATTTGGAAAGGACGCCGCAGACCTTTGTCTGGTCCCCAATGTGAAAGTTCTGCACAAATTTCAAGTGCCCGACTTTGAAAAATACAAGGGTAACTCTTGCTCTCAGAGCCATCTGGTGATGTACGCTCGGCGAATGTCAGCTCAGACCGAGAATCAGGACCTACTGATTCACTACTTTCAGGATAGTTTAACCGGTGCCGCACTCAAATGGTACATGGGTTTAAACCGTACTACGATCAGTACATTCAGAGATCTTGGTACTGCCTTCGTCCAACAATACAAATACAATTTGGACATGGCACCGGACAGAGATCAACTCAGACCCATGTCGCAAAAGGACAAGGAAACCTTTAAGGAGTACGCTCAGAGATGGCGTGAAATTGCCGCTCAGATTTGTCCCCCTCTTAAGGAAAAAGAGATAACAAAGATCTTCTTGAAGAACTTAAGCTCATTTTACTACGATAGAATGGTTGCCAGTGCACCCACTGATTTCACCGCGATGGTGGGCATGGGAGTTCGTCTTGAGGAAGCCGTCCGAGAAGGACGTTTGGTAAAAGACGTTGGATCATCGAGTAGTACAAAACGATACGGTAGTGCTCTCCCTAAGAAAAAAGAGTAAGATATTTGGAATATTTCTCTCAGAAAGAAAAGGCGACGTTATCAACCGGTAGCAGCTGTAACTCCTGCTATCATCCCTGCGCCTATTCCTACGTATCAATCTCAGGTTGCGCAGAGCCAACCTAATCAGCAAAGGACACAACAGCCTCTTCAGCTGGCTCGTCCTCCATACAATAACAACCGTACAACGCGGCCACCAGGGTTTGATCCTATACCCATGTTATACGCAGAACTATTTCCGTTACTACTGGCTAAGGGGCACATCCAGACTAAGTCTCCTCTTACAGTACCGGAAAATCCACCTTTTTGGTTTAAGGTGGATCAGACATGCCCTTATCATCAAGGAGGACCAGGGCATAACATAGAGAATTGTCTCAATTTCAAATCCGACGTGCAAAAGCTTGTTAGGAGCGGGCTCTTATCTTTCAAAGATACGAATCCCAATGTTCTCATAAACCCGCTGCCTCAACATGAGAAAGCTGCAGTCAACTTGATTGAGAAAGAATTTAACAATGTCTATCAAATTCACGATGTACTCTTGCTGAGGACCAATCTGGTCAGGATGCATTGTAGACAGAGTGGGTACGGCCATGTGCCACCTCATAATTATCATCAGTGTGATTCTTCTCTAAAAGTAATCAAGGATGTTTTGTGGTGTAATCAGCTCTACAGGAACAGATGGATCTAGGATGGATCCAAGAGCACCGAGTTCGTACAGGATGCTCTTTCAGCGTCAGATGGATCTTGGATGGATCCAGGACTACCATGATAGGAATCCCTATCAGATCAATATGGTTCAGATCTCCGACATTCGCTTGATGAATACCAACTTGGTAGAATTGCATGCTGAGCAGGTCCGACTCGGATTCCTGATATCACATAATTATCACAGCTGTAAAGCGGGTTGCGAAAACGATCAGGGATGTGCCCTTGTCCAGGAGGCACTTCAGCACTTGTTAAATCATTGGTGGATGCCAATCTACATGGATGAGGATACTCAGCAAATTAGTATCAATAATAAAAACCCCACTCAGCGCCAAAGTCAGGATGTCCGACTCATGGAAGCTAACCTGGTGAGGTTACATTGTATTCAAAATAGGCGTGGCCAGGTGCCACCACACAATTATGAACGTTGTGGAGTCTGTTCAGAAAGTAACCAATGGTGTTACCTTGTGCGAACAGCCCTCCAGGGGCAATTGGATCGTGGAGAGATTCGCCCATATCCAGGTTTCGGACCCATCAATTGGTCGCCGAACTACCTTACCAATCAAATTGAGGACGTTGTCGTCATCTCTGATCATCACAGAACTAGGGATGTTTTCACCATCATTCCTCTGCTTGATGAATCCAAAGTTCCCAATCGGGAACGGATCGAGATTACGTACGATGGTCAGAAAAACCAGAAGGTTCCCATAGTCATCTATCTGCCGGGACCACTACCGTATGAATCAGCTAAGGCAATCCCTTACAAATACGGTGCAACGATAATTGAAAATGGAAAGGAAATTCCATTACCCTCCGTCGTGAATATTGCAGACATCAGTCGTGTAACAAAGAATGGTAGAATTTTTAACAGAGGAGTTGGAGAGTCCAACAAAGAAAAAGAACGTCAGACAGAAGCTCCCGATCCACCAGTCGGTCAATCCAGTAATCCCGACCTTTCGAAAAACAATGATGAGATGCTGAAGCTCATCCAAAGGAGTGGATATAACATTATTGATCAGCTGTTACAGACTCCTTCAAAGATCTCGATATTATCACTATTACTTAGTTCAGAAGCGCACAGGGAGGCTCTACAGAAAGTCTTGGAGCAAGCCTTTATGGAACAGGATGTAACAATCAGACAGTTTAATAGTATTGTCTCTAACATCACTTTCTGTAATAATTTAGGATTTAGTGATGAGGAATTACCTAAAGAGGGTCGTCGTCATAACATGGCGCTCAATATTACAATCAACTACCAGGACGATGCTTTAGCCAGCGTACTGGTAGACATAGGGTCAGCCCTGAATGTTATGCCGAAGTCCACTTTGACTCAATTATCATTCAAAGGCCCTCCGATGAGAACCAGCGAGGTCGTCGTCAAAGCATTCGACGGATCCAGAAAAATGATTATCGGCGAAGTTGATCTTCCCATAACTATTGGTCCTCACACTTTCCAAGTCACCTTCCAGGTCATGGATATCCAGGCAACGTACAATTGTTTATTAGGAAGACCTTGGATACATCAGGCTGGAGCGGTCACCTCAACCCTTCACCAAAAGCTAAAGTTCGTCCAGAACGGCCAACTCATCACAGTCTGTGGGGAACAGGCCTTGCTCGTCAGCAATTTATCGTCATCCACTTATGTGGCACCAGAAGGGATAATCGGAACCCAGTTTCAAGCGCTTTCGCTACACAAGGATGAATAATCCGGAGGAGGAACTTTGATTTCCTTATACAAAGATGCTATTAAAGCAGTCGAGAGTACCGATACAACAGGATGGGGACAGCTTGTCATTCCTACTAGCAATATAACAAAGAAGGGTCTTGGACTTTCTGCAACCTGTACCCGGACAGCTGCTAACGATGAAAGTCTTCATCCCATTCAGAACTTCTTCCACAGTGGAGGTTTCCTTCACCTAGTGCCTCAAGAAGTGTATACCATCAATTAAGATGATTTCTCTGATATGGAGGAAAAATGGGAGTCCTATCTTAACAAGGACGGTTATACGTCTCAGGAAGAGGTGCCTACGCCCTTTTGGTATCCCGCACAGAGTCCGAGATTTATACCACGGTCAGATGTCGAAACGATATACGGAGGTTGTGATCCGGAAGGATGTCGTGCTCCGCCAAATTCATTAGAGGAGGACACTCTGATGAAAGACAACTTTGACCACAACTACCATGGCCCGATGGATGGCCTGCCAA
Organism: Lathyrus tuberosus; assembly: GCA_022829125.1. Taxonomy (NCBI): domain Eukaryota; kingdom Viridiplantae; phylum Streptophyta; class Magnoliopsida; order Fabales; family Fabaceae; genus Lathyrus; species Lathyrus tuberosus. The sequence goes on from JALAZF010000149.1 coordinate 9,984,604, forward strand.
TGTGGCAGCCTTACCCAGGAGACTTGGGGCCAGAAAGTCAGCCGAGTAATGAAACTCATCTAAACATCATTGAACAGAATACCTGTGTCCCCACCATGTCATGGGATCAACACTCAGGTCATTCAGAAACTACTCAACATGACGGTGAATTTGCAACGTTTGCAGGACTTGAATTCATCAACTATGTTTTTCCTGAGGTCAACGTCATCGAGAGGGATGACTCCTCCAGTTCCAAAGAAGTGTGGGACACCTTGGGACAACCGAGTGGGAAATACGACTTCATGGTCAAGTACATCGCTCCCGAAAGTTCTCGTATCAGGCTCGAAGATATCCAGCCAACTGGATGGGGAGATACAGCTGAGAGCACAAATTCTATGCAAACTGCAACTGAGGAATCCTCCTACGACAACTCTACCTAAGAGACAGATTCCAATGATTCTGCTCCACCAGAGATCAACGTCATTTCTGAAGACAAATCAAGAAAGGTGCCAGACTTTGTGATTCACCGAGGAGTTCCCCGCCAATGGGTTGCTGTCGATGTTCCGAAGGTCGTTCGCCAATCAAAGTAATTGCCATCTTTAATCTTTCACCCTGCCCAGGTGAAACGGGTGTTTTGATAGGGCTCGCTTTCTGTAAATTTTCCCTCTTTGCTTCGCCCAAAGCGACAGAGTTTTGTTGTATAGGGCTGTAGTTTCAAGGATCGACTTGTTCATTAATAAAATAACGTCGTTCTGTAATTTCCGCATTAATTGATGTTTTCTCTTTTCGCTTTTCTCAGAAAATGGTACTCCTAAAAAACAATTCAATAATAAAAACAAGCAGTAAAAGAAAAATACACTGCACACACTTGCATTTTCTCTATCTCTTCTAAACACGAATCATCACGTCATGCAGATTGCTTGTTTTAAACCCCGTTGAAACATACATCCGATGCCTTCTCCCAACTTTGAATTCCCGGTATTTGAGGCTGAAGAAGAAGATGACAACGAAATTCCAGAAGAGATCTCCCGACATCTCAGACAAGAGGAAAGGTCCATTGAACCTCACAAAGAGCCATTGGAAACGGTAAACTTGGGTTCGGAAGAAGAGAGAAAAGAAATCAGGATTGGGGCACTGCTCAGTCCAATTGCCAGGGAGGGTTTGATAAAGCTTCTCAAAGAATTCCCCGATGTATTCGCTTGGTCCTATCAGGATATGCCAGGGTTGGATACCAGCATCGTGGAACATCATTTACCGTTAAGATTGGAATGTCCGCCAGTAAAGCAAAGGTTGAGACGCACTCATCTGGACTTGGCCATCAAAATCAAAGAGGAGGTACAGAAACAGATTGACACAGGTTTCCTCGCCACATCAGAATATCCTCAATGGTTATCCAATATCGTACCTGTTCGAAAAAGGACGGAAAAGTCAGAATGTGTGTTGATTACAGAGATCTGAATAAGGCTAGTCCAAAGGGTGACTTTCCTTTACCACACATTGATATGCTGGTAGACAGTACAACAAAGTTCAAAGTTTTCCCCTTCATGGATGGATTCTCGGGCTATAACCAGATCAAAATGGCGCCGAAAGACATGGAGAAAAGACTTCGTTTCATTACCCCATGGGGTATCTTTTGTTACAAGGTAATGTTGTTCGGTTTGAAGAATGTCGGGGCAACCTATCAATGGGCCATAACTACTCTGTTTCATGACATGATACACAAGGAAATCGAGGTATATGTCGATGATATGATTGCAAAATCTAAGACAGAAGAGGAGCATGTGACCCACCTGTCAAAACTTTTCGAGCGTCTAAGAAAATACAAACTCCGCTTGAATCCCAACAAATGCACCTTCGGTGTCCGCTCAGGGAAACTCTTAAGGTTTATCGTCAGCCAGAAAGGAATTGAGGTCGATCCTGACAAGGTCAAGGCCATTCAAGAAATGCCTTCTCTGAAAACTGAAAAACAAGTCAGAGGATTCTTGGGACGTTTGAACTACATCTCCAGATTCATATTCCTCATGACTGCCACATGTGCGCCGATTTTCAAGTTACTCAAAAAGAACTAGGATTGCGTTTGGACAGAAAATTGTCAAACCGCCTTCGACAGTATTAAGGAATATCTGTTGAATCCTCTGATTCTATCACCTCCAGTGGAAGGAAGACCACTGATTATCTACCTCACAGTCTTGGAAGACTCAATGGGGTGTGTACTTGGCCAACAGGATGAAACCAAACGGAAAGAGTCTGCCATTTACTATCTAAGCAAGAAATTCACCGACTGTGAAACTCGGTACACGATGCTCGAGAAAACTTACTGTGCTTTGGCTTGGGCAGCCAAACGTCTGTGCCAATACATGATTTGTCACACTACTTGGTTAATCTCCGAAATGGATCCAATCAAGTACGTCTTTGAAAAACCTGCTCTCACGGGAAGGATTGCCCATTGGCAGATGTTGCTATCAGAATATGACATAGAGTACCACGCTCAGAAAGCCGTTAAAGGAAGTATTTTAGCCGATCATTTGGCTCATCAACCGATTGACGATCAAGAATCAATCGGGTTAGACTTCCCAGACGAAGATGTCATGTACCTAAAAATGAAAGACTGCGATGAACCGCTACCCAGTGAAGGGCCAGAACCAGGTTCCCAGTGGGGACTAATCTTTGACGGAGCAGTTAATCATTATGGAAACTGAATTGGGGCAATAATTGTTACCCCTCAGGGTACCCACATTCCTTTCACCGCTCGACTTATGTAACGCCCCAATTTGTTTAATTGTATTTAATTATTTCAATTATGTGAAGTTTGTGAAATGTGTGGATTTATTGTATTTTACCTGCTAATTGAGTTAATTGGTTAATTTCTCTGATAGATAAAATATTTGCATTAAATTATAATTTCTTTTCAACTTTTATTTCCTGAAATATATTTCATCATTGTTGTTATGTTTTATCGCATTTTGAGAGCGTTTGCGAGATATTTGAGCTGAGGGGTATTTTGGTCTTTTGCTTGGTTATATTTTTCATAAAATAGAAACTTTAAGAGAAAAAGAGAGAAAAGAGAAAGGAAAGAAGGAAAAGAAGAAGAAAGAAAGGGGGAAGAGAAAAAAAGAGGAAAATCGAGAATAGCTCTGTTTCAAGCGCGATTAATCGGGTAAGGGTGAGAAGTTTCAATTATATCTTGCTTGTGTATGTATATGTGTTGTTTATGTATGTGTTTTGGTTGTTTTTACAACTTTTTCTCTAATTGATAAATTGATGAATAATTGTTAGAAATCGATGTTTTCGCGGTAGAAACTCGATATAAACTGCGTAGAATACTTGTTGATTATGTTGGGACATGTTTGGGTTGATATATTGTGATTTGGAAGTGTTTAGATGAGATTTGGAGAGGTTTTGGGGTGAAATTCGTAACAAAATTGATGCAGGAAAAATTCTGGGTTTCACTGCCCATACGCGTATGGGACAGGGCAATACGCGTATGGGGTAGGGCAATACGCGTATTGGTTAGGGCAATACACGTATGGCAAGGAAGGAAAGTAGGCAATATGCGTATGGGGCTAGGCAATACGCGTATGGCTCAGGGCAATACGCGTATGGCTCAGGGCAATACGCGTATGGCCAGCAAGGGTGCAGAATGTTGTCTTTTCGCGATTACTTTTCTTGTTAAGTCCGTAACTTTTGATCTGATTATCCGCTTTGAACGTTCTTTATATCGTTGGAAAGCTAATGAAATGTTCTTTCTTATTAAAATGATTTCGAGATTGTCGGCCGATTTAATTATGTTGGGAATTTGGAATAGTGTCGTTTTGTCGACTTTTACTGTATTAATTGTGTGTAATTGATGTGTATCATGCAATGTGCTTTTGATATGGATATTGTATGACTTGTGTAATGTTATATGATGTGAATGCATGTGATGACATGTTGTGATGATGGTTTGTGGCCTAAGGGCAAGTAAATGTAATGTGTTATGTTTGGTTGTAAATGCATGATTATGGTTGCATATATGTGGGAAGATGCATTTGATTGTCATGAGTCCTTGTATGCCAAGCATCATGATATGTATCTTGTGATGTTATGTGCCCTAGTGGGTGTGAGCAACGAATCGATTCCAGAGGGAATCTTTTATAACATCGTGAGCCTTAAAAATAAGAGGACTAAAAGCGATCGGATCGGATCGTGCGCCTTAAAAATAAGAGGACCGAAAGCGATGGTTATAGATGATCGTGTGCCCGTGTGGGGTGTGAGCGATCGGATCGTGAGCCTTATACAAAGAGGACTAAAAGCGATCCATAAACGTCGTGAGCCTTATACAAAGAGGACCGAAAGCGATGGGGAACATCGTATGCCCGACGGGGAGTTACATTAAGTAACCAGCAATGGTTCCAATAGTTCCTGAGTGAACTAGTGTTGAGATGATGGATGGATGGTACCGCATATGCATTGCATAGAGTCGTTGTGTCGGTCTCTGTGCATTTGCATAAATCATGAATGATTTGATTATGTGTGAGAATTGTGAATGGATGCATTTTGTGTGGAAAATCATAAATGGATTGATTATGTGTGGAAATTGTGAATTAATTGATTATGTGTTGAGATTTATGTTTGAATTGGTGAATTGATGTGCATGTGCGATAAATGCATTGGTTGTGGATAATATGTCTTATGTGTAGGCATGTGCTATGTGATGTGGTGGTGTGTTTCTATATGTTATGACTAAGGTGTGCCTTATGTGTGAATATGTGATTATGTGAGTATAATTGGTTTATGTTATGTATATGTGGCATGATATATATGTTAATATGCGATGATGTGGTGAGAATAACTATGCATGTGAATTTTTATGTGTTTGCATATTATTATGCAATCTTGATTTAGTTGTTATTTCTCACCCTTCTGCTGTGGTTTATTGCTCTATGAGGCAATTGCAGATTAGTGTCTTGGAGGCTTTTGTGGAGATTAGTCCTTCGTCCTTTGTCGTCTGTCTGCTCTGATACGTAGCACGGGAGTCGGGGAACGATTATGTTATATATGTATATAATTGTTGAATATATTTTGTATTACTTTTGTATGTGTACTTTGACGTTATAAAACAATTTATTTTGTAAAACAAGTCGGTTATGGATCTTCCGCTTTATTCCATAATTGACATTTCCTTTTATATGGAAAAAGTTTCCCCTTGAGGGTATTCAATTGTCTGTGTTATGTATCAAATATTATGAGCAGGGATTGTGTTTTCTTTCCATTGATGTGGCATCCTTGTTTCTGTCGGAAAAATAAATTTTTATTTACTCTGATTTATTTATGCATTATTTATTCGCGATGGGAATTGGGGTGTTACAACTTACGTTCAAGTGTACAAACAACAAGGCCGAATACGAAAAATGTATTATGGGTCTCGAAGAAGCGATTGATTTAAGGATCAAAAACTTGGACTTATACGGCGACTTAGCCCTGGTTATCAATCAGATAAATGGAGATTGGAACACATACCAATCAGGACTGGTTCCTTACAAAGGCTATGCAAGAAGGTTGTTACCCTTCTTCAACAGAGTCGAGTTTCATCATATCCCTCGTGATGAGAATCACATGGCTGATGCATTAGCCATTATCTCTTGCATGATTAGTGTAGGTCAATGAAACGACTTACCTAAGATCGACATCATGCGCCTTGAATGGTCCGCTTACATCTTCATGATTGAAGCAGTCATAGACAACAAACCTTGGTATCACGATATCAAATGCTTCCTTAAAAAACAAGAGTACCCACCTGGGGCACTAAGGAAGGACAGAAAAACCCTTAGAAGGCTAGCAGGTAGTTTTTTCCTAAGCGGTGATACTCTCTATAAGAGAAGTTTTGACATGGTCTTGCTCTGATGCATAGACAGACCAGAGGCAGACATGCTGATAAAAGAAATTCACGAAGGGTCCTTTGGCACTCATGCCAACGGACACACAATGGCGAGAAAAATTCTGAGAGTAGGGTACTATTGGTTGACAATGGAATCCGACTGCTACAAGTACATGAGGAGGTGTCATAAGTGCCAGATATACTCCGACAAAATTCATGTACCGCCTTTTTCCATATGGGGAATCGACACAATTGGAATGATTGAGCCCAAAGCTTCGAACGGACATCGGTTCATCCTTGTAACCATTGATTACTTCACCAAGTGGGTCGAAGCAGCATCATACGCTAATGTAACCCGACAAGTGGTGGTCCGATTTATCAAAAACAGTATCATCTGCCGTTATGGTGTTCCGAGCCAGATCATTACTGATAATGGATCTAAATTGAACAATAAGATGATGAAAGAGTTGTGTGCAGAGTTCAAGATCGAACACCATAACGCATCTCCCTACTGACCCAAGATGAACGGAGCGGTAGAAGCGGCTAACAAGAACATCAAGAAGATTGTTCAGAAGATGGTTGTAACCTACAAAGACTGGAACGAGATGCTACCCTTTGCTCTTCATGGTTATCGAACATCTGTCCGCACTTCAACAGGGGCAACCCCTTTCTCTCTAGTATATGGGATGGAAGCAGTGCTCCCCATCGAAGTAGAGATCCCATCAATCCGGGTATTGATGGAAGCAAAGCTTACAGAAGCTGAATGGTGTCAAAGTTGACACGATGAACTGAATCTGATTGAAGAGAAGTGAATCACGGCACTATGCCACGGTCAGTTGTATCAACAGAGAATGAAGAAGGCGTTTGACAAAAAGGTCCGACCTCGCGTCTTCAGCAAAGGAGACCTTGTGCTCAAAAAGATACAATCATTTCTCACTGATTCTCGGGGTAAATGGACTCTGAATTATGATGGACCCTATGTGGTCACGAAAGCTTTCTCAGGCGACGCCTTGAGACTTGCAACCATGGACGGAGAGGAATTTTCCTACCCCACGAATGTTAATGTAGTCAAGAAATACTTCGCCTAAAAAAAACTTCTCGGTGGATTGAAAACCCAAAAGGGTGGTCCAGGCAAAAGTTAGAGACAAAATAAAAAAAATCATCCCGGTGGATTGGAAACATCACAGTACAATCCAAGAAAAAGTTAGGGATAATGGCAAGTAACTATGTTCAACAGAGGCAAGTCCCTCAGCAGCAGCGGTTACACCATCCATCGGAGGAAAACTCCAGTCAAGGTCATCTTCGACAGAAGCTCAGGATGCCCAGAATTCAAAGTTGGTTGAAGGATAGTGGTCATTATGTTTCAACGTAGCCCTTTTTCCCTGTAAATTACCATTTTCTAACTTTGTAGATACTCTTTGGAATCACGCGTTTGGCTGATCTCCATCTTATCAATAAAATTTGAGCCCTTGTGCTTTTGTTTGTAATTTCCATTTGTTTTAGCTTTACAGAATGACATTTTAACATGCTCAACGATTCTTGAAATAAAACAAAAATGAATTTACTTGTAAAACTTTTTCTGCTTTAAAATAAAGATGGCAATTTCTTTTGACTGTTGAACATCAAAAGAGCATCAACCGCTTCTCCAGAAGTAAGCGAACTTCAAAGTGCAGAATCAAAGTACTCCTTCTAACCCAGTACGCCTAAATGAAGGGATCAACTGTGTCAGAGACCTTGTTTTGTCTGACACGCCTCGGCCGAGTTCTCATCTCCTAAGCCCGATTAACGGTATTCCCCGCGAGGACTACTTCTCCTAAGCAAGGTAGAATTGTTATCTTGAACCAAGTGATGCGGCCGAGTATCCTGTCGTGTTCATCCATCAGTTTGTATGTCGCTTCAGTTTTGTCAGCATATACATACATATATCATGCATTATTTATTTACATTTACATTCATATTGCATCACTATCACTCTGGTCGGTCTTATCCCCTAGTGATAAAAGTCCTCTCAATCGAGTTGTCGATTCTTTCCTCGTCAGGAAGTAAATCATCTGAACAATCTCGCCTCCAGTTATTTCTAAATTGAAGATAGGTCCTGGACCACTTTGATAACTTGAGCCTCTGAAAAACCAGAGAAACTTTCAACAGATATCACTCTTCGCCATTGAAGATGATATCCTTGCTTTCCCGGATTAAGGAAAATCCCGAGAGAAAGCCTCATAATCAGAGATTCGGTGATATGGCAGTTTTTCTCTGAGAGAACCACTGATGAAAAGGTCATTGGCACCTCAAAAATGGATCCCATCATATGGCATTTCTCCGGGAAAATCCCGAGAAAAGAATGATGTAAGACCCCAAACGAAGGCAGTCTTTCAAGGGACTCGCATTCCCCAAATAGAGTCAACAAATGGCATCTCCAACAGAGAAGTTTGTACACCTCTACAACTCAGACGACTGGATTCCCCAGCAAGTATGACGTCAACTTTTTCCGTCAAATGGCATCTCCCCAAGAAGATTCGGCGAGAAGTTTGAGGAAAACTGCTATGAATAACGTCCCTTGTCAATAAAGTTTATTGACAAAAGAAACTTAGACCAGTTCCTTGGTAGGAAACCAGGATCGAGAGGAAGTTTAAATCAGAAACTAAGACCAGTTCCTTGGTAGGAAACCAAGAACGAAGGGAAGTTTATATCAGAAACTGAGACCAGATCCTTGGTAAGAAACCAGGATCGAGGGGAAGTTGACAAAAGAAAACTAAGACCAGTATCGAGGGGAAGTTGACCTTTTCTAAGCATCATTGCTCAGCAAAAGAAGATGAATGCGATCTGCCATTCATAACCACCATCAAAATTTCGGGTATTCCGATATTTAATCCTCTTGCACCCCGAATGCCCGAATACCTTCGTCATTCACACCTTCGTGTCCAAGAAGATTAAATAGGGGCATCTGTCATACCCCAAATTTTGACCACTAAGATTTCCCATCATTGTGCAAATCATCATCACAATATGGATGAACCATCATACTTCATCAGTCTCCCCAAAGATGGGTGAGCATTCACTACAATCAAACTTAGGGTTTCAAGCCCTCTCAGAGCTTTTAGACAAAGGATCAATCAAAGAATGACATGATCTTCAACTTGTCTACACCCTCAAACATACACAATGGATCAAAAGGACTCCCACTCCAAGGATTAAGCACAAGGATGCTCCCTTTTAGGTGGATCAAGCTTCAAGATCGACAGTGTCACCAAATTAGAGTTTTGGTTGACCAGGGCCTCCAGATGGAAATTTTCCTCTGGGAATGAGCCAAAGATCCAAAACATAACCTAATATGCTCCATGGAACCTCATAAACTCAATCATCCAGTCAATTTTGCCTCAGGGGATGCATTAATAAAAAATCAAGAATTAGGGTTTCTTGACCTAATTCACCCCTAAGTTGACTTTTGGGACCAAATATGAACCAAGACCTCAAGAGAGGATTTGAGGATCTCCAATATGCCATATTGATCCATTTGGAACAATGGATTGATCCAAGAAGCTTGAGCAACAAGTTTCAATTTCATCTGAACCACAGTTAGGGTTTCGCGGGAGAAGTCAACTGTAACTTTGACTTTTGACCAGGATATGCTCTCAAGCCCTAAGACATGATTCAATATCCTCTATAACACCCATAGAACATGTCCATCAAGTTTAATTTAGGTCAAGGACATGATTTCCTGAAGAATTGCACAGTTTGGAATTCATCGGATAAAAAGTCAACTGTGCACAAAACTCAACTTTGACTTTTTAAGATTTTTCACAAAAATGGATTTTTAACCCTAAAATGATGTTTATGTATGATTTGAATCATCATTCATCAAGAAAAATCAAAGAAAATGGGATAACTTGTAAAAGGGGTAACCATAAAAACTTAGAAAATTTTCTAAGTTATGGAAAAAAGTGAGAAAGGTACCAACTTTGGAGGATCATAACTCCTAAATCACAAAGCCATTTTTTTCCATCCAAGGCTTGATTTTTGGATCTCATTGCCCTCTACAAAAGCTTCATCCTGACCTATGTCCAAATTCCTCATGGATTTTGAGTTATGGAGTGATCAAAATCAAGAAAAGTCACTTTGTTCCAACACTTAGTGAAAATTTCACTAAGTCAGAATCTGCCTTACTTTTTTCCAAATGTAGGGGCATTTTTCACTTGGATCCAAAAAGTATCAAAACCAAAAATGGTCAAACAGTTGTTGTATCATATAAGAGCTTTCCAAAATGGCCAAGAACATCACCAAATTCAACTTGAGCCATGAGATATGACATTGGCAAGTTGCCTTGCTGAAATCTGCCAGGGCAAGGCAGATTTTTGCACTTTTACTCGATTTGCCTAAATCAGCCAATTCCAAGCCTTGTCATCACCTTGTACACATCTAAGGATTGAATCTAAAGGGGACAATCACTGAGCCAAGCCTCCAAAGTCCTTGGAACAAGAAATAGCATATTGAACCTAGAATTGCCCAAAATAGGGACAAGACTCCAATTTTGGATTAGAGCATTCAATGGAAGCATCAAGGTGGCATGGACTGAGCCATTCTCAACTGAATTCAGTCAAGACTTATCCAAGACCAAGGGGACCAGCAGCCTGTGCCCTAACCTCTAGTCAATGGCTAGAGGAGACTTGGATTTTCATTTGCCAACATTGGCCAAACCTACCCTGCAGTTGCCGTTCACTATTCCTTGCAAAACAAACTTGCTATACTATAAATAGAGCTCAATTGTGATCAGTTTAAGTACACCAAAGGCCTACAACACTTGCCTTTCTCAAAATCCACTTCTCACTCTCAAAAATGCCTTTCTTAGCAAGTCACTATCGGGTTTTTCATTAGAGAGCAATTCCACTCAAACCAATCACACACACACCTCATATACATCATATGTGAGCTGATCAAACACTTAAACAACATCTGGAACACTGATTTCTTAGAATCACCAGTCAATTGCTCAAGGTTTTAACCAAGTTGCAGTTGAGATGCCATGAAGTGATCCAGCCAATTTCCATCAAGTCCAAGCATTCAAACACACTCCATAGGGTGTAGGGAAGCTGTTCAGATCATCACAATTCATCTGTAACACCTCCTACTCAGAAATCAATTTGCTCTTGCTGTCACGACCTAGAGGTAAGCCTAAACTTGGTCATCTCTCAATCTATGCATATTTCCTCGCACAATACTTTTGCCAAATGTTCATAATCAAGCATGGAATGTTTCCCCTCAAGTAATTGCTTTGTTTGAATCGTGTATTAAAAATCCCAGCCTTCTTGCAGAATTTAGGGTTCTTGAGGATTTTTCGTGATTTCTTGTTTTATGCTTAATTTAAATGAAATTAATTGCCATAAACATGATCGTGAGGTTGAAACGAGTTGATTGGTATGTGGATTGCATGATATAATCAAGTATTCAGTGAGATTTGATAGAAAATGCAAATATGGGTAAGGCAGAAAACGCGCGTGTTCTTGGTCCATGTTCTTGGCGCCATTTTCATAAATTCAAATATTTGAATTTTGTGATTTTATTTAATTGATTCAAAAATTAATTTCTCGCTGAGTTTTAATGATTTTGAGTTGATTCTTTTTTTAATAATTCACAAAAATGTTAAAATATTTTATTTTCCCAAAAAATCCCAAAAATATTATTTACTTCATATAATTGATATTTTTGCAAAGAATTAATATTTTAATTGTTTTTGACATTTTGAATATTTTTTCCACCTTGATTTTGCAACTTTTAATGCCTTCTAATTATTTTGTAGGTCAATCCTTAATTTTTGAAGCATTAATCCAAGATCACCATTTGTTTTCCATATGTTAAACAATTTTGATCATTTTAATTGAATTTTTATTCAATTAAAATACATTTTGAAAACAAATTAGGGTTTTGGATTAATTCAACCCTCATAAAACATTTTCAAAATCTTTTGGGCCTCTAATAGAGTGTAAGACCCAACCCTTTGTAAATATAAACAACTTTGGGCCTCACTTATTGTATAAGTCCCGTTGTATTTCAAAAAGTTCGACGCGATCATCATCCGTTGAAAAACAAACTCTGGGCCTACCCTCGAGTAGTAAGACCCATTTCTTTTCTTTAATACTTTTTGGGCCTCTTAATAGAGTGTAAGACCCAAACCCCCTTGTACAAATAACTTTGGGTCTCACTTATTGTATAAGTCCCTCTGTACAAGTGAACGGCGCGATCGTCGCCTTTTAAACCTTTTGGGGCCTCTCCTCGAGCTATAAGACCCATTCAAAACTTTAGGCCTCTAATAGAGTGTAAGACCCAATCCCCTTTTAACCAAAAACAACTTTGGGCCTCAGATATTGTATAAGCCCCTTTGCCTTAAAAGAAAATCTCGGCGTGATCGCCATTTCAAACGGAAAATCATCTGGGCCTACCCTCGTGTTATAAGCCCCACTCTTTTATTTAAACCTTTTTGGGCCTCTTGAGAGAGTGTAAGACCCATCCCTTTGTACAAAAAACAATTTTTGGGCCCCAGTCACTTGTATAAGTCCCTCTGTACAAATTCAACAGTGCGCTCACTGATAAAACCCTGGGCCTCTCCTTGAGCTGTAAACCCCAAATCTTTCTTTTTCAAAGCACTTTCTCCTTTGATTTTGAAATATACTGTTGTTTTCAATCTTTCTTTGTTGAACAACTAACCAAACAACATGGAAGCTCTACAACCGAGTAAGTGTTTATACGCTTTCATTTACCACTTTCATATACATATAACTATATTGTGGGGCTGTTTCTCTGTAAGTCTTCTTTCATAAACTCATATCAACTGTGTAATAATAGTATAGATATTTAGAGTTTCCCCGGCAACTACGTCTAGCACTAAGCCCGTCGATCACTCTTAATAGTCAAAACTAGATCCCCATAGGATTACCAAACACAGTCTTCCCTTCTCTTGGGGTTAAACAATATGGAGACATGAAAGGCAGCATTCTCGGTGAACCCTTTCATAGACTGTCACTCGTAGAAGTTGTCAAAGAAACTCTATTCTCCAGAGATGATCTTTTCTCCGAGAATGGCATCTCTTGAGTTTCTTCCTGTAGCGAGCGATTTTGGACGAGGTTCTTAAGCGCTGGTCGCTCTCTGCGGTTTGAGCTTAAAACTACAGGTCGATTCATTTTTTATCTTATTGTGAGCTGAATAAGGAAGGGAAATAGATGTCTCCAATTAACCCTGCTTGCATACTGAGTTTAAACAGCGGTCTGTTAGGTTACGGATGCTATCAATGTGGGGGGGGCCTTGTACTGGTTATTTGTATTTTCGCCAATACGGTTCTTCTTTCTTTTAATCTAGGCAAAGGGTTTCTGACGGGGAACAAGGGTTAGGATGTTAGGACTGATGCTTTTGAATTACTGCTTTTAATTGACGGAGATATGGGATTTGGGTTTTTAGTTGATTGCGCTCGCTAAGATCTTTTCTTTCGATCTTATGCCTACGTATTCCCGTTTACCGAAACAGGGAAATCAGAGTGTTCGTAGCTCCTCCTATTCTATGGGAGGAAATTGGTTTTTGGTGTCTTGTTCAAAGCCCAAGACGTGAAGCGAAAGGTGATTTGTATCTTGTTCAAAGCCCAAGATGTGAAGCTGAAAGGTCTATTTGTGTCTTGTTCAAAGCCCAAGACGTGAAGCTGAATGACCTCGGCTTTAGAGAGAATTCGTCATCTCTAAAGAGGGGAGAAGGAGAATTACGTTAACTGGGATACGTGGATCCGAGCAATGCCATAATTTCCGAAGAAAAGTTTTTAACCTGAAGGAGAAGACTTTAACTCAGTGTAGAGCAATGCCATCTTTCCTTAGGAATTTCTCTTGCTAAAAGAGGTACAGTGGCATGGATGTAGATAATCCAGAGGCTTGCCGCTTACAGCGATTAGATGAAGGGAAAGGAGTTGTTGATGTTTGTGTACTGTGAACGAGGCACAGTTTTGATGCTAAAAGGTTGATTGGATCAACCAGTGGTTTTCTTATACAAAGCCTAAGAGGAGGCTACTTTCTGCTAGGAAAATCATTATACAAAGCCTAAGAGAAGGCTATTTAGGTGTCTCGCACAAAGCCCGAGAGAGAGGCTACAAGGGTTGACTCAACAGGAGAATCTTTTATACTCAACAAGAGAGTTTTTTTTTGTATCTCGTATGAAGCCCGAGATGGAGGTTGTTGCTTGTTTGGCTCAATAAGAACCTTTTTGTATCTCGTATAAAGCCCGAGATGGAGGTGAAAAGGTGATTGACTCAACGAGGGAGTCTCTTATGTGTCTCGTACGAAGCCCGAGAGAGAGGCGAAAAGGTTGTTTGACTCCACTGGGGAGAATTTTGGCATCTCGCACGAAGCCCGAGATGGAGGCTATTGTAACTGTTTCAGTTGAGTGACAGATCCAATATACTGATTTTAAAAGAGAAAATCAGTTCTTATATGAGTAACACTGTACACAGGGATTTAATTTGAGGATCAGGGATATTTCCTTCTCTTTGAGGAAATGGGAAATCCAAAGGGTATTGAGACTGTCCGAGTCTGCGGGTTTCCTTCCTATTTAACGAAGGGTGCTTGAGAATGTCTTTGAGACTCAAGGAAGTTAGACTATCCATGTCTAGAGTTTCATCTTTTGTACTATGCTTTGAGAAACAGTAGTAGACTCTATGAAAGGACTGTTCTATGAGGATGACTAGGTTCTGTTCCTATACCTCTAGGAGGTCGTCGGGACAATTTGTACGAAGCCCAAGAGGAGGCTGGAAACTTTTAAGAAGCCGACGGGTCCTTGTACGAAGCCCAAGAGGAGGTTATCATTCCCGGGGGAAGAGATCATTATACGAAGCCTAAGAGGAGGCTATGAATACTTCTAAGAAGCCGTAGTGTCCTTGAATAATGCCCAAGAGGAGGCCGATGCTTTTAAGAAGCCCGTGGGTCTATCATCTCCTTTCCATTAGGAGAGATAACTCTTTTAAAGATAAAAACCACTGGTAAATGTGCGAGGTTTACTATCCAGCGACTTTTAGCTTTTAAAGAGGGTTCCTTAGTTAAGGTCCAAGATTATGACCGTAGTGGGTACCCAAATCCCGAGACATTCAAGGCAAGCTATCCACAAGGAATAGATCAAGTCAGGAAAGTCCGAGAATTGGGAAGAAACTCAAAGATGCCATTCACGGAGAATACATTCATCTTGGGGAGTAGAGCTTCTTGACGATTCCTAAGGAGGATAGCCGAAGAGAAGACTGTATCTGGTGCTCCTATTGGGGATCTAGGCATCTATTTCTACGAATAAATGAAACGGCGTCACCTAGTTCTAGACGTAGTTGTCGGGGAAACTCGAAATATCTATACTATTATTACATAGTAGATATGAGTTTATGAAAGGAGACTTACAGTGAGCAGCCCCACAATACAGTTTATAATATGAAAGCAGTAAATGAAAGCGATAACCACTTACTCGGTTGGAGTGCTTCCATGCTGTTTGGTTAGTTGTTCAACAAAGAAAGATTGAAAACAACAGTATATTCAAAATCAAAGGAGAAAGTGCTCTGAAAAAGAAAGATTTGGGGCTTACAGCTCAAGGAGAGGCCCAAGGGTTATTTTAAAAAGGCGACAATCGCGCCGTTTGTTTTTGACGGTATCGGGACTTATACAATATACTGAGGCCCAAAAATGATTTGGTCAAAAAAGGGATTGGGTCTTACCCTCTATTAGAGGCCCAAAAAGTTTTAAGAAAAAGAAATGGGTCTTACTACTCGAGGGTAGGCCCAGGTTTATTTCAAAAAAGGACGACGATCGCGCCGTTTACTTGTACAGAGGGACTTATACAATGGATGAGGCCCAATAAGTTTTTGTACAAGGAGGGATGGGTCTTACACTCTCTCAAGAGGCCCAAAAAAGTTTTTAAAGAAAAGAAATGGGTCTTACTACTCGAGGGTAGGCCCAGATGATTTTTTCGTTTAAAAATGGCGATCGCGCCGAGGTTTTCTTTTAACGCAGAAGGACTTATACAATAAATGAGGCCCAAGATGTTTTGGTTAAAAGGGGGATTGGGTCTTACACTCTAATAGAGGCCCAAAGTGTTTTTGAAAATGATTTATGAGGGTTGAATTAATCCAAAACCCTAATTTGTCTTCAAAATGTATTTAATTGAATAAAAATTCAATTAAAATGATCAAAAATTGTTTAACACGTGGAAAACAAATTGTGATCTTGGATTAATGCTTCAAAAATTAAGTATTGACCTACAAAATAATTAGAAAACATTAAAAGTTGCAAAATCAATGTAGAAAAAATATTTAAAATGCCAAAAACAATGAAAATATTAATTCTTTGCAAAAATATCAATTATATGAAATAAATAATATTTTTGGGATTTTTTGTGAAAATAAAATATTTTGACATTTTTGTGAATTATTAAAAAAAGAATCAACTCAAAATCATTAAAACTCAGAGAGAAATTAATTTTTGAATCAATTAAACAAAATCACAAAATTCAAATATTTGAATTATTCAAAAATGGCGCCAAGAACAGCTGAAGAACACGCGCGTGTTCTTGGTTTCTCAGATTTGCATTTTCTATCCAATCTCCATGAATACGTAATCATATCATGCAATCCACATATCATTATGCTCGCCTCAACCTCACGATCATGTCTATGTACTTTAATTTCATTTAAATTAAACATACAACAAGAAATCACGAAGAAACCTCAAGAACCCTAATTTCTGCATGAAGGCTGGGATTTTTGATACACGATTCAAACAATGCAATTAATTGAGGGAAAACATTCCAAGCATGATTATGAACATATGGCCAAATTATTGTGCGAGGAAATATGCATAGATTGAGAGATGACCAAGTATGTGCATAGATTGAGAGATGACCAAGTTCAAAGTGATTTTTGATTTGGAGGTGTTACAGATGAGTTGTGATGATCTGAACAGCTTCCCTACACCCTATGGATTGTGTTTGGATGGTTGGACTTGATTGAAGTTGGCTGGATCATTTTTTGGTACCTCAGCTGCACTTTGGTTAAAACCTTGAGCAACCAGCTGGTGATTTTGTGAAATTGATGTTTCAGAAGTAATTTAAGTGTTTGGATCACTTCTATATGATTTATGTGAGGTATGTGAGTGATTGGTTTGATTGGAATTGCTCTCAAACTCAAAACCCGATAGTGACTTGCCTTAGAAGGCAAAATTGGAGTGAAAGAAGAGATTTTGAGGAAAGCATCTGTTAGATGGCTTTGGTGTACTAAAACTGACCACAATTGACCTCTATTTATAGTAGAGCAAGTTTGTTTTGCAAGGAATAGTGCATGGCAGCTGGTAAGTAGGTTTGGCCAATGTTGGCAAATGAAAATCCAAGTCTCCTCTAGCCATTGACTAGAGGTTAGGGCACAGAGCTTTGGTCCCCTTGGTCTTGGATAAGTCTTGACTGATTTCAGATGAGAATGGCTCAGTCCATGACACGTTGATGGTTCCATTGAATGCCTCATTCCAAATTTGAAGTCTTGTCCCTATTTTGGCCATTCTAGGTTCAACATGTTATTTCTTGTTCCATGGACTTTGGAGGCTTGGCTCAGTGATTGTCCCCTTTAGATTCAATCCTCTGAGGTGTCCAAGTGGATAGGAGCAATTGAATTTGGCTGATTTTGGCAAATCGACCAAAGTTGCAAATTCTGCCTTGCCTTGACAGATTTCAGCAAGGCAACTTGGCAATGTTGTATCTCATGGTGTAGGTTGAATTTGGCAATGTTCTTGGCCATTTTGCAAAGCTCTTACATGATACAACAACTGTTTCAACAAGTTTGGCTTTGATCTCTTTTGATTCCAAGTGAAAAATCTCCCTACATTTGGCAAAAAGTGAGGCAGAATCTGACTTAGTGAAAATTTCACTAAGTGTTGGAAAAAGTGACATTTTCACTTTTCAGCCACTTTGATCACTCCATAACTCAAAATCCTTAATGAATTGGAATGACTTGTAGTTGAAGTTTTTGTAGGTGATAATGAGGGCTACAAATCCATATTTGCATGAGAAAAAATGGCCTTGTGGTTTAGGAGTTATGGTCCTTCAAAGTTGGTACCCTTGCCACTTTATTTTTAACTTAGAAAAAATTCTAAGTTTTATGGTTACCCCTTTTACAAGTTATCTCACTTTTCTTGATTTTTCTTGATGAATGATGATTCAAATCATACATTAACATCATTTTAGGGTTAAAATTCCATTTTGGTGAAAAATCTCAAAAAGTCAAAGTTGACTTTTGTGCACAGTTGACTTTTTATCAGATGAATTCCAAACTGTGCAATTCTTCAGGAAATCATGTCCTTGACTTAAATCAAACTTGATGGGCATGTTCCATGGGTGTCATAGGGTATATTCAATCATGTATTAGGGTTTGGGAGCATGTCCTGGTCAAAAGTCAAAGTTACAGTTGACTTTTTCCTTAAAACCCTAATTGTGGTGCAGATGAAATTGAGACTTGTTGCTCAAACTTCTTGGATCAATCCATTGTTCCAAATGGATCAATATGGTATATTAGAGACCCTCAAATCATCTCTTGAGGTCTTGGCTCATGGTTTGTCCCAAAAGTCAACTTAGGGGTGAATTAGGTCAAGAAACCCTAATTCCTGATTTTTGATGAATGCATCCCCTGAGGAAAAATTGACTTGATGCATGGGTTCATGAGGTTCCATGAAGTATATTAGGTTATGTTTTGGATCATTGCCTTGTGCCCAGATGAAAATTTTCATCTGGAGGCCCTGGTCGACCAAAACCCTAATTTGGTGACACTGTCGATCTTGAGACTTGATCCACCTAGAAGGGAGCAGCCTTGTGCTTAATCCTTGAAGTGGGAGTCCTTTTTGATCCATTGTGGATGTTTAAGAGATTAGACAAGTTGAGGATCATGTCATTTCTTGATTGATCCTTTGTCTAAGCACTCAGAGAGGGCTTGAAACCCTAATTTTGATTGTAGTGGATGCTCACCCATCCTTGGGGAGACTAATGAAGCATAAAGGTACATCCATATTATGATGATGATTTTCATAATGATGGGAAATCTAAGTGGTCAAAATTTGGGGTATTACAGATGCCCCTATTTAATCTTCTTGGACCCGAAGGTGTGAATGACGAAGGGATTCGGGCATTCGGGGTGCAAGAGGATTAAATATCGGAATACCCAAAATTTTGATGGTGGTTATGAATGGTAGCTTACGCATTCATCTTCTTTAGCTAAGCAATGATGCTTAAAAAAGGTAAACTTCCCCTCGATCCTGGTTTCCTACCAAGGAACTGGTCTCAGTCTCTTTTGAAATAAACTTCCCCTTGATCCTGGTTTCCTACCAAGGAACTGGTCTTGGTTTCTTTTGAACTTCCCCTCGTTCTTGGTTTCCTACCAAGAACTGGTCTCAGTCTCTGAAATGAACTTCCCCTCGATCCTGGTTTCCTACCAAGGAACTGGTCTTAGTTTCTTTTGTCAATAAACTTTACTGACAAGGGACGCTATTCGTAGCGGCTTTCCTTCAAACTTCTCGCCGAATTTTCCTGGGGAGATGCCATTTGAGTGGAAAAAGTTTTGATGTCAGACTTGTTGGGGAACCCATTCATCTGACTTGTAGAGTTGTACAAACTTCTCTGTTGGAGACGCCATTTGTTTCTACTGGGGAAAGCGAGTCTCTTGAGAGACTGTTTTCGTTTGGGATCTTTCATCATACTTTTCTCGGGATCTTCCCGGAGAAACGCCATATGACGGGGTCCAATTTTGAGGTGCCGATGACTTTTTCATCAGCAGGGTTTTTCGGAGCAAAACTGGCGTGCTGCCGAATCTCTGGTTACGAGGCTTTCTCTGTGGATTTTCCTTAATCCGGGAAAGCAAGGATATCATCTTCAATGGCGAAGAGTGACACTTGTTGAAAGTTTTCTCTGGCTTTTCAAAGGTTCAAATTATCAAAGTGGTCAAGGACCAACTTCTTTCCAGAATTAAACTGGAAGCGAGGTTGTTCAGACACAGTATTTCCTGACGAGGCAAGAACTGACAACTCGATTGAGAGGACTTCTACCACTAGGGGACAAGACCGACTAGAGTGATAGTGATGCAATATGAAATGTGAATGCAAAACAAAAATGCATGAAGTACGTATGTATATGCTGACAAAACAGACGCGACATACAGACTAATGGATGAACACAATTGGATACTCGGCCATCGCGGAGCGAAGAAGTACCGTTGATTCAAAATAGCAATTCCACCTTGCTTAGGAGAGATAGTCCCGTTGGGAGCTATGTTGATCGGGCTTAGGAGATGAGAACTCGGCCGAGGCGTGTCGGACGAAACAAGGTCTCTGACACAGTTGATCCCTTCATTCAGGCATACTGGCTTAGAAGGAGTACTTTGATTCTGCACTTTGAAGTTCGCTTACTTCGGGAGAAGCGATCGATGTTCTTTTGATGTTCAACAGTCAAAAGAAATGCCATCTCTAATTTAAAAGCAGAAAAAGTTTAACAAGTAAATTCATTTTTGTTTTATTTCAAGAATCGCTGATTAAGTTTAAACAACATCGTTCTGTAAATCTAAAACAAGTAAAGAATTACAAACAAAAGCACGAGGGCTCAAATTTTATTGATAAGATGGAGATCAGCCAAACGCGTGATTCCAAAGAGTATATACAAAGTTAGAAAATGGTAATTTACAGGGAAAAGGGCTACGCTGAAACATAACGACCACTATCCTTCTACCAACTTTGAATTCGGGGCATCCTGAGCTTCCGTCGAAGATGACCTTTGACTGGAGATTTCCTCCGATAGATGATGTAACTACTGCTGAGGGACTTGCCTCTGTTGAACATAGTTACTTGCCATTATCCCTAACTTTTGCCTGGATTGTACTATGAGATTTCCAATCCATCGGGATGATTTTTTTCATGTCTCTAACTTTTGCCTGGACCGCCCTTTCGGGTTTTCAATCCACCGAGACGTTTTTTTTTTAGTTTAGGCGAAGTATTTCTTGACTACATCAACATTCGTGGGGTAGGCAAATTCCTCTTCGTCCATGGTTGCAAGTCTCAAGGCGCCGCCTGAGAAAGCTTTCGTGACCACATAGGGGCCATCATAATTTGGGGTCCATTTGCCCCGAGAATCAGTGAGAAATGATTGTATCTTCTTGAGCACAAGGTCTCCTTTCCTGAAGACACGAGGTCAGACCTTTTTGTCGAACGCCCTCTTCATTCTTTGTTGATACAACTGACTGTGGCATAGTGCCGTGATTCGCTTCTCTTCAATCAGGTTCAGGTCATTGTGTCGACTTTGACACCATTCAGCTTCGGTGAGCTTCGCTTCCATCAATACCCGGATTGATGGGATCTCTACTTCTATGGGGAGCACTGCCTCCATGCCATATACTAGAGAGAAAGGGGTTGCCCCTGTTGAAGTGCGGATAGACGTTCGATAACCATGAAGAGCAAAGGGTAGCATCTCGTGCCAATCTTTGTAGGTTACAATCATCTTCTGAACAATCCTCTTGATGTTCTTGTTAGCCGCTTCTACCGCTCCGTTCATCTTGGGTCGGTAGGGATATGAGTTATGGTGTTCGATCTTGAACTCTGCACGCAACTCTTTCATCATCTTATTGTTCAAGTTAGATCCATTATCAGTAATGATCTCGCTTGGAATACCATAACGGCAGATGATATTGTTTTTGATAAATCGGACCACTATTTGTCGGGTTACATTGGCGAATGACGCTGCTTCGACCCACTTGGTGAAATAGTCAATGGCTACCAGGATGAACCGATGTCCGTTTGAAGCCTTGGGCTCAATCATACCAATCATATCGATTCCCCATATGAAAATGGCCACGGGGAAGAAAGAACTTTGAGATGTGACGGCGGTACATGAATTTTGTCGGAGTATATCTGACACTTGTGACACCTCCTCATGTACTTGTAGCAGTCGGATTCCATGATCAACCAATAATACCCGGCCCTGAGAATTTTTCTCGCCATTGTGCGTCCGTTGGCATGAGTGCCAAAGGATCCTTCATGAATTTCTTTCATGAGCATGTCTGCTTCTGGTCTGTCGACGCATCGGAGCAAGACCATGTCAAAATTTCTCTTATAAAGAGTGTCACCGCTCAGGAAGAAGTTTCCAGCCAATCTTCTGAGGGTTTTCCTGTCTCTTCTGAGTGCCCCAGATGGGTACTCTTGTTTCTAAAGGAAGCATTTGATATCGTGATACCAAGGTCTGTCGTCTATGACTGCTTCAATCGCGAAGATGTAAGCGGGCCGTTCAAGGCGCATGATGTCGATCTTAGGTATGTCATTCCATCGACCTACACTAATCATGGAAGAGAGTATGGCTAATGCATCAGCCATGTGATTCTCATCACGAGGGATGTGATGAAAGTCGACTCTGTTGAAGAAGGGTAACAACCTCCTTGCATAGTCTTTGTAAGGAATCAATCCTGATTGGTATGTGTTCCAATCTCCTTTTATCTGGTTAATAACCAAGGCTGAGTCGCCATATACGTCCAAGTTTTTGATCCTTAAATCAATCGCTTCTTCGAGACCCATGATATATGCTTCGTATTCGGCCTCGTTGTTCGTACATTTGAACGTAAGTCTGGCAGTGAAAGGAATGTGGGAACCCTGAGGGGTAACAATGATTGCCCCAATTCCGTTTCCATAATGATTGACTGCTCCGTCAAAGATAAGTCCCCACTGGGAACCTGGTTCTAGCCCTTCACTGGGTAGCGGTTCATCGCAATCTTTCATTTTTAGATACATGACATCTTCGTCTGGGAAGTCAAACCTGATTGATTCTTGATCGTCAATCGGTTGATGAGCCAAATATCGGCTAAAATACTTCCTTTAACGGCTTTCTGAGCATGGTACTCTATGTCATATTCTGATAGTAACATCTGCCAACGGGCAATCCTTCCCGTGAGAGCAGGCTTTTCGAAAACGTACTTGATTGGATCCATTTCGGAGACCAACCAAGTAGTATGACGAATCATGTACTGGCGAAGACGTTTGGCTACCCAAGCCAAAGCGCAACAAGTTTTCTCAAGCATTGTATACCGAGTTTCACAGTCGGTGAATTTCTTGCTTAGATAGTAAATGGCAGACTCTTTCCGTTTAGTTTCATCTTGTTGGCCAAGTACACATCCCATTGAGTCCTCTAGGACTGTGAGGTAAATGATCAGTGGTCTTCCTTCCACTGGAGGTGATAGAATCGGAGGATTCAACAGATATTCCTTGATACTGTCGAAGGCGGTTTGGTAATCTTCTGACCAAACGCAATCCTGGTTCTTTTTGAGTAATTTGAAAATCGGCGCGCATGTCGCGGTCATAAGGAATATGAATCTGGAGATGTAGTTCAAACGTCCCAGGAATCCTCTGACTTGTTTTTCAGTTTTCGGAGAAGGCATTTCTTGAATGGCCTTGACCTTGTCAGGATCAACCTCAATTCCTTTCTGGCTAACGACGAACCCTAGTAGTTTCCCTGAACGGACACCGAAGGTGCACTTGTTGGGATTCAAGCGGAGCTTGAATTTTCTTAGACGTTCGAACAATTTTGATAGATGTTCAACGTGCTCATCCTCTGTTCTTGATTTTGCAATCAAATCATCGACATATACCTCGATTTCTTTGTGTATCATGTCATGAATCAGAGTAGTCATGGCCCTTTGATAGGTTGCCCCGGCGTTCTTCAAACCGAACGGCATTACCTTGTAACAAAAGGTACCCCATGGGGTAATGAACGAAGTTTTCTCCATGTCTTTCGGCGCCATTTTGATCTGGTTATAGCCCGAGAATCCATCCATGAAGGAGAATACTTTGAACTTTGCTGTGCTGTCAACCAGCATGTCAATGTGTGGCAAAGGAAAGTCATCCTTTGGACTTGCCTTGTTTAGATCTCTATAATCAACACACATTCTGACCTTTCCATCCTTTTTGGGAACGGGTACGATGTTGGCTAACCATTGAGGATATTCAGATGTAGCAAGGAAACCCGCGTCAATCTATTTCTGTACTTCCTCCTTGATTTTGATGGCCATGTCCGGGTGAGTCCGTCTCAACCTTCGCTTTACTGGCGGACATTCCGATCTTAACGGTAAGTGATGCTCCACGATGCTGGTATCCAACCCTGGCATATCCTGATAGGACCAAGCGAACACATCGGGGAATTCTTTGAGAAGCTTTATCAAACCCTCTCTGGCAGTTAGACTGAGCAGTGCCCCAATCCTGATTTCTTTTCTCTCTTGCTCTGAACCCAAGTTTACCGTTTCCAACGGTTCTTTGTGAGGTTCAATGGACCTTTCCTCTTGTCTAAGTAGTCAGGAGATCTCTCTTGGAATTTCGTTGTCATTTTCTTCTTCAGCCTCGAATAACGGGAACTCAAAGTTGGGAGAAGGCATCGGATCGTATGTTTCAACGGGGTATAAAACAAGCAATCTGCATGACGGTATGATTCGTGTATAGAAGAGATAGAGAAAATGTGCAGTGTTTTGATTTTACTGCTTGTTTTTATTTTTGAATGTTTTTTAGGATTACCATTTTCTGAAAAAGCAAAAAGAGAAAACAGCAATTAATGCGGAAATTACAGAACGACGTTATTTTATTAATGAACAAGTCGAATCTTGAAACTACAGCCCTATAAAACAAAACTCTGTCGCTTTGGGCAAAGCGAAGAGGGAAATTTACAGAAAATGAGCCCTATCAAAATATCCGTTTCACCTGAGCAGGGTGAAAGGTTTAAAGATGGCAATTACTTTGACTGACGAACGACCTTCGGAACCTCGATGGCAACCCATTGGCGGCGAACTCCTCGGTGAATCACAAAGTCTGGCACCTTCCTTGATTTGTCTTCAGAAATGACGCTGATTTCTGGTGGAGCAGGATCGTTGGAATCTGTCTCCCAAGCAGAATTGTCGTAGAAGGATTCCTCTGTTGCATTTTGCATATCATTTGTGCTCTCAGGTACATCTCTCCATCCAGTTGGCTGGATGTCTTCGAACCTGATACGAGAGCTTTCGGGAGCAGTGTACTTGACCATAAAGTCGTATTTTCCACTTGGTTGTCCCAAAGTGTCCCAAACTTCTTTGGAACTGGAGAAATCATCCCTTTCGATGACGTTGACCTCAGGAAAAGCATAGTTGATGAATTCAAGTCCTGCGAACGTTGCGAATTCATCTTCATGTTGAGTATGACCTGAGTGTTGATCCCATGACGTGGTGGGGACATAGGTATTCTGTTCAATGACGCTCAGCTGAGTTTCATTGTTCGGCTGACTTTCTTGCCCCCAGTTTCCTGGATAAGGTTGCCACATTGGCAGACCATCCATTGGGCCATAGTAATTGTGGTCAAAGTTGTCTTTCATCGGAGTATCCTCCTCTAACGAATTTGGCGGAGCACGACATCCTTCCGGATCACAATCTCCGTAGATCATTTCGACGTCTGATCTTGGTATAAATCTCGGACTTTCTGTAGGAAAGCAAAAAGGCATAGGCACCTCTTCCTGAGACATATAACCGTCCTCATTAAGATAGGACTTCCACTCTTCATCTGCGTCAGAGGGATCTTCCTCATTGATAGCATGAACTGTCTGAGACACTGGGTGGAGAAAACCTCCATTGTGGAAGAAGTTTTGAAGGGGATGAAGACTTTCATCGTTGGCGGCTGTCTGGGTACAGGTCGCAGAAAAACCAAGACCCTTCTTTGTTTTATTGTCAATAGGAACAACAAGCCGTCCCCATCCTGTCGTATCGGTACTCTCGACCGCTTTGATAGCATCTTTGTATGAAGAAATTGAAGTTCCTTCTTTGAACTAATTGTCCTTGCTCACCGATAGTGCTTGGAACTGAGTTCCAATAACCTCCTCGGGTTCCACACAAGTAGATGATGATAAGTTACTCACAAGCAAGGCTTGTTCCCCACAAACCGTGACAAGTTGATCATTCTTGACGAACTTTAGCTTCTGGTGGAGGGTTGAAGTAACCGCTCCAGCCTGATGTATCCAAGGTCTTCCTAATAAACAACTATATGTTTCCCGGATGTCCATGACCTGGAAAGTGATTTGGAAAGTGTGGGGACCAATAGTTATGGGAAGATCCACTTCGCCGATAACTATTTTCCTGGATCCGTCGAACGCTTTGACGACGACCTCGCTGACTCTCATCGGAGGGCCCTTGAATGATAATTGCATCAAAGTGGATTTTGGCATAACATTCAGGGCTGACCCTGTGTCTACCAGTACGTTGGCTAAAGCATCGCCCTGGCAGTTAACTGTAATATTGAGCGCCATGTTATGACGGCGACCCTCTTCAGGTAATTCTTCATCACTAAATCCCAAATTATTGCAGGAAGTGATGTTAGAGACAATACTATCGAACTGTCTGATTGTTACATCCTGTTCCACAAAGGCTTGCTCCAAGACTTTCTGTAGAGCCTCCCTGTGGGCTTCTGAACTGAGTAATAGTGATAATACCGAGATCTTTGAAGGAGTCTGTAACAGTTGATCAACAATGTTGTATTCACTCCTTTGGATGAGCTTTAGCATCTCATCTTTGTCTTTTGAAAAGTCGGGATTACTAGATTGACCGACTGGTGGATCAGGAATTTCTGCCTGAAGTTCCTTTTCTTTGTTGGATTCTCCAACTCCTCTATTGAAGATTCGACCGCTCCGTGTTACACAACTGATGTCTGCGATATTCACGACGGAGGGTAATGGAATTTCCTTTCCATTCTCGATTATTGTTGCACCGTATTGGTAAGGGATTGCCTTAGCTGATTCATACGGTAGTGGCCCCGGTAGATAGATGACTATGGGAACCTTCTGATTTTTCTGACCATCATAAGTAACCTTGATCCGTTCCCAGTTGGGAATTCTAGATTCGTCAAGTAGAGGGATGATGGCAAAAACATCCTTAACTTGCTCGGCAAGGTAGTTCGGCGACCAAATGATGGGTCCTGAACCTGGATATGGACGAATTTCTCCATGATCGACCTGACCCTGAAGAGTTGTTCTCCCAAGGTAACACCCTTGGTTACTTTCTGAACAGACGCTACAACTGTCATAGTTGTGTGGTGGCACCTGACCACGCCCACTTTGAATGCAATGTAACCTCACTAGGTTACCTTCCATTGAACGGACATCCTGACTTTGACGATGAGTAGGATTCCTGTTATTGATACTAATCTGCTGAGTATCTTCATCCATGTAGATTGGCATCCGCTAGTGATTTAACAAGTGCTGAAGTGCCTCCTGGACAAGGGTACAACCTTGATCGTTTTCGCAACCCGCTTTACAGCTTTGGTAATCATGTGATATTAAGAATCCGAGTCGGACCTGCTCAGCATGTAACTCTACCAGGTTGGTATTCATTACGCGGATATCGAAGATCTGAACCATGTTGATTTGATAGGAGTTCCTATCATGGTAGTCTTGGATCCATCCAAGATCCATCTGACGCTGGAGGGTCTCTTGTATGAAAGAGCATCCCTGTTTGTTTACCGAGCAAATCAGACAGGAACTGTAATCGTGTCGCGGCAGATTATGATATTGGCTTTGCCTTGAGTGCATCGCCACCAAGTTGACATTCATCGCACGGATGTCGTGGTTTTAAATGACGTTGGAATTCGTGTAAACCATGTTAACTCCACGAACTCGGTGCTCTTGGATCCATCCAAGATCCATTTGTTCTTGCAGAGCTGCTCGCACTACAGAACATCCTTGGTTGTCTTTAGAGCAGATATCACACTGGTGATAATTATGAGGTGGCACATGGCCATATCTACTCTGTCTACAATGCATCTTGACCAGATTGGTCCCCAATAAGAGTACATCGTGAATTTGATAGACATTGTTAGTCTCTTTCTCAATCAGATTGACTGCAGCTTTCTCGTGTTGAGGCAGCGGGTTCATAAGAACATTAGGATTCGTATCTTTGAAAGATAAGAGCCCGCTCCTAACAAGCTTTTGCACGTCGGATTTGAAATTGAGACAAATCTCAATGTTATGCCCTGAACCTCCTTGATGATAAGGGCATGTTTGATCCACTTTAAACCAAAAAGGCGGATTTTCCGGTACTATAAGTGGAGACTTAGTCTGGATGTGCCCCTTAGCCAGTAGTAACAGAAACAGTTCTGCGTACAACATGGGTATAGGATCAAACCCTGATGGTCGTGTTGTACGGTTGTTGTTATATGGAGGACGAGCCTGCTGAAGAGGCTGTTGTGTCCTTTGTTGATCAAGCTGGCTCTGCGCAACCTGAGGTTGATACGTAGGAATAGGCACGGGGCCGATAGCAGGAGTTACAGCTGCTACTGGCTGATAACGTCGCCTTTGCTTTCCGAGAGAGATATTCCCAATATCTTGCTCTTTTTTCTTAGGGAGAGCACTACCGTATTTTTTAGTACCGCTTGTCGATCCAGTGTCTTTTACCAAACGTCCTTCTCGGACGGCTTCCTCAAGACGTACACCCATGCCGACCATCTCGGTGAAATCACTGGGCGCACTGGCAACCATTCGGTCATAGTAAAATGAGCTTAAGGTCTTTAAGAAGATTTTTGTCATCTCTTTTTCCTCAAGAGGTGGACAAATTTGAGCGGTAATTTCATGCCACCTTTGAGCATACTCCTTAAAGGTTTCCTTGTCCTTTTGCGACATCGATCTGAGTTGATCTCTGTCGGGTGCCATGTCCAAATTGTACTTGTATTGTTGGACGAAGGCAGTACCAAGATCTCTGAATGTACTGATCGTAGTACGGTTTAAACCCATGTACCAATTGAGTGCGGCACCGGTTAAACTATCCTGGAAGTAGTGAATCAGCAGGTCCTGATTCTCCGTCTGAGCTGACATCCGCCGAGCGTACATCACCAGATGGCTCTGAGGGCAAGAGTTACCCTTGTATTTTTCAAAGTCGGGCACTTGGAACTTGTGCGGGACTTTCACATTTGGGACCAAGCAGAGGTCTGCGGCGTTCTTTCCAAATAGATCCTGACCGCGAATGGCTTGCAGCTCTTTCTGCATTTCCAAGAACTGCTCCTGGAATTCATCCATTATGTTAAACATAGTTTCCTTCTTACCAGAAGGTGTTGGTGGAATCTTCCCTTCCGGGACAGTGTGCACCACAGGGGGTGGTACCGTGACTACGGCAGTAAGTCTTGGCGCCTCCCGAAGTTTGTAACCTTCAGGAGTCTTGAGTATGCCCCTGGCATCTTCGCTTTCCCGAAGTTTGTAACCTTCAGGCCCAGCGGCTTCTGTTGCGATTCCCTGATCTTCAGTGATCGGCGGAACATATCCTTCCGGGATATAGTTAACAGGCATGCCCCAAGGACGATCTTTCGGTATCTGATACCTAGGATCATACTTTTCTATGATGGGCGTTGAGGTGATCTCTAAGATCACAGTTCTTTGTAGCTGAGCTTCTGCCATGGCTTGCATGTCGTTACGAAGCTTTCTCATATCCTCTCTCAGAGCGTCGATCTCTTTTTTCAACTCTCTGTTTTCTTCCTCAAGATCATCCATCTTTTTCTGACGATTGGCCCGAGTATTATACGAATGAGACAGTTTGACTCTAGAATCGAGACACAAACGTGAGATTCGTAGGTAAGAAGAATACGCGATGTGAGAATGATGAATGCAATGATTATATTAATTGTTCTTTTGGTTTAATCAAAATAAACTTCGACAATTAGATTGCAAATATCTAACAGTGGGGAAACCCCTTTTTATTGAATTCCAAAGGATTACAGGAATGGAAATACAGTAGATTACAAAGTGCAGAAATAGAAACCTAAACTAATGGGTCCCGAGTCCTCTTCTTTGACCGGGGCGCTTGGGCCGTTGTCGGGTTGTCATTCCTTTGCCAGGTGAAAGGAGCGAGCAAATTCCTTTGGTCATCTTGATTCTCCACAGCATGCTGCTCCAAAATTTCAATCAAAGCATCTTTCCCTTTTAGTAGTTGCTGTATTTGGATACACTCTACGTCGAGGGTGCGGTACTTGTTCTTCCAAGACCTCTTCTCCTTTTGAACTTTGTTGAGAGTAACCTGAAGCTTTTTAGTTTCCGTCATGAAGTACATGACAGATTCCCTCGGCGGAAGAATTCCGTAACGAGGATAAGGCATCTTTAGCTTGAGAGCTCTGGCTTGTACCCAGTGGAGATAAGGCTCCACCGAGACACAGTTCGGTTTTCCCAGAGACTCTCGTCCTTTCTTATGAACATGTTTCCAAGCTTGCACTATTTCCATCTTTAGTGCTCTGTCATTTTCTCCTTCTTTGAAGAAAAGACCTTCCAGATGAACACCCAGTGGGATGTGTCTCATCGGGAATCCAAATTGACGAAGAACTAATATCGGATGATAGTTGATTCCTCCTTTAGTTCCTATGAGGGGTACGCTGGGGAAGTTTCCACAACGGTCAATGATTCTGATTCCCTCATAAATCCTATTACACCAATCTACATCAGAGTTGGTAAGAGACATGATCTTCTGCGACCAACGTAAGACACTCTTACAATCCCAAAAAGCAGCAGACTTAGGCAAGTGAGAGATAAACCATTTGTAGAGCAAAGGTACACAGCATGTGATCTCCCCTCCGTTGTACAAATTTCCTAAGTGTACAGAATGATACGCATCTGCGAGCAAAGTCGGCACAGGGTTTCCAATGAGAAAAACCTTAATAGCATTGATATCGACGAAGTTATTGATGTTGGGAAACAAAAATAACCCGTAGGTGAGCAAGACAAAGATGCTTTCAAAAGCAGTCTCGTTCCCTATACTAGCAAAGTATAGAGCCTTTTTTGTCAAGAACTGGGCTGGCAAACCTTGGATGCCACCCTTAGTAGTCATGTGAGTCCTGACCTCGGACTCATCCAAATGAATTGCTATTGCAATAGTCTGATTCTTTGGAATCTCTTCCAGTC
Organism: Lathyrus tuberosus; assembly: GCA_022829125.1. Lineage (NCBI taxonomy): Eukaryota > Viridiplantae > Streptophyta > Magnoliopsida > Fabales > Fabaceae > Lathyrus > Lathyrus tuberosus. The sequence continues at coordinate 10,015,382 of JALAZF010000149.1, forward strand.
CAGAAAATGGAGCTCGATCAATGATATGTAAATCACTCAGATGAGAATACTCCTCCAGCATTGGTGATAGCTGGTAATCCAGGAATGTGAAACAGTGATAAACCGGATCGTAGAATTGAATGAGCGCGTCCATGATCCCCTTAATCACATGGACTCTTAACAGTGGTAGCAAACCACCGTGCTTGGCTCTGAAAGCCTCTGGGTTAACGATCATCCTCGCTAACTTTCTCAAATCCCCTAATTTTGGAACCTTGAAGGTATACTGGTGAGTTCTCCTTCTACCGAAATCCATTAGCGTAATCCTCTTCTCTGATATTTGCAATCACAGTCTTAGTTTAATTTGAAAAACAGAGAGACTAGAAGAGAAGTTTTTTGAATGTTTTAATGTTTTATTAAATGAATGAATGAATGCAGCACACAAAAACATAGAAAAAACATGGGGTCAGAGGGTCGTTGTCATGAAGTCAAGGCTCTACCCATCCCTAAAGGTTTATACTAGGGTGATTTTTGTACCTGTACTCATTATCATCAGCTCCTCCCAGGAAAGCAAAACAACAAGTGGATCGCCAGCGAGTTGTAAAGCAATCTTAGAGTAAGTGCCATTCACCGAGAATAGATCACCAGCCTCAAATGAGGGTAGTATCGCGTAACAACTATTTTCGATAGTTTCCGCACCACGAAAGGGTTTGGCTCCTCAGCTTCTCAGACTTAACAACCGGCCCATTGGCTATAAGAGTGAATGGGTTGCGTTGGTCAGCCTCCACTGAGGTTGATGGTCGACCCCGTCGCCATCACTTATCTTAAGTGTATACTCATTCTCACCACATGCGGCATCACACGCATTCCCAGTAGCAGAAAAATAAACACGTATAGCAATTAGGAAAAGCAGTATATATATTTGTCCTAATCATCCTAGACTTATAAAGCTATGAATCCTAAGTTCCTGACAGAAATGGGTTCCCCGGCGGAAGCCCCAATCTGTGGTATTCACATAAGTGAAGAGAAAAAAGGAAAACGAAAGACGGGCCCCACGGTGGGCGCCACTTTTCTGTAGCGAGCGATTTTGGACGCGGTTCTTAAGCGTTGGTCGCTCTCTGCGGTTTGAGCTTAAAACTATAGGTCGATTCATTTTTTATCCTATTGTGAGCTGAATAAGGAAGGGAAATAGATGTCTCCAATTAACCCTGTTTGCATACTGAGTTTAAACAGCGGTCTGTTAGGTTACGGATGCTATCAATGTGGGGGGGCCTTGTACTGGTTATTTGTATTTTCGCCAATATGGTTCTTCTTTCTTTTAATCTAGGCAAAGGGTTTCTGACGGGGAACAAGGGTTAGGATGTTAGGACTGATGCTTTTGAATTACTGCTTTTAATTGAAGGAGATATGGGATTTGGGTTTTTTGTTGATTGCGCTCGCTAAGATCTTTTCTTTCGATCTTATGCCTACGTATTCCCGTTTACCAAAACAGGGAAATCAGAGCGTTCATAGTTCCTCCTATTCTATGGGAGGAAATTGGTTTTTGGTGTCTTGTTCAAAGCCCAAGACGTGAAGCGAAAGGTGATTTGTATCTTGTTCAAAGCCCAAGATGTGAAGCTGAAAGGTCTATTTGTGTCTTGTTCAAAGCCCAAGACGTGAAGCTGGATGACCTCGGCTTTAGAGAGAATTCGTCATCTCTAAAGAGGGGAGAAGGAGAATTACTTTAACTGGGATACATGGATCCGAGCAATGCCATAATTTCTGAAGAAAGGGTTTTAACCTGAAGGAGAAGACTTTAACTCAGTGTAAAGCAATGCCATCTTTCCTTAGGAATTTCTCATGCTAAAAGAGGGACAGTGGCATGGATGTAGATGATTCAGAGGCTTGCCGCTTACAGCGATTAGATGAAGGGAAAGGAGTTGTTGATGTTTGTGTACTGTGAACGAGGCACAGTTTTGATGCTAAAAGGTTGATTGGATCAACCAGTGGTTTTCTTATACAAAGCCTAAGAGGAGGCTACTTTCCGCTAGGAAAATCATTATACAAAGCCTAAGAGAAAGCTATTTAGGTGTCTCGCACAAAGCCCGAGAGAGAGGCTACAAGGGTTGACTCAACAGGAGAATCTTTTATACTCAACAAGAGAGTTTTTTTTTTGTATCTCGTATGAAGCCCGAGATGGAGGCTGTTGCTTGTTTGGCTCAATAAGAACCTTTTTGTATCTCGTATAAAGCCCGAGATGGAGGTGAAAAGGTGATTGACTCAACGAGGGAGTCTCTTATGTGTCTCGTACGAAGCCCGAGAGAGAGGCGAAAAGGTTGTTTGACTCCACTGGGGAGAATTTTAGTATCTCGCACGAAGCCCGAGATGGAGGCTATTGTAACTGTTTCAGTTGAGTGACAGATCCAATATACTGATTTTAAAAGAGAAAATTAGTTCTTATATGAGTAACACTGTACACAGGGATTTAATTTGAGGATCAGGGATATTTCCTTCTCTTTGAGGAAACGGGAAATCCAAAGGGTATTGAGACTGTCCGAGTCTGCGGGTTTCCTTCCTATTTAACGAAGGGTGCTTGAGAATGTCTTTGAGACTCAAGGAAGTTAGACTGTCCGTGTCTAGAGTTTCATCTTTTGTACTATGCTTTGAGAAACAGTAGTAGACTCTATGAAAGGACTGTTCTATGAGGATGACTAGGTTCTGTTCCTATACCTCTAGGAGGTCGTCGGGACAATTTGTACGAAGCCCAAGAGGAGGCTGGAAACTTTTAAGAAGCCGACGGGTCCTTGTACGAAGCCCAAGAGGAGGCTATCATTCCCGGTGGAAGAGATCATTATACGAAGCCTAAGAGGAGGCTGTGAATACTTCTAAGAAGCCGTAGTGTCCTTGAATAATGCCCAAGAGGAGGCCGATGCTTTTAAGAAGCCCGTGGGTCTATCATCTCCTTTCCATTAGGAGAGATAACTCTTTTAAAGATAAAAACCACTGGTAAACGTGCGAGGTTTACTATCCAGCGACTTTTAGCTTTTAAAGAGGGTTCCTTAGTTAAGGTCCAAGATTATGACCGTAATGGGTACCCAAATCCCGAGACATTCAAGGCAAGCTATCCACAAGGAATAGATCAAGTCAGGAAAGTATGAGAATTGGGAAGAAACTCAAAGATGCCATTCACGGAGAATACATTCATCTTGGGGAGTAGAGCTTCTTGACGATTCCTAAGGAGGACAGCCGAAGAGAAGACTGTATCTGGTGCTCCTATTGGGGATCTAGGCGTCTATTTCTACGAATAAATGAAATGGCGTCACCTAGTTCTAGACGTAGTTGCCGGGGAAACTCGAAATATCTATACTATTATTACACAGTAGATATGAGTTTATGAAAGGAGACTTACAGTGAGCAGCCCCACAATACAGTTTATAATATGAAAGCAGTAAATGAAAGCGATAACCACTTACTCGGTTGGAGTGCTTCCATGCTGTTTGGTTAGTTGTTCAACAAAGAAAGATTGAAAACAACAGTATATTCAAAATCAAAGGAGAAAGTGCTCTGAAAAAGAAAGATTTGGGGCTTACAGCTCAAGGAGAGGCCCAAGGGTTATTTTGAAAAGGCGACGATCGCGCCGTTTGTTTTTTACGGTATCGGGACTTATACAATATACTGAGGCCCAAAAATGATTTGGTCAAAAAAGGGATTGGGTCTTACCCTCTATTAGAGGCCCAAAAAGTTTTAAGAAAAAGAAATGGGTCTTACTACTCGAGGGTAGGCCCAAGTTTATTTCAAAAAAGGACGACGATCGCGCCGTTTACTTGTACAGAGGGACTTATACAATGGATGAGGCCCAAGAAGTTTTTGTACAAGGGGGGATGGGTCTTACACTCTCTCAAGAGGCCCAAAAAAGTATTTAAATAAAATAAATTGGTCTTACTACTCGAGGGTAGGCCCAGATGATTTTTTCGTTTAAAAATGGCGATCGCGCCGAGGTTTTCTTTTAACGCAGAGGGACTTATACAATAAGTGAGGCCCACGATGTTTTGGTTAAAAGGGGGATTGGGTCTTACACTCTAATAGAGGCCCAAAGTGTTTTTGAAAATGATTTATGAGGGTTGAATTAATCCAAAACCCTAATTTGTCTTCAAAATGTATTTAATTGAATAAAAATTCAATTAAAATGATCAAAAATTGTTTAACACATGGAAAACAAATTGTGATCTTGGATTAATGCTTCAAAAATTAAGTATTAACCTACAAAATAATTAGAAAGCATTAAAAGTTGCAAAATCAATGTAGAAAAAATATTTAAAATGCCAAAAATAATGAAAATATTAATTCTTTGCAAAAATATCAATTATATGAAATAAATAATATTTTTGGGATTTTATTGTGAAAATAAAATATTTTGACATTTTTGTGAATTATTAAAAAAAGAATCAACTCAAAATCATTAAAACTCAGAGAGAAATTAATTTTTGAATCAATTAAACAAAATCACAAAATTCAAATATTTGAATTATTCAAAAATGGCGCCAAGAACAGCTGAAGAACACGCGCGTGTTCTTGGTTTCTCAGATTTGCATTTTCTATCCAATCTCCATGAATACGTAATCATATCATGCAATCCACATATCATTATGCTCGTCTCAACCTCACGATCATGTCTATGTACTTTAATTTCATTTAAATTAAACATACAACAAGAAATCACGAAGAAACCTCAAGAACCCTAATTTCTGCATGAAGGCTAGGATTTTTGATACACGATTCAAACAATGCAATTAATTGAGGGAAAACATTCCAAGCATGATTATGAACATATGGCCAAATTATTGTGCGAGGAAATATGCATATATTGAGAGATGACCAAGTATGTGCTTACCTCCAAGTCGTGACAGCAAGTTCAAAGTGATTTTTGATTTGGAGGTGTTACAGATGAGTTGTGATGATCTGAACAGCTTCCCTACACCCTATGGATTGTGTTTGGATGGTTGGACTTGATTGAAATTGGCTGGATCATTTTGTGGCACCTTAGTTGCACTTTGGTTAAAACCTTGAGCAGCCAGCTGGTGATTTTGTGAAATTGATGTTTCAGATGTAATCTAAGTGTTTGGATCACTTCTATATGATGTATGTGAGGTGTGTGAGTGATTGGTTTGATTGGAATTGCTCTCAAACTCAAAACCCGATAGTGACTTGCCTTAGAAGGAAAAATTGGAGTGAAAGAAGAGATTTTGAGGAAAGCATCTGTTAGATGGCTTTGGTGTACTCAAACTGACCACAATTGAGTTCTATTTATAGTAGAGCAAGTTTGTTTTGCAAGGAATAGTGCATGGCAGCTGGTAAGTAGGTTTGGCCAATGTTGGCAAATGAAAATCCAAGTCTCCTCTAGCCATTGACTAGAGGTTAGGGCACAGAGCTTTGGTCCCCTTGGTCTTGGATAAGTCTTGACTGATTTCAGATGAGAATGGCTCAGTCTATGCCACCTTGATGGTTCCATTAAATGCCTCATTCCAAATTTGAAGTCTTGTCCCTATTTTGGCCATTCTAGGTTCAACATGTTATTTCTTGTTCCATGGACTTTGGAGGCTTGGCTCACTGATTGTCCCCTTTAGATTCAATCCTCTGAGGTGTCCAAGTGGATAGGAGCAATTGAATTTGGCTGATTTTGGCAAATCGACCAAAGTTGCAAATTCTGCCTTGCCTTGACAGATTTCAGTAAGGCAACTTGGCAATGTTGTATCTCATGGTGTAGGTTGAATTTGGCAATGTTCTTGGCCATTTTGGAAAGCTCTTACATGATACAACAACTGTTTGAACAAGTTTGGTTTTGATCTCTTTTGATTCCAAGTGAAAAATCTCCCTACATTTGGCAAAAAGTGAGGCAGAATCTGACTTAGTGAAAATTTCACTAAGTGTTGGAAAAAGTGACATTTTCACTTTTCAGCCACTTTGATCACTCCATAACTCAAAATCCTTAATGAATTGGAATGACTTGTAGTTGAAGTTTTTGTAGGTGATAATGAGGGCTACAAATCCATCTTTGGATGAGAAAAAATGGCCTTGTGGTTTAGGAGTTATGGTCCTTCAAAGTTGGTACCCTTGCCACTTTATTTTTAACTTAGAAAAAATTCTAAGTTTTATGGTTACCCCTTTTACAAGTTATCTCACTTTTCTTGATTTTTATTGATGAATGATGATTCAAATCATACATTAACATCATTTTAGGGTTAAAAATCCATTTTGGTGAAAAATCTCAAAAAGTCAAAGTTGACTTTTGTGCACAGTTGACTTTTTATCATATGAATTCCAAACTGTGCAATTCTTCAGGAAATCATGTCCTTGACTTAAATCAAACTTGATGGGCATGTTCCATGGGTGTCATAGGGTATATTCAATCATGTATTAGGGTTTGGGAGCATGTCCTGGTCAAAAGTCAAAGTTACAGTTGACTTTTCCCTTAAAACCCTAATTGTGGTGCAGATGAAATTGAGACTTGTTGCTCAAACTTCTTGGATCAATCCATTGTTCCAAATGGATCAATATGGTATATTAGAGACCCTCAAATCATCTCTTGAGATCTTGGCTCATGGTTTGTCCCAAAAGTCAACTTAGGGGTGAATTAGGTCAAGAAACCCTAATTCCTAATTTTTGATGAATGCATCCCCTGAGGCAAAATTGACTTGATGCATGGGTTCATGAGGTTCCATGAAGTATATTAGGTTATGTTTTGGATCATTGCCTTGTGCCCAGATGAAAATTTTCATCTGGAGGCCCTGGTCGACCAAAACCCTAATTTGGTGACACTGTCGATCTTGAGACTTGATCCACCTAGAAGGGAGCAGCCTTGTGCTTAATCCTTGAAGTGGGAGTCCTTTTTGATCCATTGTGGATGTTTAAGAGATTAGACAAGTTAAGGATCATGTCATTTCTTGATTGATCCTTTGTCTAAGCACTCAGAGAGGGCTTGAAACCCTAATTTTGATTGTAGTGGATGCTCACCCATCCTTGGGGAGACTAATGAAGCATAAAGGTACATCCATATTGTGATGATGATTTTCACAATGATGGGAAATCTAAGTGGTCAAAATTTGGGGTATTACACTTCCAAATTCTCGAACTTTCCTGGCTTGATCTATTCTCTGTGAATAGCCTGTCTTGAACTTCTCGGGATTTGGGGACCCACAGGCTTCCTAAAAGCATCCTCGCATCCTCTTGGGCGTTGTACAAGGACCCGTCGGCTTCTTAGAAGTATTCACAGCCTCCTCTTAGGCTTCGTATAATGATTCTTCCTCCAGGAATGATAGCTTCCTCCTGGACTTCATACAAGGACCTATCGGCTTCTTAAAAGTTTCCAGCCTCCTCTTGGGCTTCGTACAAATTGTCTCGACGACCTCCTAGAGGTGTAGGAACAGAAATCAGTCATCTTAATAGAACAGTCTTTCCAAGAGTCTACTATTGTTTCTCAAAGCATAGAACAAAAGATGAAACTCTAGACTTTGACAGTCTAATTTCCTTGAGTCTCCAAGACATTCTCAAGCTCCCTTCAAAAATAGGAAGAAAACACGTAGACTCGGACAGTCTCAATACCTTTCGGATTTCCCACTTCCTTAAAGAATAGGAAATATCCCTGATCCTCGAATCAAAATCCCTGAGTGCTAATATTACTCATATAAGAACTGATTTTCTCTTTAAATCAGCATACTGGACCTGTCACTCAACTAAAACAGCGCCATAGCCTCTCTCTTGGGCTTTATACAATGATTCTCCCCAGCGGAACCAAGCTTTTCTTAGCCTTCATCTCGGGCTTTGTACGAGATACAAAACACTCTCTTGTTGAGTATAAAAGACTCTCTTATTGAGTCCCACTTTTTTGGCCTCCGTCTTGGGCTTTGTACAAGACACAAATCACTCTCTTGTTGAGTATAAAACCCTTAGCCTCCATCTCGGGCTTCGTACGAGATAAAAAAAACTCTCTTGTTGAGTCAAATAGCCTCCATCTCGGGCTTTATACGAGATACCAAAAGACTCCCTCGTTGAGTCAAAATCTTTTAGCCTCTCTCTCGGGCTTTGTACGAGACACATATTAGCCTCCTCTTAGGCTTTGTATAAGAAAACCACTGGTTGATCCAATCATCCTTTTAGCATCAAAGTTGTGCCTCGTTCACAGTACACAAACATCAACAACTCGTTTCCCTTCATCTAATCGCTGTAAGCGGCAAGCCTCTGGATCCTCTACATCCATGCCACTGTCCCTCTTTTAGCATGAGAAATTCCTAAGGAAAGATGGCATTGCTCTACACTGAGTTAAAGTCTTCTCCTTCAGGTCAAAAACCCTTATAAAGGAGATTATGGCATTGCTGGATTCACATATCCCAGTTAAAGTAATCCTCCTTTATAAACTAGTCACCCAACAGTTGTGACAAACAAACCCCTCTTTAGAGGTGACAAATTCTCTCTAAAGGCAACACCTTTTAGGTTCACATCTTGGGCTTTGAACAAGATACAAATAGACTTTTTAGCTTCACGTCTTGGGCTTTGAACAAGACACCAAAACACCATTTCCTCCCATAGAATAGGAGGAACTATGATCGCTCTGATTTCCCTATTTCCGTAAACGGGAATACGTAGGCATAAGATTAAAAGAAAAATCTTAGCGAGCACACTAAACAAAAACCCTAAATCCCATACTTTCATACATCCGTCCTAACATCTTAACCTCCCACCCATCGACCGAACACTACTTTTAACAAAATAAACCCAATAGAGACCCCGAATCTTAGTAGCATCTGTAAACCAACACTTTTGACTGTTTAACCTCAGTTTGCAAGCAGGGTTAATTTGAGACATCTATTTCCCTTCCTTCATCAGCTTCAATAGGATAAAAAATGAATCGAGCTGTAGATACCAATGAGCGGTAGTGCTTCGCAACCACATCCAAAATCGCTCGCTACAACATCTTAGGGATGTTATTTAGAGTGTGTTTGAAGTGTTGGATGGTTTTGAAATGGACATAATCAATACATGGCTTGTGCAATGCCAAAAGTCAAAGATATGAGGTTTTGACAGTTGACTTTTTTATTCTGGTGTTTGGAGAGGAATATGAAGGTTTGAACACCTTTGACGATTTGTGATGTGCTTGGATGGTTGTTTGAGTGGTTTAAGCTCTGTTTTGAAAATTCGATTCACACTCTTTAGAAATTTGAAATTTTAAAGTGAAAGAGGAAGAATGAGAAAACAAGTGTTGTGATTGTTTTGGTGTACTCTGAATGATCAAATGTGGCATCTCTTTATAGGGGAAAAGATTTGTTTTTGATGAATAGTGATGGTTGAAGGATGAGCTCAATGTTCAATGGTTTTGGAAATGCATCATTACTTCCAACCCAAGGTACCTTATCTCTTCCACTAGTCTAGCTCTTCTTTTAACCAATTCCACATTCTGCAGAGGTGTTTATTGTTGTTTAAGAGTGCATCTTGACTGGTGGGAGTGGTTTCTTTGACAATGCATTACTCCACATAAATGCCTCTTGAATTCAAGGCTTAAAGTGATGATGTCTCATCATTTCAATGGGATTCCTCTTGACTTAGTGGCTCTATCTTGTAGGTTTTGGATGATTCATTCAGATTCTTGTTGAATGAGCATTGTATGATCATCACACTTGGACTCAAGAAATCATGCACCACAAGTAATGCCAAATCTGCCTTACCAAAATAGTTGCATCAAGGCATTTTGTGCACTCCATATCTCCTTGCTCAAATGGAATTAGATTGTGTTCTTGGACATTTTGGAAAGTTGGCATATCATACTTCAACTTTGATGTTTGAATTTGGTCTTGGTTCATCTTGGATCATAGTGAAAAATAGCCTCAAAATTGGCTCCAACACAAGACAAATTCAGTCTAAAATTTTTCTAAGTGTCAAAGTTCAAAAAGTGTTGAAACCCTAACTTCATGGCCTCATATCTTAAAATCTATGCACTTTTTGGGAATCCACCCTAAGTGACAAAGTTGTAGTATGTAACAAGCTCTTCAATTTGATCTTTGGATAAGAGAAAATGGTTACTTGGTTTGGAAGTTATGACCTTGGAAAGTAGGGCAAAAAATCATTGTTTTTTATGACTTAGAAAAGTTTTAAGTTCTCCATGGTTGCCCTTTTTACAAGTAACCTCACTTTTCTTTATTTTTTTGATCAATCATGATCCAAACCACATATTAACATTGTTCTTGGTTTGAAGAGACCATGTTTGACCAAAAACTCCAAAAGTTAAACTTAATTTTGACCACGGTTGACTTTTTGTATTAGATGAATTTTGAACTTTGTGATCCTTTATGAAATCAAATCCTTGGGCTAAATTAAACATCATGGATGGACTCCAAAGGTGTTTTTGAGTGTCTTGAATCATGTCCCAAGGTTTGAGATCTTGTCTTGCTCAAAAGTCAAAGGTATGGTTGACTTTTCATTAAAAACCCTAGTATGTGGTCCAGATGAATTTGAATTCTTGTACTTCGTATGAATCAAGTCCTTATAAAATTATCCAACAACGGAGGTATACATATAGTTTCCTCCCAACACAAACAAAACAAGCGTCGACCTCTAGTGTTACATATCAGAGCAGACACCTACTCGGCAAAAGCATAAAAGAGAGTATCCTCTTCTACTAACATCCACATCTTCACTGCGGATCACCTGCGCATTACCCATGTGGAGGCAACATTCAAACAAAATGGGTGAGATATCAATATAATATAAAGGAAAGCATGATAACCAGTATGCATTAGATTAACACATGCATTATCACCCATTCTACAACACAACACACCTAACACCAACACTAAGTTATCCAAACATAAAGATAACACAACAACAATTCAGCTAAATATCTCATATTAATCAACCAACAACATCATCACGACTTATCCACTAACCAACATGGAATCACATCATAACAAATCCAATTAATCACAACAATACCATATATTAGCAACATAGCAACATAGTTAAGATATAATGCAATGAGACTCACAACCTGACTCAATGCTTATGTATGTGCTACCAATTTTTGTGAACACTCAGGTTCACCGTTCTGATCCCCACCTCATAGAATCAGAACCACTCACTGACCCATCACCTTTGAAATCAGCTACCAGCCCAATCCACACAATGGGATTTTAGGCTCACCAACCACGGACCGTTGTCCAGAAATTTATGCAATGCGACTATTTATGCATACAGCCATTCCAACATCATCGTCCACAATAACTCACCACCATGGATATTGTACACTTCCCAAATTGGCCAACAAGCATACCATATAGTTCATACAACATATATATCTTTTATGCAATCAAAACAACTCAACATAATCACATTTGAAGTAATGCATTATATCACACGACATTATAACATAACCTCAATCACGTCGAACAATAAATTATCACTACTCATGTTTACAAATGTATGAAATGGGACTATTTATGCATACAACAACGACAACATCATTGTGCACAACAACCCACCACCATGGTTACTGTACACCGCCTAAAGTGGCCAACAAGCATGAAATATATTTCATACAATATATATATATATATATATATATATATATATATAATAAAATCACAACAACATCATTAAAGCATCCTCACATTATGATCATTAACATCACAACAACATCTTTGTAATAACACACAAGATTCGTCACTTACAACAAGACTTTTTAGAGTACCCAACAAGTAATAATCACATTCATAAACATATTAGACATAGAAATATTGGGAAAACAATTCACCTATTTATACCATGTTAAATTTCTATTTATTATCTTTCAAACGCTTTAAACGGTTCGTCATTTGGATATACAGTTAAAAAGTTATGATCGAAACCGTTTCTAGCACTTTTTCAATGTACCGACGCAGAGGTCGACGCACAGGGCATGCACGTCGACGCGTAAGGCTTGTAGGTCGACGCATGCTATTTTGGTTTTCAAAATTTTCTTTTCTGGAAGCTTCAGGTCAACACACAGAACCTTCAGGTCGACGCATGCTGCTACGAATTTTAAAAATCACTTTTTAAAAAAAAAGCATTTTCACACTAGCTTATCATACCAGAACATATGCTACGAAATTCTATCATCATAGACTCAATTTTTTACTAAATTAACATTCTAAAACTCAATTATCCCTTTTTTTACTCATGGATTAACATCATATCATCATCAATTTCATACCTACGACTCAAACCTTCAAAACTTATCAACAATCCAAAGTAGATTACCACACATATAGGCAAACGAAAATTCATCACATATTGATATATTAAACAATATCATCATTCATTATTTCACAACATTCATAGCTTAGAAGAACACAATAACCCACAATGTAAAAACCTAAACCCTTACCCATTATTCAACGTATTATCCCTTAGAAGATCAGAACCCCACCCTTACCTTGTAATTGAGTTTTGTAACCCTTCATAAATGGTGGTTCCCTCTTCTTCTTCTTCAACCCTAACCTTTCTTCCTTTCTTCTCAAATGTTACAATCGTACATAATGAATTTTCTTTCCTTGTTTTACTTGTTTAACCCTAGGGCCCTTTATATGGATTGCCTCTTATGCCCTCACTTATTCCCCACAACATTACCATCATGCCTTCATTCTCCTTTTTCACCTTAATATCTATTTTATTATTATTATAATTCCAATATTATTATTATTAATAATTTTACAACTTAAATAATAATAACATCTCCTAATAATTTAAATTAATAACATTATTCAAATATTACTAATATTACTTTATTAATCATTCTCACCACACCACCAAATTCTACAAAATTAGCCACACACCCCTCACCCTTAAGGTCATTAACACTAAGGTCACTACGCCCTACCGCAGAGTAACCCAACATAACGAAACAGACATAAACACATACATACACATAACACCAGATAAGTTCAATTAATTAAAATAAAATGGGGCGTTATAAATTAGGCATAAAACATCAAAGTGTAAGACATAAGTAATTGGACAAGGAAGCCAAAGAAAATGTGAAGATTTAGCATGTTCGTTGGGTGAACAACCAGTGAGGAACAACAACGAATGTTTGCTGGGCGAGCTCCTGGTGAAGCCCCAACGAACCATCACAGAATGATAACAGCAAGAAAATGGCACTAAGTTCGGTGGGCGAACTTGAAGCGAATGTTCGCTGGGCGAGGTTACAGCGAAGGGCCAACGAACCATCCCAAATTTGAGGCAGTAGTTAAAGGACCATAAGTTCGTTGTACGAACTTGTAATGAAGAAGCTCGCTGGGCAAAGAAGTGTTCTCACAACAAACTTTGTAATTTCCTCAGGGGCGGTTTAACTGTTCAGAGGCACTTCAAGTGCCATAAAGTAGTGTCGCTGGCCGAAGAATGAGTTCGCTGGGCGAACTTGACAGACTTTAGTTGTATTATATAAGTAGTTTTCACACTTTTTGGGGATCATAACCCCCATTTTGACATAGAACCTCATTTTTCATCATTTCTTCACCAAAGAGTGATATTTTGCAAATAGAAGCTGGATTCGCACCCGAGTTCGATTCTTCGACGTGGATGCTCATTCATATTCTCTCATTACTTTTAAAGCAAGCTACCATGGTTATGGATAGCTAATTTCCTTTGTATCAAAGGTAGAGGTGATCTACCTTAGCTTTATTCATTTCTTTTGATTGGCCTTGTATGTGAACAAGTGATGATTAATATATGATGAATATTTTTGTTCTTAATGATCCATTATTATTTTCTAAAACTCTAGACATAGATTTTATGCAACTTGACCTAAAATAATCATCTATCGATTTATAGATTGGAGAGATCGGTCTATGGTTGATATTTGCTTTGTATTGAACTTAAAGCTTACTATACTGGTTGTTATATGGAGAGATCGTGTAGCGATGAATACGATATTTCTCACGACGCCGCTCTAGAGATAAACCATGTTGAGAAAATACGTGATGATATTAATCTGATCCGACTTCACATGCAAGATTGAAAGAATATGTATAAGTTAGGGTAGATGAAAAATACTTTTGATATACTTTGTTAATAAAAAACTTTAGATTTTATAAGCTTTGCTACTACAAATCGTGACAATTTATGAACCAAACTTTGAAAACCCTTTTTCTTGAAACAGTAAACTATTGAACGACAAGCATCAGATATCAGGACAATCCTTGTGGAGACGATAACAAAAACCCACCTATAGTACAATTCTAACAGCTACATGATTAAACTTACCAGGTTTATAAATTTTTTTGAAATTAAACCCTTGCAATTTTGCTGCCCATTTCTGTTATTCTGGGGTTTGGATTTTCTGGAGCAACAGATTGTGAAGACTATTTTGATCTGTGTAGTTATGAAATTCTTGACCTATTAGATATTGACGCAATTTATTTACTTCTTCTGTAACAACAAATATTTCGTGGACATAAACAGAAGCATCTTGCATCCTAGGACTCATCTTTTTGTTGAAGAAAGTGATGGGATGACCATCCTGGGACAGAGCCGCACTAATGGCTACCCCTGAAGCATCGGTTTCGACAATGAATTTATTTGTAAAATTAGGCAAAGCTAATACTGACATGTCGGTCATTTTTCTATAATTTTGTAAAGCTTGCAGCCTCATCTGTACCCCAATCAAATTTGGTAAAATGCAACAAATCGGTGAGGGGCGGCAAGAGAGGCGTATTGTCGAATAAAACAATGATAAAATCCTGTAAGTCCCAAAAATTCGCCGAGTGCCTTGAGTGAACGTGGTTGGGGCCAGTCCAAAATGGCCTTAACCTTGTCTGGATCAGATGCAATAGTACCCATAGAAATCACATGTCCTAAATAATGAACCTTATCAATTGCAAAAACACACTTTGATAATTTCACAACATAAACATGAGACTGTAATAATTCAAAAACAACCTGTAAATGAGTAAGATGGTTACTGAAATTAGCACTGTAAATCAGAATGTCATCGAAAAAAACTAAAACAAATTTTCACAAGTAAGGTCTCAAAAGATCATTCATCGCTGACTGGAAAGTTGAAGGGGCGTTTGTCAACCCAAAAGGCATTACGAGAAACTCGTAATGTCCATCAAAAGGCCGAAAAGTTGCCTTATGTGTGTCTTTCGATGCAACTCAGATCTAGTGATAACCTAAACATAAGTCTAATTTAGTGAAGACTTTTGCTGAGCCAATTTTATCTAACAGCTCATCTATTGTGGGTATTAGGAATCAGTCTTTAATGGTAACTGCATTGGGAGCGCAGTAATCTACACAAAACCGCCATGTGCCATCTTTCTTTTTAACTAGTAAGACCGGAGAGGAAAAAGGGTTGTTACTAGGGACAATGGTTCCCTCTCTTAACATGTCCGCAGTAAGGGTTGTCATGGCATCTTTTTGTGCATGTGGGTAACGGTAAGGCTTCACATTGACAGGTGGTGTGTTAGGAAAAAGGTTAATGTGATGGTCATGGGGTCTAGTAGGGGGAAGGCCACTTTGGTAATGAAAAATGGTTGGGTATTTATGTAAGAGTTCAGAAAGTTGTGGGTTAATATGAGGGGGTAAGTCTCCCAAAACTAAGGGGTTATGTTGTTTGGTGTTAGTTGTGGGATTGGGAAATTAAAAAATTATTAGGTTTAGTGATTATATGGAGTTGGTGTGGATAAGTTGTTTGAGTTGGTGAAAAATTGTATGAGTTTGGTGAGATGTAGGATCACCCCGCAATGTCATTAATGTGTTCTTATGAGCAAATATGATAGAGAAAATAGAAAAATTGGCCTGAATGGACCCAAAGTGCGTAACCACGCCATGCTGAGGACAACGTCGACCCCTTCAATAGAAAGTAAATAAAAGGGTAGGTTAAAAGGTTTGTCTTGGAGGACAATTCGAACATTGTTTCATATGCCTTCATATTGTAAGTGGGAACCATTTCCCACCATAACAGAAAATTGGGGTATTATAGTGGCTTTAAGATTAAGATGATGTGCGATGCGAGGTTGCAAGATGTTATGTATGCTTCCAGTATCAACTAGCACCATGATAGATAAACCACCAACGAGTCCCTTGAATTTGAGAGTTTGAGGGGAAAATTGTCCAGTCAATGCTTGAGTGGGCAGTTGAAAATAAGTATCATCATGATCTGTCTGAATATCTATTTCAATGTCAAACTCAACAGAATTATGTGATTCCATAGAGTCATCTTCAGCAAAAATTAGTAAAAATCTGCTAGATGAGCATTTATGACCAGGTATAAATTTCCCATCATAATTAAAACATAATTCTCGAGCCCTTCTCTCTTGTAGTTAGGACTGGGATAAGCGTTTAATGGGCAGTCTTGTGGTAGGGTTGGTGTATTGAGTTTTTGAAGGAATGGAACTTTGTTGGGTAGGGTTAGAATTGGTCTTTGAAGTAGGATGTGTTGTATAATTTGGTGGGGCTTTTGTGTATGTGTTAACATATGGTTTGGTGAATTTGGGTTTGGCATCTTTAAGTTTTGATTCTATCAATTTTACAAGGCTAATAACTTGTGATATTGAGGTTGGTTTATGAATGGCCATTTCATTACGAATTTTAGTAGACAGGCTATAAATAAATAAAAAATTAAAATTGCATCTTGCGGTAAGCCAACAACTTGATTGCCTAATTGCTCAAACTTAGTTTGATAATCCACAACAGACCCATCTTGGGTTAATTTGAATATTCAGCTTGAGGATTATAATAAGTTGATGGACCAAAACATAATTCTAAAGCTTTAGTGAAAGAACCCCAAACTGTTAAGAATTGGTTTTGATGCATCCATTTAAACCAACCCAAAGCATCACCTTTCATATAAAATGAAATTAAAGGTAATCAAATTTCTGGTGGTAATTGATAAAAAGTGAAAATTTTCTCAGCTTGAAATAACCATTCCAATGGATTTGAACCATCAAACAATGCAAGTTCTAATTTAGGTGTTCGAAAATGGGGTAATGGGGAAATTTGTGGAATTGGAGGGTACTGGGTTTGGTGGAAAAGGGGAAGAGAATAATTTTGTGTGGTTGCAAAAGTTGTTGGGGTTGGGATGTAGGGTGGGTAAAGTGGTGGTTTTGGTGCAGCAGGTGGTCTCATTGATGTAGAAATAGTAGGTTGTGTGGTTGTATGAGAAAAGATTGTAGAGTGTCTAGTGGGGGTGTTGGTAGGGGTAACAACATGGGAAATAGGAGCTGTACTCATAGGTGTAGAGGTAGGGTTTTGAGTTATACCTAAAGAACTAGTTACTGTATGAACAACTGCAGAATGTTGTTGCTCATTTTGTGCAGCCAATTTGGTTAGAGTGGACATGATTGATTCGTATCTTGAGTCTGCAACATGTTTCTCATTGTCCATCCTTGTATGAATCTGACCCACATGTTGTTGCGGATATGCAGTAGCTTTATCAAACCTTTCATCAAGTTTTTGTTGGGTTTGATTCATAGCATTATCAAGGTGTATGTGAGCTGTTTGAACAACTTCTTCTATAATTTCTCTAGAAGAAGGGTTGGGGGTTTGGTGGAAGCCATGAGTTCAAGATGAAAGCACCAATGATAGACTTAGTTAGGTTAAGATTAGAATCCAATTTGAATAAAAAGAAATAACATGATATAAAAATTCAGATCTTTCATTGAAAATTAAAACTTCCAAGAGTTTACATATAAATAGTTAGGGTTACTCTCACTAAAAGGGTCATGGGCCAAAATAAAAAATGCATCATCACAAATAAACTAGTGCATACTACTAAAAGAAACTCCCTCTTAATGATAAAAGTTCTTAAGTCAAACTGTGGTTCCTTTTTTTCTTTAATTGGCTTTATAATTTTCTTATCAAAAAGCTTCATTCTAAGAAAGGTGGGTGAATTAATATGAGTTGTTGTATGTTGCGTTATTTGATTATTTGATTAAGGAGGAACAATTTGTTATTTATAGTGAGGACAAAAGGTGAGAGGAAAATGATTTTTCAAGTTAAATTTTTAACTTGGGAATGATTGATTGTTAACTCCAAAGAATTTTTAGCTTGTATTTCTATAGCGTATAATCATTTGTGTAAATGTTAGAGTATCATTTGTACTCTCTTAATATCACCTTTGCTTATAAAAAAATTCTTTGAAATTTACATCCTCATTACATGCCCATATTCTTCATATAAGTTTAATTCACGTTTCTTGAGGTTACTTAAAGTTAGTTAGAAATTTTTTTGTTCTGGACTGGACCAATGATTAGGCATGGCCCAATCCACTTCTGCTCCCAGAACAGCCCAATTGCCTAAGTCAAGCCAATTTGGGGCAGCATTTACCTTTCTGCCCCTCTACCGGGCATATATGGTCGGATGACCCCAAGGGTCACCTGCTCCTCCTCGGTATTTCCTGCTCGTTACGCGCGGATCCACCATCCAGAAACAGTCGCGGCGCTTGTTCCCAGAACTGCATCCTTGCCCGTAGCAACGACTAGTTTTGGGAACCTCTACCCCTCCTAACGGCTAGTTTCTGGCAGTTATCTATTCTTCGGGAAACGGTTATTTTGCCCCGAAAATAGGGACCGTTGGCCACGCGCTGGGGGAACTATAAAAACCCTCTCATTTGAGAGGGTCAGGTATTCCAAATCACCATACGAAACACATACTTTGTACTTGCCTTTCTCTCTCTCCCGATTCTTACTTTAGCATCGGAGTACCTTGCAGGTACATCCCCTTCCTCATCTTTTACACCCAGCATCACAGACATCATACTTGGCCCACTTCATGTTCTGATCATCCGTCAAGATCAGTGGCGCCGTCTGTGGAAAAACTGTTATCCCCATCTAACATCCATCGTAGATTCAAGACCAAAACAACTCTCTGTCCAAGATTCCGATCATGGCAAGCCAAGATCACGTTCATGATGCTCGCAACTCTGCTTTTCTCCTCGTCAGCAAGACTGATACTGACGGAACTACACCCTTCTTGGGAGGCGACGCCCATCATATGAGAGATGGACCCACTGCGTCTCCCTCCCCCACTCCTACTGATCATGTTGAAGACCAGGCCTCCCTGGACCACCAGCCTGTTCCTGTTCTGCCCAACGCCGACCAGGTCGTGGCGGCCCTTATTGAAGCTCTCAACAAAACCAATCTCCTAATCCTCCGACAAAACGCGAGGATTGGAGCCCTAGAGGAGTCTGCCCAGCTGAGATCCCCTCCGCCGAGGAAAGAGCGTCGACGATCCCGCAGCCCGCCTCCCCGACGTGAAAGAGAACGCCAGGCACCGCCTGAGCTAGAATCCCATGCCGTCCAGAAGCTTGACCACATCTCCCTGCGGAGCCAGTATTCCCAGGGAACCAAGAGGACCAGGAGAGACCAGCGTTCGCCTCCACCCAGATCCAAGGGTCGGGCACGAACTCCATCTCCCCGCAAGAATCACCGTCCTGTTATTGAGCGAAGCACCCACTCCTCGTCATGGACCAGTACCAGTAGCGACGATGAGCCTCGCGGCCCATTGTCTCAGGATATTATGGTCATGCGCCTCCCCAAGGGATTGGAGAAACCACCGTCTTTGGGCACCTACGGCGGTATGGTGGATCCTGACGAGTACATCAAAAATATCGATGTTATGCTCGACTATCGTGGCATCTGGGACGCCATCAAGTGTAGGTTGTTCCCCACCACACTCAGGAAGGGAGCGATGACCTGGTATAAGAAACTCCCTGACGAGTCCAACACCCCTTGGAGACAGTTGGGGAGAATGTTCTCCAGACACTTCACGGCATCCCGCCACCACCCAAAGACCGAAGCCTCCCTTTATGCCATAATTCAAGGGAAGGACGAGCCTCTCTGCGTCTACATCGAGAGGTTCAATAAAGAAATAGTACAGGTCTCAACGACCGATGACATGAAGAAGTTCTAGCTCGAGCGAGGACTACGTCCCCGTACAGAATTTGCCAAAGTTGTTGGCATTGAAATTCCAAGGACTCTGGACGCCTTCCTCCTCAAGGCACAAGCATATATCCAGTACGAGGAGAAATAAGTGGTCAGGGCCGCCCGGGTCTCACGCCACCAGGAGAGTGCCCGAACCTCCAAGAGCGATAAACCCTCGACATCTCGTCGGGGAGACAGAAGACGTGAAGATCGCCCCCAGCGAATCCTGGGACAACAAAGGACCCTCCGACCGCTTCCATGAGTATACTCCCTTGACCGTCTTCAGGGAGAAAATCCTCTCCAAATGTGCCAACTCGGAGTTCAAACAAGCAGGGGTTCAATTCCCTAAGCAGATACCGGCCAAGTCGAATGCTGACAAGTTGAAATACTGCCGTTTCCACAAAAGTCACAGCCACATAACCGACGACTGCATCCACATGAAGGATGCCATTGAGATACTGATCAGGGATGGCCACCTGAAACAGTTTACCAAGAATAGGAAAACTCCTCGGCAGGACGCCCAGGAGTCGAAGAAAGTCGAGGAAGAGGTGTCTTCCTCGGAAGAGACAAACCTTCAGGTCACCATGAGCGTATCGCGGCCTGAGGACTTCTATGTCCCTGAGAATCTCAAGGCTCCCCCTACTTCGCAGCACATAGTCCATGGGAAACTTTCCCCTCCGCCGTGGTCATCTCTGGAGGGGGGTTCAACAAAGTCAGTGTGGGCTCCGTTAAAAGGAAATTCGAGCATCTTCTCAGCACGAGATCTAACAGGAGTACCACACTCGACAAAGTCCAGGGAGAGTCGGTCCCCATCTCTTTCTACCATGAGGAACTCCTCGGCGGGGCTCCTAACTCAAGCATTCCGCAGCTCGTGAGAGCCCAGATGGTTAACTTTGATGTTCGTTGAATCTTAGTCGACCAAGGAAGCTCAGTCGACATCATGTACTCACAGCTATTTTCCACCCTTCAGCTAGATGAATCGCACCTGACCCCCTACGTAGGCTCTGACCTACAAGGCTTCAAAGAGTCGGTAACAAAGCCCTAGGGATATTTGGAATTGATCGTGACTTTCGGATCTGCAGAGACGGCCATGTTTATCAAAGTCCAGTTCCTGGTTATCGATTTCCCTTCTCTCTATCAGTGCATCTTTGGGCGGCCAACCTTGGTTAAATTGGTGGCCGTACCATCAACCGTGCATCTGAAAAATGAAGTACTACACTTCTAAGGGTCTGGTCGCCACTCTACACGGGGACATCGAGGTAGCAATGAGATGTTTCGAAGCAGCCACTAAAGGACTCAACACAATTGTAGCCAAGCCAAAGACTTCCAGCAAGCCGGCCCTGCCCAGCAGCTCCGATGAGACCAAGCCGCTACCCCGCGTCAACTCTATCGACCTTGACAGCCACTTCTTTGAAGATGACCAAAAGGAGACCCAGACTTGCTCGGGCAGCCCTTCAGCTTCAACCAGCACCGGCGACAGCTCCCATCTGATGCGCCCAATTCCGGATGGCGAGTTCGAACTCGTCCTGCTCGGCGATGACCCCTAGTGAGGAGTGAATATAGGGACCGAACTCTCCGACTTAGCGAGGAAACAACTCAAAACTTGCCTCTGAGAGAATGTGGATTTGTTCGCCTGGAGCGCCGCAGAGATGCCCGGCCTAGATCCTACTGTTGCCTACCATTAGGTCACTATTGACCCCGCCGCTAGGGCTGTAGTACAACGTAGGAGAAAGTAGTCTCTGAAGAAAACGTAGGCTACCGAACAAGCTGTAAAAGACCTCATCGAGGCAAACTTTATTTCAGAAGCCAAGTACACTACTTGGCTATCCAATGTTGTACTCGTTAAAATGTCTAATGGAAAGTGGCGTATGTGTGTTGATTATACTGATCTCAATAGGGCAATGCCCTAAAGATGCTTACCCCCTCCCCAATATAGAAAAGCTTGTTGATAATTTTGCCGTGTTTAAACTGTTATCATTCATGGACGCCTATTCGGGCTACAATCAAATACCAATGGCGAAAAGCGATAAAAGGTACACATCCTTCATGACTAAATGCTCTAAGTCTTTATGGACGATATGATCGTGAAGTCTCACGAGGGATTCGATCACACAGCCCATTTGAGAAAAGTCTTCGAGCAGTCCAGAAAATACCGGATGCGTTTTAACCCAAAGAAGTGCATATTCGGGGTACAAGCGGGTAAGTTCCTTGGCTTCTATCTGACAGAACGGGGAATCGAAGCTAACGCCGATAAGTTCAGGGCCTTCTCTGAGTTTCCTACTCCGAGCTCAAAGAAATCCATCCAATCCCTCAACGGGATGCTCACTTCATTATCCTGTTTTGTGGCCAAGTCTGCCCAGCACGCACTGACCTTTTTCAAACTCCTCCGCAAGGAGGTGTTAGATGTCAAACATGACTAATATTTATATTGTATACTTGGCATTTTTCAAGCTTTTCTATGTGAAATTGTGGATTTTACTCATGAATTGTTGTTATTCTTCAAACCTTATTTATATACCTTTGGTGCTTGTAATATGTGTGTTATTGTGCAGGAAAAGGGCACTAATTGATCAAGATGTAAAACACAAAGAAATGATACAAGATGCCAAAGAAAAGAAGATAGCATCAGCAAGTTCGCTTTGCAAACTTGCCAGCGAACGTTCGCTTTGCAAACTCTGGCAAAGTCCCCAGCGAATGGTCCAGACTTGGACAGTAGGAAAAAGGGACTAAAGTTCGCTTTGGAAACTCCCAGCGAATGTTCGCCAGGCTTCGCTTTGCGAACTTAGCTGCGAAAATACCAGAATTTAGAGATTTTTTTTATGTTATCTCAGTTTATGATTTTGTTTTGCTCCCGTTTCTAATGAACTGTTTTGCTGCTGGTTGTTGTTTTATCTGTTGATTTGTGCAGATGGCTCCTAAAATCAATCCGGCAAAGAAGAGAAAGGCCAACACTTCATGACAAGTACCGATTCAGTTTGACAGTGATCGCTTTAGAGGGACAAAACAGGCCACAAGATACCTAACTTTGGAAAGGCGATCCATTTTACCCGAGAAGAGATTTAACCTGAATCCGCAAGGGAGATACCGTTCCGTAGCTCTACTCCTCGAGGAGAAAAAGTGGGGGAGACTGATAACTCCTGTGGATAGTTACAATGTTGAAATGGTTCTCGAGTTCTATGCTAATGCCCTCCCAGATGATGGGGAGCCTTTTGGTTGGACATCTTTCGTTGGGGGAAAAGTGGTGAGGTTTGATAGAGGAACTATTAATACCATTCTTGAGAATCCTTTACCTTTGAGAGCAAGTCAGATTGATTACTTCCATAAAACCTTGCACCTCCATAGTGACATTGCGGCCATTACTAGAGACCTTTTACGAGAAGGTAAAACTGTAGAGCTCAACCCATCTGGGGTTGCCATAAGATACCGTCGTGAAGATATGCGACCTTTGGCACAATTAATCTTGCTTTTGGTTGTCACCAATATTAAGCCAAAGTCACATACATCGACCATCCCTATTTACCTTGCCCATCTTGTCCACAACATAATGACCAAGGTTGAGATTGATGTAGCTAGGATTATAGCGGATGAGATAAGGGTTATTGTTGAGAGTGGTCTTAGTTCCGCTTCTAGGAAGAATGCTCCTCTTGTTTTTCCTTGTCTCATTATGACGTTGTGTGTGCATGCTGGGGGTTGATGTCCCCACGCGCTGTCAAGTGACTATCCCATCTACTATCGATGACCGTTATGTGGATAAGTTTTGTAAGCATAAAGGGGCAAGGGGTGAGACTTCTGGTGCCGGTACTGATGTCGGCACAAGGGCTGGCGATGGGTCTGGGAGTTCTGGGTCGCAAGGTTTCTATCTGTATCAGCAGGAAATTTGCTAGTATAACTAGGAATTGATGGCGGCTTCTCAGCGCGCCATGATGGACTTACAATACTCCATGCAGGTTTTGCAGCTACAAATCCGTGAACCCTCCGTGGATCACACTATGATGACAAGGGAGCAATTCCTTACTCATGCTGGTTGGCCTGAGGCCAGGCCAGTTTTCGGAGGGGGAGCAGATGCTGCTGGTCCTGAAGATGCTGATGCGGAGGATGATGGCGATGGTGATGATGTGGAGGTTTCTGGTTCTGTATCTGGTTCAGAGGAGCAAGAGATAGAGGTATTCGGATCCGAGTCCGAAGAGGACTGATTTTGTTGTTAGGATTTTGTACTTCCTTTGCGCGTCAAAGTGAAGTTTTCTTATGTTTTATGTTATTACACTTTTTGTATCAGTTTGTAGTACTGTACTTTATCCACTTGTTGGATTATTTTGAGATATTATGATGTACTTGTACCCATTGAGGTACTAATGACTTTTGTTGGTGTTTTCACACCAAAGCACTTTTATGATATTATGATTATTATGTTGTTTTCAGTTAAATTTGTTTAGTTTCATTTTTTATTTTAGTTTTTATTATTATTGTTGTTAAGAGTTGGATTCTTCAGTTAACGAATGTTCAACTCTTAAATTGTTGGTATGCTTTTTATCGTTTTATGTTGGTATGCTTGTGTAAGTTTAATATTTCCATCTTTTGGTGTTGACTTGAAAGAATTTTAGGTTGGTGATTGTTGTTCATCAAAGAAGATTCCTCCAAGTTGGATGGCTATGATAGTATTTTAAGCATGTATTGTTGGCAAGATACATAGTTACCTAGTTCTAGAATTTAGAATGTGTTAGAACTTTTTGTCTTTGTGCAAATGAAATTGTGTTTCTTGTTACAACTTTATTGATTGCTTATGTCATTTAGGTCCAAAAACTACAAAAGTGAGAAATCTCCATGGTTTACTAAATGCATTGGATTGATGATGAATTTTGTCATTTACTTCTAATTCATGCTTTATCTTGTGATTTGTGTGAGATTATGGAAGCATTAGAAATGATCAAGGCACTTGTTGATATTGAGCACAACCATTTCCAAACAGTGATTTACCCATGAATAGTGAGTATTTGTTTGCCCCTTGAGCCTAAATAGTTTAGATCTCGTTTAGTGATAAACTTTGTGTTGTACATAATTTGAAAATCAAGTTCATCATTGAATTTTTGAGAGTTTCTAAAAAAAATTCTTCTTGAACCTTGGAACTTTGTTTTATTGATTTCCTTGCCTTAAAAAGCAAGGAGAATTCACTTAAGGTTTAGTTGAAAATAAGTTGGGGAGAATGAAAAAGAAGATTGGTAAATTGCTCAAACTTTTGAAAAATTTCAAGCAAGCATGAAAAGAAAAAGAGAATGTGAATATGAATGTAAAAAAAAATAGAAAAGGATGCTTGCTTGAGTGAGAAAAATAGAAACCAATAATTGTGCATGAGGAAGTTTGAGAAGGTTTGTGATAAAGGTGTAAAATTGGTGAATGAAGTTGAGATGTGTGTGAATACCTTGTATAGTGAATGTTCTTTTGCATCGGAAACTTCGATTCAATGGCCTTTAGAAATATCCCTTTGTTGTTAACCCGACCAAGCTATAAACCTTAAAAGCCCTTAGTGATATTTTGCTTCTATGATTTCTTATGTGATCGATTAGATATTGTATGAATTGTTTTGTATTTGCATCATTTGTCATTTGAGCGAAATTGCCCCGCGGTTGCAAACGCGTTAATTTCCTTCAATCCTTTTTCGAAGAGGAGTGTTAGAGTGACATGAGCATGATGGTTTAGTTGTCTCTTAAAACATTGTCTGAGATTTGTTTAAGAATCAAGTTCTTTTGCATTGTCGATTCTAGGAGTGTGTAATTGTTGCTTTGTTACAATTGTTGTTTATTTGAGCCGTTTATCTTTTCTTGGTTGAATTAAATGCTCGAGCAAATCCTCTTATTTTTAATGAGAGGCATACTTTGCTTGAGGACAAGTAAAGATCTAATTGGGGAGAGTTTGTTAGATGTCAAACATGACTAATATTTCTATTGTATACTTGGCATTTTTCAAGCTTTTCTATGTGAAATTGTGGATTTTACTCATGAATTGTTGTTATTCTTCAAACCTTATTTATATACCTTTGGTGCTTGTAATATGTGTGCTATTGTACAGGAAAAGGGCACTAATTGATCAAGATGTAAAACACAAAGAAATGATACAAGCTGCCAAAGAAAAGAGGAAAGCATTAGCAAGTTCACTTTGCGAACTTGTCAGCGAACGTTTGCTTTGCGAACTCTGGCAAAGTTCCCATGAATAAGGCACTTCAGGTGCCACTTTCATCATTCGCTAGGCAAACAGATCATTCGCAGTGCGAGTGTGTCTGATTTCAAGTGTACTATAAATAGATTTTATGCATTTTCTTGGGATCATAACTTCACTTTAAGACACAAAAACCTATTTTTCTGATATTTCTTCATCTAAGAGAGATTCTTCACATAGAGAAGCTGGATTTACATCCGATCTCGATTCTTCGACGCAGATGCTTTTTCATCTCCTCACGAAACTTGTGAAGCAAGCTACCATGAATATGTGTAGCTAAACACATCTTGTGTCAAGATTAGTGGTAGGTAATCCCTCATTTTGTATGTATTGATCTTGATTGTAAGTTTGTGAACTTTGTAGATGATAAATATAGAAGAGAAACTTTGTTTACATGGTTTATATTTTGTTTTAATTCATGATCGAGAGATATGTTCTAAAACTTGACCTAAGTTTCAATCCATCAATAATCATAAGGCTAGAGATAGTTTTGAAAGTTGATGTTCATAAATATTGAACTTGAATGTTATCATATTGGTAGTTTGAGTGAGAGATCATCAAAGGATCAATATGATAAATATCACAACAAGTGTTTGAGAGAAACTTGTTGAGAGGATATGTGGTTATATTTATTGTTAACGAGTTCACATGCTTTATCGAGTAAATACGTATGAAACGGATTATTGGACACTAAACTTGGCATGTTTTTACCAAACCCTAAATCCAATTTCTTTACCGTTGATTACTAAATTTTATGCAAAAGATCCAATACGAAAAACCAAACTTTTTGTTACTTAAAAGTTTGAAACGCTTTTGACTATAGAACAGCGGCAATATGCATTCAATCCCTGAGGATACGATAAAACACCCCCGAAATACTTTTCAACAGGAGGCACCTTTCGAATGGACGGAGGAATGCGACCAGGCTCTCCTCCACCTAAAACGATCATTTTTAGAACCACCAGTCTTCTTCCAGCCAAATAACGGTGAAACCTTGTACCTTTATTTCGCCGTAGCAACCGAGGCCGTCAGCGCCGCCCTCATTCGTGGAACACCCGACGAGAAAAAACCCATATACTTCACGAGCAAAGCCTTGCAAGGACCAGAGCTGAGATACCAAGAAATAGAGAAAGTAGCCCTGGCCCTCATCAACGCTGCGAGGAGACTAAGACACTACTTTCTGGCCCACACGATCGTGGTCCGAACGGATTGGCCCGTGAAGCAACTGTTAGGACGACCCGACATGGCTGGCAGAATGCTTATGTGGTCAATGGAACTATCTGAATTCGACATCCAATACGAGAGAAGAAAAGCCCTCAAGGCCTAGGCACTGGCCGACTTTGTTGCAGAGATGACATTCGTCGATTCCCCCACTTTCGGGCGCACAAATGGACAATTTTCATCGACAGAGCATCCAGCTCGGCAGGAAGCGGGGCAGGTATCATTCTGGAAAACGACGAAGGAAGTATCGTCGAAGTCTCGCTTACCTTGTCTTTCCCTACTTCCAACAATCAAGTTGAATATGAAGCCTTCCTTGCCAGTCTAGGCCTAGCCGAAGACCTAGGGGCCGAGGAAGTCACCATCTGCACCGATTCTCAACTCGCATCCCTCCAAGTTCGAGGAGAATACCAGGCCAAGAACGACAACTTGTTTGAATACTTGTCCCTGGTCAAGGAGAAGATGACGAAGTTTGCAACAGTAGAAGTAAAACATGTCCCCCGCGAACATAATGTCAGAGCAGGCGTGTTGTCAAAACTGGCGAGCACGAAGAAAAAGGGCGGAAACAAATCCGTCATCCAGGAAGTACTTCCTCGACCCAGCATCGAGAAAACTTTCGCGATCCTCGACGTGCAAGTCATTGGTGACAGCAACTGCTGGATGACCCCCGTCTATAATTACCTCGCTAGGAATGAACTCTCATCCGACCCCAAGGAGGCCAACATAGTCAGGCGTTGGTCCTGCTCCTACGTTCTAGTCGAAAATAAGCTCTACAGGCGACGATTCTCCATCCCTTTGCTCAAATGTGTCGAGGAAGAGATGGTCGCCCACGTCCTGCGCGAGATCCACGAGGCGATCAACGCCCAGCACCTCAGGGGAAGGTCCCTCGCCAGGAAAGCTCTACGAGCAAGATACTATTGGCCGACCATGTAGCATAATGCAAAAGAAAACATGAAGAAATGCGACAAATGCCAACGGCACGGGGACATGCACCTGTCACCTCCCAACAAGCTCAAAGCAATGTCCTCCCCATGGCCCTTCGCATGGTGGGGCCTGGACATCCTGGGACTATTCGTCGTAGGGTCCAACCAGAACAAATACTTGATAATGGGCGTTGACTACTTTACCAAGTGGATAAAAGCAGAGGCTCTGGCCAAAATAACGGCCCACAACATACTTCACTTCTACAAGTGAAACATCCTTGCACGCTTCGGCATCCCCTAAGCAATAGTCACCAACAACGGGACACATCTCACGGACAGAAAGTTCCAGGAGTTCGTCGTCCAACTGGGCACAAAACAACACTTCGTGTCCGTCGAACATCCCCAAACTAACAGGCAAGCCGAAGCCGCAAACAGAGTGATCCTACGGGGCCTCAAACGAAGGTTGGACAAAAGGAAGAAAGCGTGGGTCGAGGAGCTACACAGCGTGCCCTGGGCCTACTGCACCACGCGTCACTCTTTGACCGGGGAAACACCTTTCCGTCTGGCTTACGAAACTGAGGAAGTGATCCCTATTGAGATACATGTGCCCTCCAGGCGGGCTGAATCCCCCTGGACGAGGAGACAAATAACGAGGTACTAAGGGAGGAGCTCGACCTCATCGAAGAGGTCCGATCAAGAGCAGCTCTTCGTGAAGCCTCACTAAAACAAAAAATTGTAATCAGGCACAACGCCAAAGTTATACTGCGAGAATTCCAAGTGGGCAGCCTTGTCTTAAGAAGGAATCATAAAGATTCTCGAGAAGGAAAACTCGCTGCAAACTGGGAAGGACTCTATCGCGTCCGGGCGAAGACGGAGAATGAGGCCTACTACCTAGAATAGCTCAGCGGGGAAGAACTTGCTCGACCATGGAACGCCGAAAAGCTAAAACAATATTATATCTAAGGCCCTAATCGTCGGCTTGCTTCGTCGATGCGACGAGCATAGCATCCCGACTATGAATGTGCACCCGGGTACAAGCGCTGCATATAAACTAAGGCAGGCTTTCACTCAAGAACGAGCAGGACCATGTCTGACGGCGGTTCCTCGATCGAGCCCGCCCTCATCAAAGTACCATGATAGGCAGAACACCCAGCTCGCGATGGGAAGTTTACGCCGCGAACTCAGGTCTCAAACGCAACCTGAGCTCCGCTCTCATGCCCATTAACTACCTGGTCGTTCGATCAGTCCCCCTCACTGACGAACATATCTAAGTCGAGCAGACCCCGAAACAACAAATCATTAAGTCACCCTTATTACGGGCACACACCTGTACCGAGCAAAGTTATTACACTTAGCAACAATAAAAACAAATAAAGCCATGCACGAGTATAAATCATACAAAACCGACCAGAACGGTAGGAAACATACATATCACATTAGTAAGTGGTCACGAGGACCACAAATTGTACTTGTTACATAGAAAAGGGGCCATGCAACATACAAAATAATAAATTACATAAACACGACACGCAGGCCAAAGGTACAACAAAAAGTATCACTCCTCCATCTGCTGAGACTCCTCGGGGATAGTCTGCGTCGGCTAAGGCTCCTCCTGGAGAATCTGAGCATGCTCATCTCGGATCAGAAGAAAGTCGGGGATGGCAATCTTTCTATTCTCCACATGGTACAAGAAATTGGTCCCCTCAGTGGATAGTTGGGCACCGGGGTTCCCAAGTTTCAGCTGGGCCACGGTGTTGTTTAAAGAATCTTCCCCAATGGCTTCGATGTCATCCTCCGCCTGCATAATACGGGCAACCAACTCAGCCCGAGTCTTCAGCTCCTTCAGACTTTCGTGCTCGTCTTCAACAGGGGCAGCAGCAGACCTTATTTGCTTGACCAAATCCTCTACGGCTTTCTTCTCCAAGGCCAGGGTGTCTTTCTCCCCTTGGATCTTGGTCATCTTCTCCTGAGACTTTCTCCTCGCCTCCTCGGCAGCTTTGGCCTCCTCCTTAGCCTTCTTCACCTTCTCCTCCAGGGCCGATATCGCGGCCTGGGCCTTCTTCAGCTCTGACTCATGAGTGGAATCTTCCTCGGCATAAACCACTGTCATCTCCAGGACCCTAATCAGGGCAAAGGCATCATGTGCCAGCATCACCCTCTTTCTCGGGCAGTCCATTCCCTTGAGCTTCAGAGACTCCGCCCGAGGAACCGTCAAGGAGGATCCTTCGAAGAACCTTTTGTTGTGAAGACATGGAGGAAGCTCGAACCAGCTCTTTTCCCCTGACTGGCTGAGGCCTACCGTCTCAGTCGGTCGAAAACATTTAAGCCTCGAGTGTGCAGGCATGGAGAGTTCTGGATAAGTGACAGAGTCGACGAGGAGGTCCCCGTTTGTGGAGGTGGCACTCGTTGGCCGAGCTGTCTCTTCGTGTTGGCTGCGCCACCTTTGCCCTTCGCCTGGACATTTTTTACCATCCGCTCGTGCGCTGAAGGCATTTCACCTGCAAAAACATAACGAACACATTAGAAAACGGGGAGACAATAATCTAAACAAGCTAAAAAATAAATATTACCCAACAGTTTAAGAGCGTCAGCATGAGTCATGCACTCAAGGAGCCCCTTCATGTTGATATAGCAGCTCTCCACCTTCTGCCCACCATCTTCCTCGAAGATCGGATCCCCGCTCTTTGTCCAGCACTCCGCAGGGGTAAAACTGTTGACAAAATTCACCAGCGTCGCGTAGTCGGCTTTGTCATCATCTTCCAGCATCTCTGGTTGGGCAAGGTACTGGTCAATTCCCTGGGAAAAATGAGACTCACTCCAGTAGAAGGGGAACTTCAGCAACCTTTCCGCCACCACTTTGCCCTACTCGTCATGAAGATCCTCCCTGTTTTCATCCATCGACACCTCCCAGACGTACATAGAATCCTGGGCCTTCTCCGACACGGGCTCGATGACGTAAAACATCTCCTTAAAAGCCCTTATGGACTCAGAGAACGGCTTGAACAAATTTCTCGCCCGCTTCAACGAAACCATCTGAACTTCCTCCCCGAGACCTGCCTCTGGAGATGGAAGATTGTAACGAATAAGGGGAGGGTGGCTCCTATCTTCAGGAACTCACACGTCAGTTCGAACGAACGGATAAATGCTAAGGAATTGGGATGCAGCTGCGAGGGGGGCAGGTCCAAATGTACGAAGACAGATCTTTAGAAGTCAGTAAAGGGCAACCTCAACTCAATGTCCTTGAAGACGTACTCATACATAGGGAACCTCTCCCCGTAATCCATGCAGATACGGTCGTCTTCACCAGGAAAGTGCACATTACATTCACCTTCAGCCCCCATGGTCGTGAAGGCGTCCCCGGGGAACGAGGAAAAAACGGAGGCATGCTCCGCGGGCTCTGCAACTATCCACTCCTCCGCGGAGGTCCTCTCGCCGACATCGCTGAAAGTGGTTGTAACTTCTGTGTCGCTACTTTCTGAGGAGCTCTCCTCAGACGAGTCTATGAGAATTTCTTCTTCAGGTTCACGGGCCATCTCCTTCACCTGAAAAAGCAGAGGACAAAAGTGAATTCGATGACAAAATCAAATCCACCTTTCCACCGCTAGTCAAGTGTAAGGGCGCGCGAAGGCCCGCGGACGACGTCCCCGGCCTAAGCCCTACTCAAATGGCACAAGTGTGGCGCGAGGAGATTCCCGGGGCAACCCATCCAACGCACACGGGGAGATTTTCCCCGGTTCGCCACCCAGAATTCCATTTGAAGGCTTACCGGAAAACTCATAAACCTGCCGGAAAACTCATAGGTACACCAGAAAATTCATGAGCTCCGCCAGCGACAAACGTGCCCGTCTTCGCAACGGCGCCAAAAACGACCTAAACCCCTAAGCTCCTAAAAGTCTGGCGACTACAACAACGACGAAAAATGGCCAAGCCACCGTCTGCCACCAACAGTCGCTGGAAACTGCTACTGTACTACCTAAAATCAACATAACCGCATGCGTTCTAGAAAAACAGAAAGTAAAAAAGCTGGAAACTAGAGTAAAGTTGAGCAACTTACATGGTCGAGGAAGTATTAGAGGGTCAAAGACGATGCTTGGAGCTGGTAAGGTGGTTGGACGGCGGTTGACGGCGGCTTAAATGGCAGCAAACAGAAGAGCTCAGACAGAGAAGTGAAAGAGGAGAGAGAAGCAAAAAGTGCAAGAGCAGCTTCTCCCTCTATTTATAGGCATTCTAAAGGCACGTGCACGAGCACGCGCGGCTAGGGGAATCATCATGACCATAGCCTAGCCATCATGACACATTTAATTCAATACAAGGCTCGAGGCACACGTGGCATCCCACCTCTTCAGATCACATCAACCGTTGGGCTCCCCGTACGCCGGGCACGCCAGACAGCGTTACGTATCCCGCGGGCATCAACTCCCTCAAGCATCGTAGAGCAACTCCATCTTGTCGACAAGCGACGACCCTTTCTTGATCTCCCCAGGATCGCGAATTACCCTTAAGTCATCACTCCTGTGCTCGGAGTAACGACTTGGGGGGCTCCTGTTCCGGACAAGACCAATGACTAGGCATGGCCCAATCCACTTCTGCTCCCAGAACGGCCCAATTGCCTAAGTCCAGCCAATCTGGGATAACATTTACCTTTCCGCCCCTCTACCGGACATATATGGTCGGATGACCTCAAGGGTGTCCTGCTCCTCCTTGGTATTTCCTGCCCATTACGCACGGCTCCACCATCCAGAAACAGTCGCGACTGTCATACCCCAAATTTTGACCACTAAGAATTTCCCATCATTGTGCAAATCATTATCACAATATGGATGTATTTACATGCCTCACAAATCTCCTCAAAGATGGTTGAGCATTCACCATAATCAGAAATTAGGGTTTCAGGCCCTCTTAGAGCATTTAGACAAAGGATCAATCAAGGAATGACATGATCTTCAACTTGTCTAACATCTCAAACATCCACAAAGGATCAAGAGGACTCCCACATCAAGAATCAAGCGCAAGGTTGCAACATTCCAAGTGGATCAAGCCTCGAGATCGCTAGTGTCACCAAATCAGGGTTTTGGTCGACTGAGGCCTCCAGATGAAAATTTTCATCTGGGCATGAGCCAATGCTTCAAATCACAAACCAAGATACTCCAAGGAACCTCATGGACCCAATCAGCAAGTCAATTTAACCTCAGGGGATGCATTTACCAAAAATCAGGAATTAGGGTTTCTTGACCTAATTCACCCCTAAGTTGACTTTTGGGACAAAACATGAGCCAAGACCTCAAGACATGATTTGAGGGTCTCCAATACACTACATTGATCCATTTGCAACAATGTATTGGTCCAATAAGCTTGATCAACAAGCTTCAATTTCATCAGGACCACAATTAGGGTTTCGAGGAAAAAGTCAACTGTGTCTTTGACTTTTGACCAGGACATTCTTCAAAACCTTGGGACATGATTCAATACACCCTATAACACCTATGGAACATATCTATTAGGTTTGATTTAGGTCAAGGACTTGATTTCACAAAGGATCGCACAGTTTGGATTTCATCCGATAAAAAGTCAACTGTACAAAAATCCAAAGTTTGACTTTTTGAATTTTTGGTCAACCAAGGTTCTTTGACCCAAAAACAATGTTAATATGTGATTTAAATCATCATTCATCAAGAAAAAAAAAGTGAGTTAACTTGTAAAAGGGGTAACCATAAAAAAACTTAGAAATTTTCTAAGTTATGGAACAAAGTGGCTAGGGAACCAACTTCCAAGGACCATAACTTGAGATCCAAGCAACCATTTTGGATGGTCCAAAGATGGATTTGTAGCTTTCATGGCATACTTTAAAAGTGTCAACTACATCTCATTACAATTATTCATAGATTTTAAGTTATGGAGTGATCAAAATGGCTGAAAACATGAAAATGACATTTTTCCAACACTTAGCGAAATTTTCACTAAGTCAGAATCTGCCTTATTTTTTCCAAAATGTAGAGGCATTTTTCATTGTAATTCAAATTGGATCAAAACCAAAGTTAGACATCATGTTGAAATAGGATATATCAGCTTTCCAAAATGTTCAAGAACTCCATGAAACTCCACCTAAGCTAGAGGTTATGGCAGCTGCAAACTGTTTTGCAAGGCAGATTTATGCATTAGGGCTCGATTTGATCAAATTGTGTAACTTCAAGCATGGTTATCCATCTGCACACCTCAAGGGGTAACAACCAAGGGACAAACACTGATCCATGAGCCTCCCAAGTCTTTGGAACTACATATAGGGTTGGCATCCCTAAAAGCTAAAGATGCCTCGAGACTCCAATTTTGTTTTGAGCCATTTAATGGATGCATAGAGCTGGCAAGTATCAGTCCATGATCAACCAATTGAGTCAAGATAAGCTCATACAACAGAAAGCCATAGGCCTGTGCTCTAATCTCAAGTCAATGGCTAGAGGAGACTTGAGATTCCATTTGATCCACATTGGCCAAAGACCTGTTACAGTTGCCATTCACTATTGCTTGCAAAACAAACTTGCTCTACAATAAATAGAGCTCATTTGTGATCAGTTTGAGTACACCAAAGCACCCAAACTGATGCTTTCCTCAAAATCATCTTTTTCACTCCAAATTTGCCTTTTAACTCAAGTCACCATCGGGTTTTGAGTTTGAGAGCAATTCCAACCAAACCAATCACACACACACCTCACATATAACATATAGAAGTGATCCAAACTCTTACATAACATCTGGAACACCAATTTCTCAAAATCACTAGCCATCTGCACAAGCCTTTGACAGATTTGCAGTTGAGGTGCCAAATCAAGTTCCAGCTCAATTCAATCCACTCCAAGCATTAAGACACACTCCATAGCACCTAAGGAAGCTGTTCAGATCATCATAACTCATTTGTAACACCTCCAACTCAAAAATAAAATTGCTCTTGCTGCCACGACATTCAAGTAAGCCTAAACTTGATCATCTCATGATTCATGCATATTTCCTCGCACAATAATTTTGCCATATGTTCATAATCATGTATGGAGTGTTTCCCCTCAATTGATTGCTTTGTATGAATCGTGTATGGAATTTCTTAGCCTTCATGCAGAAATTAGGGTTCTTGAGGTTTCTCTTAGATTTCTCATTCCATACTTAAAATAAATGAAATTAAAGACCACAGACATGATCGTGAGGTGAAAACAAGCAAAATGATATGTGGATTGTATGATTTCATCAAGTATTCAGAGAGATATGAGAGGTTTTGCAAATCTTCAAAAAATCAGAACACGCGCGTGTTCTTGGTTGTTCTTGGCGCCTTTTTTTGAAAATTTGAATATTTGAATTTTGTGATTTTATTTAATTGATTCAAAAATTAATTTCTCTCTGAATTTTAATGATTTTGAGTTGATTCTTTTTTTCAAAATTCACAAAAATATTAAAATATTTTATTTAACAAAAAGTTCCCAAAAAATATTATTTATTTCATATATTTGATATTTTTGCAAAGAATTAATTTTTATTTGTGTTTTAACATTTTAAAAATTTTCTTTCTCTTGATTTTCCGAACTTAAACGGTTTTCAATCATTTTGTGGATAAAAACATGATTTTTGAAACATTGACCCAAAATCACAACTCATTTCTCACATGTTTTCAATGATTTTTATTAATTTTTAATCAAAATTAATTCCATTTTTAACAAAATTAGGATTTTGATTGATTTCACCCTCATCAATCTTTTTAAATACTCTTTAGGCCTCTAATAGAGTGTAAGACCCAACCCCTTTGTAAATAAAAAATTTTGGGCCTCACACATTGTATAAGTCCCTCTGTATAGTTTCAAAAGTTCGGTGCGGTCGTCGCCTTTTAAAACAAAATCAACTGGGCTTCTCCTTGAGCTATAAGACCCATCTTTATTCATTTTCAAACTCTTTGGGCCTCTAATAGAGTGTAAGACCCAACCTCTTTTTTGTAAAAATAATTTGGGCCTCAGTCATTGTATAAGTCCCACTGTGCTTTAGAAAATTTCGACGCGATCGTCGTTTTTCAAAATTTTTTCAACTGGGCCTACCCTCGTGTTGTAAGTCCCATTTCTGTTCTTTAAATACTCTTTGGGCCTCTCCTTGGGTTGTAAGACCCATCCCTTTGTACAGAAAACCTTTTTGGGCCTCAGCTGTTGTATAAGTCCCGATGCGATTTCAATAACAACAGAGCGATCACTGTTAAACCTCGGGCCTCTCCTTAAGTATAAGCCCCAACAATATTTTCAAAAGTACTTTCCTTTTGATTTAGATTCAAATATACATGTTGTTATCAAAACTTTCTTTAATTTCTTTGAACAACTAACAATACAGCATAGAAGCTTGCTCACCTGTAAGTTTTAAACTACTTTCGTTTACTCGCTTTCATATAAATATAACTGTATTGTGGGAAGATGTGCACGGTTAGTCTTCTTTCATATCCTTTTAAATACTTGTCATATATCAACTGTATATATACTAGTATAGTTATTTAGAGTTATCCCCGACAACTAGGTCTAGAACTAGGTAAAGCCATGTTGGTCGCTCTTAAATACAGACAAACTAGATCCCCATAGGATTTCCAGATACAGTCTTGCCTTCTCTTGGGCTTAAAAAATATGGAACAAAGAGAAAGGCAGTATTCTTCGTGAACCTTTTCTCAGACTGTCACCCCTAGAAATTTTCAAAGAAATTCTACTCCCCAGAGTTTATCTATTCTCAGTGAATAACATCTCTTGAGTTTCTTCAAACCTTAGAACTTTCACTAAATGATCTATTCTCGGTGAATAGCATTTCTTGAACTTTTCTTGGTTTGGGACCCACAG
Organism: Lathyrus tuberosus; assembly: GCA_022829125.1. Classification (NCBI taxonomy): domain Eukaryota; kingdom Viridiplantae; phylum Streptophyta; class Magnoliopsida; order Fabales; family Fabaceae; genus Lathyrus; species Lathyrus tuberosus. Next base: position 10,052,471 of record JALAZF010000149.1, read on the forward strand.
GCTTCCTAAAAGCATCCCCGCCTCCTCTTGGGTTTTGTACAAGGACCCTCCGGCTTCTTAGAAGTTCTCATTCCTTCTCTTGGGCTTAATACAAGGACCCTGACGACCTCTTAAAGGTATAAGATATAACTTAGTCATCCTTTGCTAGAGCAGTCTTTCTAGTGTCAAATATTGGATTTTAGGGTTGACTCTCATCCCTTAATACTCGTGCCTCCTCTTGGAGGCATCATACAAAAGATAAAACTCTTCCACACTAGTAGACTTGGACAGTCTAACCCCCCTTGAGTCTCAAAGGCATTCTCAAGTTCCCTGCAAACATAGGAGAAACCCCGGTCACCCTGGATCAATCTCCAGCAGAGCTGAAACCCAGTCACTCTCCTAAAAATCCCAAATCGGAACCTCAAGGCATCTGGTACCTCCACTCTTCGGTAACTCTCAGCAAGAGTTGATTTCCCCATTTTGGACCTGCCTCGGGATCTCAATAATCCCCGGCAAAAGTTAGCCTCCTCTTAGGCTTTGTATAATGACCTTCCCTCAGCAAAGTCAGCCTCCTCTTGGGCTTTGTGCAATGATTCTCCCCGGTGGAGTTAACCTTTTCAGACTCTCTTGTTGAGTCACTCACCCTTTCAGACTCTCTTGTTGAGTCAATCAACTTTCAGACTCTCTCGTTGAGTCAATCACCTTTTCAAGATCTCTTGTTGAGTCAACCTTTTTTTAGCCTCGATATTGGGCTTTGTACAAGACAGATAAAAGTACTCTCTTGTTGATTCAATCTGTTTTCAGCCTCACCTCAGGCTTGGTATAAAGATTTCCCCTAGCAGGAGCTAGCCTCCTCTCAAGTTGTGTAGAATAATTTCTTCAGCTTGTTCAGCCACAATCCTGGGCTTTGTATGTAACACCCCAATTGCCATCGCGAATAAATAACACAAATGTAAATCAGAGTAAATAAAAATTTATTTTTCCAACAGAAAACAGAGATGTCACACTTAAATAAACAAAACATCATCCCTGCTCATAATTTTTTATACATAACACATACAATTGAATACCCTCAAGGGGAAACTTTTTCCATATACAAGGAAAGGTCAATCATGGAATAAAGCGGAAAGATCCATAACCGACTTGTTTTACAAAATAAATTGTTTTATAACGTCAAAATATTCATACAAAGCTAATACAAAATATATTCATCAATTGTATACATATATATATATATATATATATATATATATATATATATATATATATATCATAATCATTTCCCCGACTCTCGTGCTACGTATCAGAGCAGACACCAAGACCGACAAAATAACGGAGGGCTAATCTTCACAAAAGCCTCCAAGACTACAAATCTGCAATTGCCTCATAGAGCAACAAACCACATCAGAAGGGTGAGAAATAACAACTAAATCAAGATTACATAATAATATGCAGACACATATAATTCACATACATAGTTATTCTCACCACATGCATCACATATTAATACACATAACATATACCAATTATACTAACATAATCACCTATTCACACATAAGGCACACCATAGTCATAACATATGAAAACACACCACCACATCACATAGCACATGTCTACACATAAGACATATTATCCACAGCCAATGCATTTATCACATATGCACATCAATTCACCAATTCAAACATAAATCTCAACACATAATCAATCAATTCATTCATGATTTATACAAATGCACAGAGACCGACACAACGACTCTATGCAATGCATATGCGGGTACCATCCATCCATCATTTCTCAACACTAGTTCACTCAGGAACTCTGCTAGAATCATCTCTTGTTACTTAGTGTAACTCCCCGTCGGGCAAACGATGTTCCCCGTCGCTTTTGGTCCTCTTATTTTTTTAAGGCTCACGACGTTTATGGATTGCTTTCGGTCCTCTTTGTATAAGGCTCACAATCCGATCGCTTTAAGTCCTCTTTGTATAAGGCTCACGATCATCTATAACCATCGCTTTCGGTCCTCTTATTTTTAAGGCGCACAATCCGATCCGATCGCTTTCAGTCATCTTATTTTTAAGGCTCACGATGTTATAGCAGATTCCCTCTGGAACCAATCCGTCGCTCACACCCCACATGGGCACACGATCCGATCGCTTACACCCCACATGGGCACACGATCGCACAAGATGCATATCATGATGCTTGACACACAAGAACTCATGACAATCAAATGCATCTTCACACATATATGCAACCATAATCATGCATATATTTCAACTCATCAATTCCATACATTCACAATTCAACCATATGAATTAATCAACATCATCACACTCATGCATTGCAAATCAATTCAAACAATGCATTTCAAACCATAAAGGTCACCAAACAACATACATTGAAATTTCACATAAACAATGCACTTCATCACAAGCCATAAACCACCACAATCATATCATCACAATTCTTTGCACAATGGATTCACATATCAGATGCTACCCACAACACATCATAACAACATACAATATCACACATTGAAGTCAAAACCAAAACAACACATCTATTTGCCATACGGCCACAAACCATCATCACCAACACTCATCTCATCTATTCACATCATATAACAACATACAAGCTATACGATGGATATTAAAAGCATATTGCATGATAACACATCAAATACACACAGTTAAAACGGTAAAAGACGACAAAACGACAACTTTCCAAATTCTCGACATAATTTAATCGGCCAACAATCTCAAAACCATTTTTATAAGAAAGAACATTTCATAAGCCTTCCCATGGTACCAAGAACACACCAAACCGATAAACGGATCACAAGTTATGGAATTTAAAAGAAAATAAAAATGTGAAATTTCCCCAGGACCGCCCGGCAAAACCCAAAAACCGCCCGGCGAAATCCCTTCGCCGCTACTTCGCCCGGCGAAGCAGAGGCGTCACCATTTCTCCCCAATGACTCAATAGAGTCAGAATCGTGTAAAGGCTGCGCCTCTCGAAAACCGCCCGGCGAAATCCCGAACCGCCCGGCGAAATCAGAGAACCGTCCGGGACTTTACACCAGATGCAGAAAAATTCTGCTTCGTTTTCAAAACCCAAAAATCCATTTTTCCCACCCAAATCACTTCCAACAGCAAAACAATTATTAGCAATGGTTCATAAACATATAGAGATCATACAACACGATTTATATCGATTTCCGTCCGTGAAAACATCGATTTCTACTCGTTTACGCGTTTTCGACCTATAACCGAAAAAACTAAGAGAAACCAGTAAACATTCAAACATACACATACATATACATATACAAGCAGGATATAATCGAAACTTCACACCCTTACCCGATTAATCGCGCTCGAAACGGAGTTCTCTTCGATTTTCCTCTTCTCCTCTTTTTCCCTTCCTCTTCCTTTCTTCCCTTCTCTTTTCTTTCTCTTCTTTTTCTTTTCTCTCTTTTTCTCTCCACTTTCTATTTTATATAAATATCTAATCCTCTAAAAAGACTATTTTACCCCTCAACTCAAATATCTCGTAACCGCTCTCAAAACGCGATAAAACATAAACAATGATGAAAAATAATATATTTTCAAATAAAAGTCATAAATAAAATAATATAATAATAAAATAATCAAAATGACTCAATTAAATAAAACTAACTAAAACTGGGGCGTTACAATTCTCCCCCACTTAGATATTTTCGTCCTCGAAAATATACTGAGACGAACAACTCCGGACACTACTCACGCCACCGACCAACAAACTAACATGCCAACAAGAGGCACCCCACAAATAACACAAACTGACAACCCAACGTTCTAACAGCAACCACAACAACGACACGACAACGTCGACAACTACAACGACAAGATGCCAAGCCCATACAATGCACTTGATGACCAACCTACGACGCAAAGACAACCAAGTTACGAACATACACAGGTTCACTCTCGAACCGAAACACAACAAGAGCATAAAGTTCCACGACCCAACAATATTACAACAATGTTGCGATTCACCAATCAAACTCACAACCAAAACATCCATCTATATAGTAACCCATGAATAATATTTAAACCTTTCACTTAACACGTCCATTCTGAAACGTCCCATAGTCTCATCATTCCCACATGTTTCTAATGTTCAACCTATGAACTCTTATAAGCCACACACTCGAATACAAAATGTGCCACTTCACGCTTCCGCTGCGCACTCTAATTACTCGAAACCATCAAGTCTACCAATCTCACGTCCAAAGTCTAACTCTTTCTCATCTCTGCCAAAAATCACTGTTCACTTTTAATATACCCAACTTCACACTCTACTGTGTTACTTCACACACCAGACACAAGTCTCTGAACTACTCAAATAATTTTTAATTCTCTGACCATCAAAACAGACATGCATAACAACTTTCGATTTAACTTATCACGCACGACACTAACTTTTCCCAAAGATAATCCAATCCAAATTCATAACTCGTCACGAATTCCAGCCTTCCTAGTTGTCTCATACTCTATTCCTTCAGACCAAACAAGTACTCAATATTCTCGTGATTACCAAACACTTCGAACCTAGAACCATAAAGATAATACCTCCAATTATTCCAACACAATACAACCGCAACTAATTCCAAATCCAGAATAGTATAGATCCTTTTATGAATCCTCAATTGTTGTAAAACATAAGCCACGACTTTACTCTCTTGCATTAACACCTGACTACACTCTTCAGAGACACATCACAATACCTCACAAACGGTTTATTAGGATCACACATAATCAAAACTGCAACCGCAGACAACTTCTACTTCAGCTCACCAAAACTTACTCACAACGAACATCCAAAACAAACGACTCACCCTTTGCAAGTCAATTGAGATAACCGAAGTACGAACTTAGCAAAGTCTTCCTTAGCCTGCAATAACAACCAACTAATGCCCAAAAAGATTCTAATCTCCTTAACCAACTTCGGAGCCTCTCATTGTAGAACTGCCTCTACTTCCGATGGATCCCTATCCATACTCTCATATGAAATAACATCTCCAAGAAAACTAACCCTTTTTAACCAAAATTCTCACTTGAGTAACTTAGCATAAAACTTCGTCTCTTTTCAACACTTGTAATTCAAATCTCAAACACTCAACTTGTTCTTCCTCTGAGTTTATAATAGATCCGAATATCCCCAATCAAAACCACTACGAACTTATCCAATTAAATATGGAAGATACGATTCATATACTCCACAAACATTACAGACGCATTACTAACACCAAGCAACATCACTGTACGTTGTAATGCCCGACCAAATTCCAAAAGATATAAATTCTTAATGCTTTTGCAAAACTGTCCATTGGGTAACTGGTTACTCACATACAAGCTTAACCGAGTAAATAACAACCTATTCTGAGGATAACAAACCTAACCAGTCACATTAAATTAATCAAAGCCTCATCTCATACAATTCACCTCTCTTATCAAACATCCCAAACAGTTGTAATTTCACTCAAACTCAACCAAACCATTCCAGTCATCTCTTCATGAAAGTGGACACTTGTTCTCAATCATTACCTTATTCAACTGTCATTAATCCATACCCAATTTTTTCTTCTCTTGACCGTCCAATCCCACAAATTCCAACTTGTATCAACAACCAACCAAAAATAATTCTTAAACGTGATGTTACATCCACCCACAAGGGTTTCCTCACAATTTCTATTAATGCCTTAAAACTCCAAAGACTCCGAACTCATCAGAACTCTAAGTTTTTGCTTCCCATAGTCTCAATACCATCATACACATCATGCTTATTATTCCATTCAATCATCATTCCTTTTTGTTACTAACAAAGCTAGAGCTCTCTAAGACAACACCTTAATGTTCCATCCAAAAACACATTCGAAAACCATGCACAACTGACGGCCCATCACTGTGACTTCCTGCCAATTTCCCAGAACACTACCATCGCAGACAAAACAAACATCTTATTCCCATCTACTAAGAGTTTCCTACTTACTTAGCATATATAAGCCTCAACTATTCACCTTCGTCCAATTAAGTTCAATCTCTACTCTCTGAGAAGCAGTCCTTAAATAAAACCCAATCATTCTCTCTCAATGACTTCCCAACTGGACCAACATACCAAAACCTCTAATCCATTTCATCTTCCGATATTAGCATCTTCATCGACTCATCAAAACAATCCGTAATCATTTCCTCAAATTCCAAACAATTCATTTCACACACTATCAAAGCCGGAAAGACACGTCTATTCCATCCAACATAATTCCCATATGCTATCAACAAGAGATTAAGGGTGATCAGTTCCTCAATTTGTCAATAGACAGTCGACAATCATGATGGGGCATAAACCGTCTTTACCAAACTATAATAGCATTCCTTACATCTCATGCACAAAACTAACTAAGGCACCAATCCTTAGTCGACATAAACCTTACCTCCGCATTCCCTCCGGAATCAGGAACAACACTGTCCAAACAACACTTACACTCTTGCAACCAACGGCACACTGAGCCAACACTCCACAACTGAAGCAACTTGGAGAAGTTTCAGCTTCTCCCCCACTTATCTCATTTTCACACCTGAAGACAAAGGATTAGGAAACCAGAAAGTACTGACAGTGCCTCCACACATATCACGTACCAAGGGACAAACAACAACAACAGTATTCAACTGTCACACCAACTGACTCAACAACTTGGTCGGACGGACCGACCTGCTCTGATACCACTAATGTAACACCCCAATTCCCATCGCGAATAAATAACACAAATGTAAATCAGAGTAAATAAAAAATTATTTTTCCGACAGAAAACAGGGATGTCACACTTAAATAAACAAAACATCATCCCTGCTCATAATTTTTTATACATAACACATACAATTGAATACCCTCAAGGGGAAACTTTTTCCATATACAAGGAAAGGTCAATCATGGAATAAAGTGGAAAGATCCATAACCGACTTGTTTTACAAAATAAATTGTTTTATAACGTCAAAATATTCATACAAAGCTAAAACAAAATATATTCAACAATTGTATACATATATATATATATATATATATATATATATATATATATCATAATCGTTTCCCCGACTCCCGTGCTACGTATCAGAGCAGACACCAAGACCGACAAAACAATGGAGGGCTAATCTTCACAAAAGCCTCCAAGACTACAAATCTGCAATTGCCTCATAGAGCAACAAACCACAGCAGAAGGGTGAGAAATAACAACTATATCAAGATTGCATAATAATATGCAGACACATATAATTCACATACATAGTTATTCTCACCACAAGCATCACATATTAATACACATAACATATACCAATTATACTAACATAATCACCTATTCACACATAAGGCACACCATAGTCATAACATATGAAAACACACCACCACATCACATAGCACATGTCTACACATAAGACATATTATCCACAACCAATGCATTTATCACATATGCACATCAATTCACCAATTCAAACATAAATCTCAACACATAATCAATCAATTCATTCATGATTTATGCAAATGCACAGAGACCGACACAACGACTCTATGCAACGCATATGCGGTACCATCCATCATTTCTCAACACTAGTTCACTCAGGAACTCTGCTGGAATCATCGCTTATTACTTAGTGTAACTCCCCGTCGGGCAAACGATGTTTCCCGTCGCTTTCGGTCCTCTTATTTTTTTAAGGCTCACGACGTTTATGGATTGCTTTCGGTCCTCTTTGTATAAGGCTCACAATCCGATCGCTTTCAGTCCTCTTTGTATAAGGCTCACGATCGTCTATAACCATCGCTTTCGGTCCTCTTATTTTTAAGGCGCACGATCCGATCCGATCGCTTTCAGTCATCTTATTTTTAAGGCTCACGATGTTATAGCAGATTCCCTCTGGAACCAATCCGTCGCTCACACCCCACATGGGCACACGACGTTTATGGATCGCTCACACCCCACATGGGCACACGATCCGATCGTTCACACCCCACATGGGCACACGATCGCACAAGATGCATATCATGATGCTTGACACACAAGAACTCATGACAATCAAATGCATCTTCACACATATATGCAACCATAATCATGCATATATTTCAACTCATCAATTCCATACATTCACAATTCAACCATATGAATTAATCAACATCATCACACTCATGCATTGCAAATCAATTCAAACAATGCATTTCAAACCATAAAGGTCACCAAACAACATACATTGAAATTTCACATAAACAATGCACTTCATCACAAGCCATAAACCACCACAATCATATCATCACAATTCTTTGCACAATGGATTCACATATCAGATGCTACCCACAACACATCATAACAACATACAATATCACACATTGAAGTCAAAACCAAAACAACACATCTATTTGCCATACGGCCACAAACCATCATCACCAACACTCATCTCATCTATTCATATCATATAACAACATACAAGCTATACGATGGATATTAAAAGCATATTGCATGATAACACATCAAATACACACAGTTAAAATGGTAAAAGACGACAAAATGACACCTTTCCAAATTCCCGACATAATTTAATCGGCCAACAATCTCAAAACCATTTTTATAAGAAAGAACATTTCATAAGCTTTCCCATGGTACCAAGAACACACCGAACCGATAAACGGATCACAAGTTATGGAATTTAAAAGAAAATAAAAATGTGAAATTTCCCCAGAACCGCCCGGCGAAACCCAAAAACCGCCCGGCGAAATCCCTTCGCCGCTACTTCGCCCGGCGAAGCAGAGGCGTCACAATTTCTCCCCAATGACTCAATAGAGTCAGAATCGTGTAAAGGTTGTGCCTCTCGAAAACCGCCCGGCGAAATCCCGAACCGCCCGGCGAAATAAGAGAACCGCCCGGCACTTTACACTAGATGCAGAAAAATTCTGCTTCGTTTTCAAAACCCAAAAATCCATTTTTCCCACCCAAATCACTTCCAACAGCAAAACAATTATTAGCAATGGTTCATAAACATATAGAGATCATACAACACGATTTATATCGATTTTCGTCCGTGAAAACATCGATTTCTACTCGTTTACGCGTTTTCGACCTATAACCGAAAAAACTAAGAGAAACCAGTAAACATTCAAACATACACATACATATACATATACAAGCAGGATATAATCGAAACTTCTCACCCTTACCCGATTAATCGCGCTCGAAACGGAGTTCTCTTCGATTTTCCTCTTCTTCTCTTTTTCCCTTCCTCTTCCTTTCTTCCCTTCTCTTTTCTTTCTCTTCTTTTTCTTTTCTCTCTTTTCCTCTCCACTTTCTATTTTATATAAATATCTAATCCTCTAAAAAGACTATTTTACCCCTCAACTCAAATATCTCGCAACCGCTCTCAAAACGCGATAAAACATAAACAATGATGAAAAATAATATATTTTCAAATAAAAGTCAGAAATAAAATAATATAATAATAAAATAATCAAAACGACTCAATTAAATAAAACTAACTAAAACTGGGGCGTTACATTGTACATGACAGATAAAAGCACTCTCTTGTTTAGTCAAACCCTTTTAGCCTCAATCTTGGGCTTTGTACAAGACATAAATCTTCATCTCTTAAGCTTGGAACAGATATCTTCCCCAGTAAAGTCATTTCCTCTCAGCCTTCTTTTGGGCTTGTAGGAATGATTTCCCAAGCAAAGTCAAACTTTTTTCAGCCTCAATCTTGGGCTTTGTACAAGACAGATAATACTCTCCAGCAAGAGTCAAACCCATTTCAGCCTTAATCTTGGGCTTTGTACAAGACACATACAAATCTCCCCGGCGGAGTCAAAATCCCTTTTAGCCTCAATCTTGGGCTTTGTACAAGATAGATATAACATTTTCCCCGGAAAAGTCAAGCTTTTAGCCTCCTCTTAGGCTTTGTATAATGATATCCCCAAAGAGTCAGTCTCTTTTTGCCTCAATCTTGGGCTTTGTACAAGACACCAATATATACACTCTCTTGTTGAGTCGGTCTCATCCAACCTCCTCTTATGCTTTGGGTAAGGATTCCCCCAGTGGAGTCAATCAACCTCTTAGCTTCAACCTTGGGCTCTGATCAAGGCTCACAAAAATCAACAATACCTCTTTAGAGATGACAAGTTTTCTCCCAGTTAAACCTTTTAGCTTCAATCTTGGGCTTTGAACAAGACACAAATAAACCTTTTAGCTTCAATCTTGGGCTTTGAACAAGACACCAAATATCTTTTTCCTCCCTTAGAATAGGAGGAACTATGATTGCTGTTATTTCCCTATTTCGTTTAAACCGGAATACGTAGGCATAAGATTGCAAAATCTTAGCGAGCATACTAATCAAAAACTCTAGGTCCAGTACCTTCATACCAATTAAAACTTAGGTCCAGTACCTTACCAAAAACATCAGGAAAACCCGAACATCAACATCAACTCACTCACTCACTCATACTTCCCAAGAAACTTTCTCAACCCATTAACGGATAAACACCATCAAATACAAAGCGAAACCTAAAGCTAATATCCTGTGGATAACCACATATAGGATGGGTAATTGACAACTCCCCATTGTATAACCTGGCCCCGGACCCCCAATCTCTTTTAAGCGTTTGTTCAGTTAAACATCTGCGTGCAAAGCTAGTTTTAGATAGGTTCCCTTTCCCTTTCAGCTTCATGGGATAAATAAGAAATCAGAAATTAGCACCCCCTCCTACCATTGCGGTGAGGAAAACCCAGCGATAGGGTAGTCGCGTCACCGACAAAAATCGCTCGCTACAGCGACGCCCGTGCCCGGAACTGCATCCTTGCCCGTAGCAACGGCTAGTTTCGGACACCTCTTCCCGTCCTAACGGCTAATTTCTGGCAGTTACCTATTCTTCGGGAAACGGTTATTTCGCCCCGAAAATAGGGACCGTTGGCCACGCGCTGGGGCACTATAAAAACCCTCTCATTTGAGAGAATCAGATATTCCAAATCATCTTACGAAACACATACTTTGTATTTGTCTTTCTCTCTCTCTCCTGATTCTTACTTTAGCATCGGAGTGTCTTACAGATACATCCTCCTCCTCATCTTTCACACCGAGTATCGCAAACGTCATCCTTGACCCACTTCAAGTTCTGATCGGCCGTCAAGATCACTTTTATTTAATCTTGACTAAAGTTTTGTAGTTACATATGGGATACTAGCCTTTTTAAGATTAGGATGACGTTATTCTCCTAATAGATGGAGACTTTAATATATTTTTCTTTGTTGAAAAAGCAAAATAAATAAATAAAAAAGAATAAAGAATAAACACTCTTGTGAAAAAAACAATCTCCAATATTGGTACTCATTCAGAAATGTTTAAAACATAGTTTTCTTAATTCCAAATAGTAATTAATAAGCTTACTAAAAAATATGTCACACATTTATCTCATCTCAACTTCATTACGATCATGAAAGACCTCTAAAATATATTAATTGAATTATTATTTATTATATAGATTTTTTTTTCAACTTCGTAATAAATTGTTACATAATTCTAGTTTAGAGTGATTTGATAAATTTAATAAACATTTGAATAAATTATTGCTTTACAATTATTTAATCAATTAACTAATTATATATTAATTTCTTCGCTAGCCAAATATCTCATATAATTTTTAATTCATTTTAATTTATTTATTCAGTTAAAGAGATCAACACTACTATTAAAATTGTGAAATCATGAAGAAATTATTTAATGAATAAAAGAGTTGTAAATTTATAAATTTTCATTAAATTTTAAAAAAAATTTATAAAAAATATTTAATTCAATATATTGTATACTTTTAAAATACAAATAAAATATGATTATAAGATTCTATTGTTGGTTTACTATGGGCCAAAAAAAATTACATTAAAGCAATTTTAGATATAAGCAATTGGTATATGAAAACCACTGGTCTAAAGACTATAAACAGCCAATAATGAAATAGAATTGAATAAAAGTACTACACTTTTCTCAATGATACTTCATATACATAAGGAAAGAAGTAAACAATCATATTGAGCACTTCCGCACATAATGGATGAAAGAATCAAATTGTTTGGAGACAAAATCATATAGATGTCCTAATTTGTTCATTAGAGAAAAACTTTTTCTCTGTGATTAGAGGGAAGATAGGTCCACATGCCATTTCTTAATGTTTTATTAGTTCATATAATTGGAGGGGCCTATGAGAAGCACCAACCAACCAAGTAAGTTGTGGTGGTTCATAGTGCAATATTATTAATTTAGTACTATAATTAAGAATTAATTTAACAAACTTAAAAAGCAAAACTCTTTTTCTTATATGCCAATACAAATGATGCACAAAGTGGAAAAAATGCACTTTAATGAGTGGTGATTGTTGAGCTAAGCAGAGAAGTGTGTTGCAGAGAATATATTTGAGGCATGAAAAAGCTACCTAATAAAGGTGCAACATGAAAACTCAATGAATTTAGTGGGGAAGAAAAATATCAAGAAAAGTACAGCTTTCAGACTGTTTTGAAAGTGACATCATTAACTCAACATCAGTGCTGAGTGCCTCAGTGACCCATAGTTTAGTCATGTCCTGAAATGTTGAACCCAAAAACTAGCTTCCATAAACTACTATCATAGGACCAACTTGTCAAAATAAATATATACAAAAAAAAAAAAAAAAACTATGGGCTAGTTTCAAATTGATCAAGAAATTAATATCTAAATTTAATTAGATTATTTATTTGACAAAGATAGTTTTTAATATTATGGTTCCGAGACTATCGAGAACAAAAACAGACATAATGCTTAATCACCGTAAAAAGGAGATATATCCCGTATTCATCAAATATCTTAAAAGTTGTTTGTCAGTTTTGAAAGGAATTAAAGAAATAGAAATTGAAGAAATAATAATCCATCAATTTGAATAAGAGATTTTTATTCATAATACAAAATCTTTTTATATTGAAAGAACCAGTGCCGGCCGGCCTAAAGGGTAGGTGAACTAGGCAATGGCCTAGAGCCTCCAGTTTCTTTTTAAGATACTCCCTCCGTCCCAAATTATAAGTCACTTTGCCAAAAAAATTTGTCCCAAATTATAAGTCACCTTACATTTCCAATGCAATATAAATGACATCTTTCCCAATATACCCTCAAATATTTATTATTATTTATTCTTTCAACTCTTTTAATTTCTCTCTCCCATATAATTATGAGGGGTATTACTGTAAAGTTATACATAATTTGTCTTTCCCATAAAGTAATAATTAAGTTTCTTAATTTGTGTGAAAAACCCAAAACGTCTTATAATTTGGGACGGAGGGAGTACTATATTTAATAGTAACATCTTGTCAAAAGAATAGTATTCAATAGCATTTAAATATTATAGTCATCATTACTATCTTGTTCTTTTTCATTAAACGGTAATAAAAGAGATTAACTATGCGTTGAATATCAAAAATACAAAACTAATTATATATGTGTATTTTCTTTCTACTTAACATATGAGAGAGTATACTAGACTAAAAATTGTACTAATTAAAAATCTTCATTAATTATTTTTGTTGTGTCCTCTCGATCAAAGAAAAACGATTAAAATATATTTTATTTATATAGTAACTTTCTTTTTTATGTAGTTTTAACTTAAAATATTTATATTTGTTTAATTGTTTTACTTTGAATTTTATTATTTGTCTTTATTGTGAATTTTATTTTATTTTACTTAAAATATTGTCAACTAAATATTTGAATTCAATATTAAAAACAAAAAAAATGTTAAAATTTTAATTGAATGGCAAAAAAGTTAATTTAGTGTCATTGAATAAACAAATTAACAGTGCAACAACTAGCATAAAAAAAATGAAACTAAGAATTTATTAGTAGAAAAACTCAAAATTATAAAATTAAAAACAAATTTAAAAATTTTAATAATTATGAAAATTATAATAGTAATTTATCAATAAAAAATAGTGATTTATTAATTAGAACCTTAAATAAAGAACAAATTTTTATTTTTAATAACTTAAACTTTTTTATTATAAAATTTGCCACCTTCATATATGTTGGGCCGGCCCTGAAAACATATAGGGTGTAATGAGAAACCCTCAAGATTAATCCATTGCACATAGTTGACTTTTGGAGTTATTAGAATATTGTACTTGGCAACCCCCACATCTTATGCGACACCCCCATATTACTTTAAAAAAAAAATCGGTATAAAACCATAAATTTTGGAGAAAACTAATGTTTAATACCAGTTTTTCCAAACAAATTGAACACCCTACATTACAAATCAAATTTATCAAAAAGTTTGATGATGTTAACTTTTGTGTTTTTTAATAATTGCAAAAAATAGGCTACTGTTTTTTTTTTCAAAACTTACGATGCACACCTACATGACATTACTAGATTATTGAAAAAAAAATCAGAGACACCCTATAATACATCAAATTTATCAAAAAAACTCGATAATATTACCTTTGTGTTTTATAAATAATTAGAAAAAATATTCTACTAAAATTTCTTAAAATATGGTACACACTACATTTTATACTGTTTGTTTTTTAAGAATCTGATAAAAAATCAATGATTTTTTCAAAATATATAGTTTTATACAAATTTTTTTTTAAAAAAACTCAATATAAAATGTAAAAATTTCAAAAAAAATGTAAATGTTTTTTTTACTTGAATAACAAAATAATCATTCGGTTAAATATATGAAAGTGTTAGATATAAATGTGAGTGTATGATGTATAATATTCGAGATAATGTCCTTTTAACTATGAAATTGCGTTTTAAAACCCCACATAATACTATATAATACTATATGTTTCTTTATAGCTAATACCACTTAAATATTAATTTAGCTTCTTAATAATCTAAATTTTATCACAATATTTATGGTTTCAAAAAGAAAAAGTTATTACTTTTTCAATTTGAGCCATAGTATGATGGTTTCGATATTTTTACTATCTTGGTATAATGGTAATTGAGGCCATATCAACCACATTTGAGTACTATTATTAAATGTTAATCTTAATCCGGAGTTAATTGATTCTTTTGTGTGGTAGCGTGATATGTTAACCTTTTTTGTTATCTACCAGTATACCATAAACAGATTTAACATTAGTTTTCTCCAAAATTTATGGTTTTATACCCTTTTTTTTTTTTTTAAGTAATATGGGGGTGTCGCATAAGATGTGGGGGTTGCCAAGTACAATATTCTAATAACTCCAACAAGAATTTGAATCTTTTGCAGCTCTACAGTTTGGTCCAAGTCAACTATGTGCAATGGATTAATCTTGAGGGTTTCTCATTACACCCTACATGTTTCTTTCAAATCCTATGAATTTCATATATAGTTCCTTTCACCTCGTATGGATGATACAGTTCGGATGCGCCTACAATATAACACATGAATTGTGCACCAAAAGGCATTCAATCTACAATGGATGTGTCAGGATAGTGTTCTCCAAAACACACCATCCGGACAGTGTTTTTCATATGCACCCTTAATCCAACATTATGTTGTTTGTCTATTTGGAAAGACATTGTTGAGAAAGAAAATAAATATGTCTCATCCCAAAAACATATTTATAACTTTGAAACGGAAAAGACCAAAAAGTGTCTCAAATATTAAGAAAATTTATAATGTTCTACACACAAATAATAAGACGATTATAGGTCTAAGAACTGAAATGCAACAATTGTTGAAATAATTGGCTGAACGTCAATGTATTTCTAGGAATATATTGTGTGAGGATGGAACAAATGTTTGAGATGTATTTTGGATATGGTAAACACGCACTCAAAAAGAATTCAATTTGATGATGATGGTTTAATTAATGATGGTAAATCAAATATTTTTAATATGGTAGAACGAGAGGTGATTCAAGAGGGATTTTTGAACGTTGATTATAACATGAATTGTACATCAAAGAGCAGATGCGCAAGATAATTTATCAAAAATCTAGTGATATGAAACAATTAGCTGAACTAGTAAAAACTAAGGTTGCTCCTAAGAAGGTCAAACCAACTCCTATTAATAATTCTATCAAGTAGTCACTATCTTATTTTGAGCATGTCAACTCAATTTATCTAGATTCTTCACTTTCACAATCCAAAAAAAAAAAATAACAAAGCTCTAGTAAAAATGTTCACATCAACAAACTTTCTCTTTCCGCACATTTATAAAAAAAAAAATGTAACACATTGAGGACATGATTGTTTTTATGCCCAAATACATTGACTGGATTGTAGATGTTAAGGGTAATGGTAAATACGAATTTTGTGGTGTTTCAGTCTTTGAAGGTATGGGAGATGAGAATTATGCATGTGTTTGTCAACATCTTATCAAAGAGTTAAAGGCTTATACGGAAGATTACATGAGAGTATACGAGAAACAAAAATGATACAGTCAAATTCTAAAAGCTCTGATGCATGGTAGAATTTGTATTTCAGCACCGTAAGACAACTAGATGAATTTCTCTAAAACCTTGCATGTGCTCCTCGGATACCTGCCATCTCCTATTAGCTTTTACCTATATCAGCTCCTAAGTGTGTAACCATTAGGTCTAGTGCATTGAATCTCTGAATTGGAATATGATCCAACAATATGCATGTGATTGAAAGATGCAGGATGCACGATACATCATCCAGACTGATACTCATCTCAGCAAAAAAAAAAGATAAAATGATGAAATCTCAAGAGTTATCCCTCAAGTCACGCGGTTTAAATATCTTGGGTACGTAATACAAAATGATAGAGTAATAGAAGTGGATGTAAACCATCGAATTCAAGTTGGGTGGTTGAAATGGAGAAGGGCATCATGTGTTTTATGTGATGCAAAGGTACCGCTCAAGTTGAAGAGAAAGTTTTACCGGAATACGGTAAGACCTGCTATTTTGTACGACACAAAATGTTAGGTTATTAAGAATCAACATGAGAATAAAGTAAGTGTAGCAGAGATGAAGATGTTGTCGTGGATGTGTGGTAAAACTCAACGGGATAAAATTAGAAATGAAAATATTATAGACAGTGTCGGAGTGGCGTCTATAGTGGAGAAGATGGTGGAAAATAGAGTTAGGTGGTTTGGACATGTAGAGAAAAGACAAATAGATTCTATAATAAGGAGGGTATAGCAGATAGAGAGAAGACATGCAATTAGAGGAAGGAGAAGATCTATAAAGACAATCTGAGAAGTCATTAAAAAATATCTTGAGATTAATGATTTGGATAGGAGCATGATCTTTGATATAACATTATGACGAAAGTTAATTCATGTAGTCGGTCTCACTTAATAAGATAAGACTTAGTTGTTGTTGATGAAATCTCAAAGTGCAGGCAAATGGTATATCCAAAGAACACTACTTCAGCACACTCCTTTGTATATTTAATATGTATATGAGGGTGCGTCTAGATTGTATTATATGCACAAGAAGAAAGGAACAATTTTAAAATTTTATACAATTGGAGAGAAACTTATAGGTAGGGGTGTGCAAAATAACCGGTAACCATTAACCAAATTAGTATTCAAATTTAACCAAATTTTAAAATCCAGCCCAAACATATATTTTCAAACCGGTGATCCATTTTTCAGATTAAAAAAAAAACGGTAACTACTATCTCAAACCGGTTGTATTGATTGGTTTCCATTTTCCAAACATTCGCACAAAGAGACAGAGAAATCACCAACACCCCAAATTTCAGAAACCCTAATCCTCAAAAATCTAAATCTCCTTCATCTCTTTCTTCAAATTTCAAACCCTAATTCTCATTTGTATCTTAATTCTCAAAATCACAATCATGGGTTTAGGGAAATAGTCGCAAAATCGGCAAAATCGTTCTTCAAATCTAATGAGCTCTATTCTCACAATTTGTTTCAGGTTAAAGTTTATTATTCTTTTTGGCGTTTTCATGATTGCTCTAGTTCTCACTTTCATCTTTGATTCAGTAAAAACAAATTAACCGTAAATCTACGAAAACTGTGTTTCAGGTTCAAGAAAAAGCTCTGCTAACATTTTCGCTCTACCTCTTCCATTGATACTCAGGTAAACATATTGTAAACTCTAAATTTGTGTTGTGTGTTGAATTGAATTGATCTAGTGTTGTATTATGTTTTTTATTCTTTCAGTTTTGACATAGAAAATGGACTCTATAATAGCTTTTTGTGATCCCAATTGGGGATTTGACTGTTGGACGAGGCTAGTGAGTTATGAATTAGTTTTTCTGTGATAAAATGAAATTGTGATATTACATTATTTCAGTTAGTTTATTAGTTTATAGTGGAGGAAAAAACAGTTGCTTAAAGTGGAATGATGTTTTAAATTTACTTTGATTCCAATTGTTTTGGTATCTTGTTTTTGCATGTAATGACCACCGTTTCTTGATGATATTTGACTTAAGAATGTAATACTCATTAAAGAGCAAAAATATCACTGTTGATTTTGGCTTATTGGCTCAGAGTTGTACAGAAAAATTGCTTAATAAATGCTCTTTGCTTATGCAGTTGTTTGTTTTGGGACCCTAATAGATGGAAGTATTTATGATGATTTTGTATTCTATAGTGTGAGCCTCAAAACAACAAGACTCACCCCAAAACCGCCAACTGCAGAGCCTCTGCACCGAAAACTAATCCAAAATTCTATTAGAAATCATTCTTGATTTGAACCTAAGCCATTTCCATGAAAGGATTTTGCTTCGTCAACCATAGTTGTTATTAGGTCTTTAAATATGTCAACATCATCTTGTGATCCTTCTTGAATTTGAGGAGATTAGTCAAGACGTGATTAGTAGACTGGCTTCTAGGTTTGGTTATACCATAGTTTTCAATCGAGGTACTTCTACCAATGTTAATTTCTACATTTGTGCTCTTGTGATCCATGTAGCTAATAAATAGCTTGTGCAGAGGAAGTAGTGCCTACTTTAATTAGGATAGCTTGCCGATTTGTAGGATTAATTATAATAGCTTGTCCAGAGGAAGCAGTGCCTGCTTGTAATCCAAGCAGTGCCTTCTACTGGTCTAGAGGAAGCAGTGTCTGCTACCAATGAAGTGATAACTTGCCAATCGAGATCTAGTTTAGTTTTTACATTTGTCCTCTTGTAATCCCTGTAGCTTAGTTGTTAGTGGAAAATTAGGAAGTCCGTGACCACTTTTTGACAGACTTTGTGTTGAACATTTTATGTTGTGCTAGGTATGTGAATGAGTTGACAAAGAAGGGAAAAGGTGTCCCGACGAAAGAGGATTGGAAGCATATCAACTTAATCATTCCATTCTTGAAGTTGTTTTATGATGCTACAGTACACATATCAGGGTCATCTTATTTGACAAGCAATATTTATATGTTTGAGGTCTTGGGTATTGGAAAGAGCATTATGGATATGTGTGCGTCTGAAGATGAACATCTACGTTCAGCAGCTCAAAATATGAAGAAGAAGTATGATAAGTATTGGGGACCTCATGAGAAGCTTAATATGATGTTGTTGATTGCTCTAGTTTTCGACCCTAGGCGCAAGATTAGATTGGTTGATTGGATGGTAAGGCGGTACTACAATAAGGATGATGCCGATGCCTTGAAAGCAAACTTAGATTCCTGCTTAAAATCTATTTATGATGAATATTGTGCTGGATTTATGCCTCAAGGTAATTCAGATGAGCTGCAAGTTTTTGATAGTGTTAGTCATCCGTATGGAATTGCTGAGTTCTATCTTTCAGAAGGGTGTGACAATGCAGATAATGAATTAAATACTTATCTTGGAGAGAAGTTGGAGCATAACATGGAGATAAATGTTTTAGAGTGGTGGAAAGTTAACGCTGGCCGATATCCCATCCTTGCAAACATTGCAAGAGATGTGTTAGCTATACCAATAAGCACAGTGGCGTCTGAATCTGCATTCAGTACAGGAGAAAGAGTGCTTGATCCATATCGCAGCTCGTTAACACCTACAACAGTCGAAGCACTGATTTGCACCCAGGATTGGCTCAAAGGAACATCTTCATCCTTGATTACAAATGAAGATTTTGATATTCTTGAGAGATTTGAGCAAGGTATGATAACTAACTATATTGCCTAATGTATTATTATTTATTATACTTGAGGCATAATGAAATGTCTTTATATGTTTTGTAGAATTACTTTATAAGGAAGATGGTGCTAGCTGTTCAACCTCTTCAACCTCTGTTGCATTCGAAGATGACTTAACGGTATTATTGATTAAGTTTTCCTCTTCAACATTCTTTTTGATTATTCCATTTTTCTACTTTTTCATCACATTCTTTATTCTTAAACTAAAAAAAATGAACTTTTCTGCTTAAAGATCATTTTTTTAATCGTGAAATTAGCTAAGTGCATTCATCTCTATTAGATCCACCTTGATGTGAACCTTATGACTTGCTATCTATTTCTATTATGCTGAATTAGTTTGGACTATGATAAAATCGATGGATGTAATTAGTTAATCTAATAGGTTAGTGTAACTGAATTCTGAAATGGTTAGCATGAAAACTGTTATGAATTGCAGGTGTAGTTAGAATTGAAATTGAGTTTTGAGTTTTAGGATTGGAATGGGATTCATAAGAATTATGTGTTGTAAATAAAGGATGCAACAACATATTTTGTTAATTGAATTTCTTTATTGTTGTTTTTAGTTTGATCTATATTTTGTTAATTGAATTTGCTTGATCTGTAAGCTGAATCTCCCACTCTTTTGATTGATCTTGTGATGTGTTTTATAATTAAATTACATAGTGATTCATAAGTTAGTTAGATCTATATTCTGGTTTGAACTTTTCTGCTTAAAAAAATGAACCTCTGTTGCATTGAAATTGTGTTGTTTGTTGATATAAATTCATTTATTATTTGTGATCTATGATTATATTATTTATCAGGAAGATCTCTTGGAGTTTGGTATTTCAGTTCCTGTATTTTTGGATTGCATAACAGATCTGGTGTAATAGTGTCTTGTTTGGGTAGTGGAATGATTTAATATTCTGCCAAGAATTCAATATATATTTAGTATTTATATGCATTATTATAATGAAAGAGTTAGTGCTTAATTTGGCACATATCTTGATGCTGATAATATACAAAGTCTCTTACTTTATAGTAATGACCAATTAACTTGTACGACGAGAGAATAAAGTTTCTGTTCTGTTTTACGTTTAGATTACCATTTGATTTGATGTAATTCTTTGAATGTGTTGATGTTGGTTGAATGTGTTCCTATGTTTATGGTGTGTTTCAATTCTGATTTGCATCATTGTGATATTAGTGTTTGGTTTTTGATAAGCTTTGTGGTAATGATGAGTGTCACCTTTTTTTTGTATATGTGATGGATGATGCAAAGAGATGTTGGAAACTTAGATGATGCAAAGAGATTGTTGAATTGCCTCACCTGCTAATGTTTGACATTGAATTTTCTCTTTTACTGAATGTTCAAAACAAATGTGTAACCACAATTGAATGTTTTAGATAGATATAATTCCAGAAGTTTAGTTGAATATGAATCGTAGTGTTGAATGGAGTGTACGTTCGATTTTGAATTTGTGGATTCATGAGTTATCCTATTATTGCTGCACTTGTTTTGAACATAAGCTTGAGTATTGAATTTGAATTTGAAGAACAGAAATTGAATCAAAATCACATAAAGAGAAATAGAAATTTATAAAATTGATTTTTAAAAAAATTGGTTTTAAAATTGTTTTTTTTAATTTATAAAATTGGTTTTAAAACTGGTTTTTTTTTAAGAAAATAAAAAACTGGTTTTGAGAGAAACTGGTTTAAAACTGGTTTTTTTGTGAGAAACCGGTTTGGAACTGAACCGATCCATTTGTAAACTGGTTTTAAAAAACAAAACCGGTTTTATAGAAACGGTTTTAAGATCCAAACCAAACCATATATATGGTTCAATTTGGTTTGGTTTATAATCCATGCACACCCCTACTTATAGGGTGTAAAAAAACATCCACTTAGCTCCCACACAAGATTCCTCTATCTAGTTGTTCTACACTGCTGATCTTGTAAATTTGTTCTATCAAATTTACCATGCACCATATTGAGAAATTCATATACCATGTTAATTGGACGTTTTAATTTTAAACAAATCTATCTTCCATTCTCAACTAAAACGAGCAAGTAGATTAAATATTATATTAAGATTATACCCCATTAATTCAACTTCTTGAATATTTCGAAACGTGTAGAAGGCAACACACAGTTTATTATTATTTTGTTGGCCCCTTTAATTGTCATGAGCATGAGGAAATCATTTACAATTTGACTTGAAGCTACCACCCCATGTATGAGGAATGTGGAAATAATAGAACACAATAGCCTATGCTATGGCTGCAAACTTCAAGTCATCCACTGAAAAAATAAGCAAGTGCTTACGCAAGATTTTGTGCTACTGGCAATCTAGCATGATATGTTTAATATTTCTATACACCTACTTTGATTTGAGTGTGTAATTGAGGCCTTAGAATTGTTGGAAGAAGTGGAGGGGTTCCATTGTCCAAATTTGAAGAAATTTATGCGTCACAAAAAGCAACAATCATTGAATAATTTTGCAACATGATTGATTTTTTATATCAAGGTACAACCGTTGGAATGATGAAGTGCTTAAGTCCCATAAGGAATATTCACATTCAATAAAGAAATTGTTAGTCTTTGCTTTTTATTTATTTGGTAAGTGAATACAACCGTTTATTTGGTTAAATTCATAACTTGGTAGGGTTTTGTGTGCAGTTTAAATCAGTTTTAAGATTAAAAAAATTCATCTCATCCTAAGATAAAAAATATATGCAGTTTGTTTTGATTTTGAATTAAGTTTAAATAAGTAAATCGTTTCTATAAATTAACATGTTTTTGGTTGTTGTTCTGTATTTTTTTTAAATAATTTTAAAATGTTAAAATTTTTTTATATTCATCTTTAATGTTAAAATCCGTAAGAAAAATTATTTTTTATCTGCGAATTTTAACGTTAGGGGTGAATACCAAAATGATTTTAATATTCAGGAATTATTTTAAGAAAAAAAATATAGAAACGAAAAATAAAAAAACTCATTAACTTATAGGGACGATTTACCTATTTAAGCCTTTGAATAATAACTTTAAAAAAATTATTTGAATCTATTTAATTTAATATGGTTTATTTTAGATCAATTTTTAAATATTTAAAGTTATAAATTATAATTTATAAAAAAAAACAATTATAACTTGTGTAAGACCTTTAAGACAGGAGTTTGAAATTTTAGAAGGGATCATGATGTAGAATTTGAAAATGGATCATTTGAATACTTTTGTGAAACAAATGGTATACTCCATGATTTTTATTCTTAGAACTCCATACCAAAATGGGATTGGAGAAAGGGGAAATAGATCTCTTTAAGAGATGGCAAAGAACATGCTCAATGAATCAAATAATGCAAAATATTTTTGAGTAGAAACAATAAATATAGCATGTTAAGCTCAAAATAAGATCTACATCAGACTTATCTTAAACAAGGCTTGTTAAGAACTACTAAATGAAAGAAAACCTAACATTGTATACTTTCATCAGTTTATGTGTACAAGTTACATTCTAAACACTAACTTTACTTAAAGAAATTTGATGTCAAGGCTCAAAAGTGTATCCTTTTGGGATACTCTGAAATATCTAAGGCATACGGTGTGTGTAACCATAAAATCTTAGGGGTTGAGGAATCAATCCATATAAGGTTTGATGACAAAGAGTCTAGTAGTGAAAAGTTAGAGATAGTTAAAGCTTTTGCAGTTTGGAGATAACGGAGAAATATTCATCACTTATAGTTGCACAAAACAATCTCCCACAAGAAAATGAAGTACCCTCTGGTGGTATAGAAGAAACTACACCAGCTAATGGTGTAGCTTCACATAGATTATACTTTAATTACAATTCATCACATCTAAAATATCAAATCATTGGGGAAAATATGATCCTCTGAGGACCAGAACAAAGATGATCATCCTAGTTAGTCTTATTTCAATTATTGAACCAACAAATGTAAATGAAGCCCTAAGAAGTGATGGCTGAATAGTGGTAATGCAAGAAGAACTTAACCACTTTCAAAGAAATAAAGTTTGGGATCTTATGCACGACAAGAAGGAAAACATGTGATCTGACTAAATGAGTTTTTAGAAACAAGTTGGATGAGCAAGAAATGTGGTATGAGTCAAAGTTAAACGAGTTGCTCAAGACTATAGTCAATAAAAAGGTATTGAGGCATTTTTTATATTCTAAAAGAACAAACCTTGAGACACAATTTCTCTTTTATTCTATATTCTTTCTAAATAAAGGTAAACATGTGTAACGAAGTTGTATTAGGATTACCACTCTATTTGAATTGTGGTGAATAAAACACTTTGTAATTTTTCAAAGTCCTCTAGTATGAGGCAAGCAAGTCCTTAAATGTTTAAGACATGAAAGTCTTTACAGATGGTAATGCAAGGAAGTCCTCTAGTGTGATGCAAGGGAATATAAGAGTGTGTTGTCTTAGTGGTTATCTATAATAAAGTGTGATTATAATGGAAATATCTCAAGTATGATGGGATTGGATTAG
The DNA here is from genome assembly GCA_022829125.1 of Lathyrus tuberosus. Taxonomy (NCBI): domain Eukaryota; kingdom Viridiplantae; phylum Streptophyta; class Magnoliopsida; order Fabales; family Fabaceae; genus Lathyrus; species Lathyrus tuberosus. The sequence goes on from JALAZF010000149.1 coordinate 10,077,066, forward strand.
CCTCTAGTTAAAGAGGTGAACACATGTAAATTATTTGTGTGGTTTTCATCCTTATTCTCTGTAATTGTCCCTATATTACACTTTGTGCTTGAGAATATCAAAAAAGTTTTTTTTAATCAACATAATTCACTTACCCCTATTTCTTATGTTTTTATCACCTTCAAGCACAATTTAGAAATATGAAAACTAGTTTTTAGGGAGACATATAAACTTCTTAATTTAGAGCTCCATGAAGAAAGGCATTAAGAACATCTAGTTATTGGATGTACTAGTTTTTGGAAGAAGTAATGACTAAAAGAAGTCTAAGGGTAGTGAGTTTAACAACGGGTGAATACATATCAAGGTAATATATGTTTTCTACTTGAGTGAAACCCTTATCCATTAGTAGAGGTTTGTAGCTTTCTATGGAACTATCACTTTTATGTTTGATTTTGTAAATGTGTTTGTACTTGTTATGAGTATAATAGATATTATCAATCTTGGTTTATGGGAACAAGAGAGCTTTAGGTTGTGATCTGTAAAAAGTGAATCCATCTCTAGTTACCTTTGTGGCTAGGTATTGTCATCTCATAGAGAGATTGGTTCTAACGCCTACAAACTTGGCCATATGTCCCCTGACTTTGACTAAATAGTATAGTGAATAAGGTGAGTCGTCTCTTTAACGTAGGAGGTTCGGTTAACCCATGGGACTTTAAATATTTCAATATTTGACTAAAAGAATCCTATTATACTTACTTAAAACATGGCTTAACATGTTACCCTTACAAGATATGACATAGTAGAAGATGGAGTGGGTTTGACCATGTGTCGGACACGTGACCTTGTTCGTCCTTATTGGAACCTTCCTCATGTTACTTACGAGTTGGAGAGTTGATGGATTGGGAATTTTGGCCTTCGATGGGCTTGTTTTATGATACCATGATTGGGTTTGACTTGTGACATTCTAGACCACAGTTCCTCAAGCACAAGGCTTATAAGGGAAAAGTGGTTAAGTAATGAAATTCCAGTCCATAGTCCCTCGAGCAGAAGATCTATAAAGGCGGAGTGGTTAAGTAAATACATTTTAGTCCATAATCCCTCAAGTAAAAGGCTTATAAGGGATAAGTGGTTAAGTAAAAATATTTCATTCCACATTCCCTCAAGCATAAGGCCTATAAATGTGAAGTGGTTAAGTAAATGGGTGGGTTTAATGAAAGCATCAAGGGCCTCTCAATTAGTGTATGTACTTGGTTTTGAATCTTGTTTTTGGCATTCCAAAGGTTGTTGACAATGATTTTGTTCAAATTAACAATTAATCTCTAGAATCAAGGGTGAAATGAATGCATGGAAATTATTAAAACTGCCTTAGGAATGACCAACTAATATAAAATGTTTGTTTGTTTGCAAGCTTGTGATTAGGGCCCTTGATGCTCTATCACAACAATTATTGATATGTCTCTTTTGACAGCTACTTTATTTCGGGATGATAGTTTTTTTTATAAATAAATGAACCTCACACTTGAATTTTTCATTGATTCTTCAGTATTCTCTTTCTTCCTTTAGTAACTATATTTTCATCCATTAATTTGTGAAACAAACATTTAACCAAGTGAATCTTCTTCGTGCAGGTATTGAGTTTTGTTCCTCTTATATCTTTTTCTTTTTAACATCTAGGCGATAGTGTTTATTATACAATGTGAAGTGAATAATGATTTGATAGAACCTAAATGTGTGAGGAGATATGTAAGATGTGGAATCGTTGTTTAGAAGATTTTAGGCAGCATAATGGGGAGTTTGATTTGAAGCTTGTCAGTCTAGGGATGTTTGAGTGTTATGATAGTAATTCTAGTAAATATGATCATGATAAGAGTTGTGATAGTGGCATTATTTTTTCTCTTCTTACCTAGGACATATAGGATCATTGATGGTGACACGGGTACAACTTGTTTCAGTGGTGAAGTCAAAAGCATTAACTTGATTTATAATAGCAAGGTCATGATAGCTTTATTTTATAAGGGTTTATACATATCCATTACCAGAGCCAAAGATGACGCCTTGTGAAAGCCCTATGCTAAGGATGAGAAAGCTTGTTTGAGGATTCCATGGGGATCTGGGAACGAATACTTTTACATGTATACATGAGATATCATTGATATGGGAGTGGGAATCCCTTTTACTATGTTTGAGTTCGACGTCTTGAAGACCTTTACTGCCTCCCTCTTCTAAATACATCCAAGTAGTTGGGATTTTATCAGGGGATTTGAAATCTTGTGTGAGCCCTTAGGATCATGCCTACGATGGGAATTTTATTTTATTTTTATGGTACCAATGGATTCAACAAGGGTAGTTGGGTCTTAATAAGTTCCCTCACTAATAAGGGTGTGTTCACTCTATACTCGTTGAACTTTAAGAATTGGAAAGAAATTTTTTATGAGTATAGAGTAGCATGGAGTGCTCAATGGTAATACCTCTTTGATTCCCTCACTAATACCTCTCTGAATATTGATTTCCTCTATATTATACAAGTGAGCATGTGTTGATAAATGGTTTTGATTATGATAGGCTCAGCGAGGCGGAGGAATATGTCGTCAATTTTTTAGGGTAGATTTATGTCCTAAATTTGAGGGAGTTAATGGAATATTAGGAGAACCCTAAGGTGCTCAACAAAAGTTTATGTAAGTGTAAATTATACATCCGTTTTAACTTTATTTGTGTATTATTCTCATTAACTTCTTGATTCTTTTGAACATAGGATATCTCCCTTATCGATCTAATAGGGGAAAGCTCTAGCAGAGAGGATGAAAGTCAATAGGGCCGAGATGAGGGATTGTCTACAAGAAGAATGGTCCTTATGGCTTATTGAATCGCGTTGCAAATAAAAGGAAACTCGTGGAAGAGTTTATAATGATCTAGGTGACGCCGCTTTCAACCGTAAAGTCGACCTCAATAGACTTGGAGAGTGTGGTGCTTCAAGATGGTGATGCGTCTACCCCTTAATAGGTAGTGTCCTCTTTGGCTCCTTCTAGGAGTTGGGAGGCACTTTCTCTTTAAAATAAGGATTTTGATGGTGCCTGATTCATGCACGAGCACCTCAAACTTCTGAACGACTTGCAAAAGGCCTGGAAGATCGGTGTGAAGAGGTTGTTCACCATGATAAATACCTGTGACTTAAGGGGTGCCCTTCTAGAGAGAGTAATGTTAAAAGAATACGACCAGGAAGAGAATAACACAAGGGTTTTGAAAACAGATTTGGGGAATGAATAAAGGCTTAAATAGTCTGTTGGTCCATGTAAGTTAGCGGCACTACTACGGAAAACCCATATAGCAACGGTTGGAAAAGGGATACCATCACGCAGGTCCAACCGTTGTGACGTAAGGTGTGATTGTATGTATGATGATTTCAACCACGGGCGGGCGACCGTTATTGGATCCAAATAGCGTGCTACCTACCACAACGGTTACTTTATACAACCGTTGTGGTATATTAAAATGCAAAATATTTAACAACGGTGTTCTAGACAACCGTTGTTGTATATAGCCCTGAGTTTATTATAAATTATGTGGAATGCTTATTTCACCAATGCTCACTAAACATATAACCTTCTAATCTGCACTAGAACATTATATGACAAATTAAGTTATATTAGAAGTATAAGTACACGTTCAATGTTTGAAAAGAGTTCTTCAACTCCTTATCCATATTTTGTTCTATGACAGTAAGAACTTGGTTTAATGATCCTAGTTCTTCAACAACCCCTGTCTTCAACTCTAATTCTTTTTGCAAAATATTATTTACTTTGCAAACAAAATTAGAGGTGGCAAGAGGGGTGAAGATCTAGAATCACTAAATCAAGTTCTAACGGTCAAGGAACAAAATGCAGTTAACAGTGTGAAGAATTCTTGTCAAGAAATGAACCTGTACTTATTTTCTAATACAATTTTATCTATCATATCATAATTTTCTAATGTAGTTTGGGAAGTTATATATTTGGTAAGGGATTGAAAAAACACTCAAACCACATAATATATAATAAACTCATATTTTAAACAGACATTAACAACAACATTCATCAAAATCATTCATCAACAACAAACAATAACAAACAAACACGATACAACAAACATATCAAGGCATAAAATGCTTCAGAAACATACCCTACATGTCAAGTCCCATAATGGCGTGTCAACAATGAAATAAGGATGAAGATAAATTTAGACCAGCGAACTTGTGTATATTTTGAATGGATGTCATTTTGGATCTTTGACACAAGTTTGACAGGCTAAATTTATCTTCGTCATCTTTATTGCAATAAGCATCCATACCTACAAGAGGAAAAAAGAAGAAAGATGAAACATCATGAAACAAGATATTGAAATAGATTTTGAAGAAAAAAACCTACAGAGAAAACGAACCTGTAAATACCCATTGGCTAAGACTTGTTGTTATGGTTTCGTTTTGTGGTATCCATATGAGAGAGACGAGTGACAGAGTTTTTAGGGTTTTGCTTTGAGAGACGAGTGAAAGAGTTGTTAGGGTTTTGTTTTGAGAGGGACGCGACTGTTATGTACTGAAGCGTTAGATAATTTCGCTTATATATAAATAAATATCACGTTTCATCACTGTTGGAAATAAAAATCGTGGTGATATACATGGTCAATAACATTTTATATCACGAGAAATGGCTAATTGTTGGTGATGGGATTCGAACCATTTCACTCCGTGTACTTTTCACTATAGATGCTACTTCTGACCGTTGTGACATGTCATCTAGTAAATAAAAAAATATGTGCCAAGGATAAATATATTAACACGGTTAACACTATGTCCGTCGTAATATTGGTGTTACGAAAGACTTGTTTTGTAGTAGTACGAGTTTTTGATTTTGCTCCCTGTAATTTTTTTTTTGTATGAGTCTTTATATCTCATTTTTTGTATGCGTTTTAGTCCCTAAAGGCAAAATCCGCAGGAAAATCCTAAGGTTTCCTGCGAATTTTGGCTTTAGGGACTATAACGCACACAAAAAGTGAAATATAAGGACTCAGACCAAAAAAAAAATACAAGGACCAAAATCAAAAATTCGCTAACTTACAGGGACCAAAAGTACATTTAAGCCATAAATAAATAAATTTGATATTGAATTAAAAAGTTAATAACTAATTTAATAAAATTGGAATATTTAGAAATAAAATAATGATTATTAAAAAACTAAAAAATATGAATTATAATAAAAATATTAAATATTGAATATAATTTTCTTGCAATAGTAATTTTTTTTACATAAATCATATTTTTATTTCACTTATCTAAAATTAATTATTTAGTAGTGCTAAAAAATTAAACGTTACCTAAATTGTTTAACTACTTTCTTTTTTTTTTTTTGTTTATTTAGTAAATTTAAGTTATTAAAATTATATATATATATATATATATATATATATATATATATATATGTAATCTTTTAATTTGAATTAATATATGTTATTATGAAGTGCATACCAAACTTTTAGAGACATGTTAGGTTAGGCTTAATTTAGGTCACTTATAACTGTCAAGATTCACAAATGTAGCTTGAGTGTAATATACATGTTGTAACGAGTTAATTGGTTGCTACTATAAATGCAATTGGTTGTTATCTCTTGTAACAACTAATTCAATAATCAAATAGCTTGTTACAACTGAAAATAGAAAGTATAATTTTAATTCTATTATGGTATTAGATCGTTAAAGTTTATCTACGGTCATGGCAACTCTATCATCCGTGTCTCCTCCTTCTTCTGCTCACTTCTCCACCATTTCAGTGTTATTGGAACTTTGAACTACAAGATTGATGAACAATGGTGAAGAAAATTGAAGTGTGGAGAGAGAGAGAGAGAGAGAGAGAGAGAGAGAGAGAGAGAGAGAGAGAGAGAGAGAGAGAGAGAGAGAGAGAGAGAGAGAATTGCAGAGAGAGAGAGAGAATTGCATTAACCAAAGATGAGAATGTCTCCAAGGAATTTATACAGTTATTACAAAATGATTGAGACATAAAACATACAAGTACACAATTGAAAAAGGCAAAAACTCTGGCTTGTAACCGGTTACACCAAATGGTTAACCAATTACAGCTGACATAAAAAATAAAACACCTTCAGTGGTAACCGGTTAACCTCAGGTGTTAATTGGTTACACCATCGATAATTTGCCTTGTTCTTCAGTCCTGAAGTGAAAATGCTCTTGTTGTAACAGGTTACAACACTTGAATTACTCAAAATACTTTTAACACACCACCTTAATTCAAGTCTTCCATGCTTATGTTCATCTTTAACCTCTTGAACACATCATGTGTGACTCCCTTAGTCAACAAATCAGTCACTTGGTTTTCACTTCTGCAATATCCCAATCTTAACCTTCCTTCACTAACAAGCTCCCTCAAGTAGTGAAACCTCGTCTCAGTATACTTGCTCCTCCCATGTGCAATTGGGTTCTTAGCAAGATTAATCTCAGAAACATGGTCAACTAGGAGTGTAACAGCCTCACCCTCACTGCTTCCTAGCTCCTCCAATAGATTCATAAGCCACACGTCTTGGCACGCACGTAACAAAGCGACAATGTACTCGGCCTCACAAGATGAGAGTGCAACTATCAGTTCCTTCTTCAAACACCATGAGATTGGTGTTCCAGTGAACATAAAGATCTATCCAACTGTAGACTTTTGATTATCTTTATCTCCACACCAATTGGAATGGTAAAATCGAGCAAATTGCATTTTTTACCCATATCTGCAGCCAATGGAACCTTTGACATATCTTTGGATCCTCTTGACTACTGTAAAGTGAGACACTTTAGGTCTCCCCATGAATCTACTCACAATACCAACATTAAATGCCAAGTCTGGTCGCGTATTGCACAAATAACGCAAGGATCCAATCAGCCTCCTATACTGAGTTAGATTAACATCCTGCTCATCCTCATTCTTCGACAACTGAGCCTTGGTTCAGCTGGAGTAATGACAATATTATAATGCTCCATTTCAAACTTCTTCATTATCTCAAGGGCATATCTTCTTTGGTGGATGAGCAGTCCCCTTTTGAACTTGTGGAACTCAATTCCAAGGAAGTATGTCATGAGGTCAAGGTCGGTCATCTCAAATTCTTTCATAAGTTCACCCTTGTACTTAGAAAGTCATTTTTCGATGTTTCCTAGTATGAACAAGTCGTCTACATATAGACAAAGGATAATCACTCCTTCACTTGTATCCATCTTCACATACATTCCATGCTCGGATACACATTTCTTAAAGCCAAACTCCTTTAGGAAACCATCTATTATTTTGTTCCAAGCTCTTGGAGCTTTCTTCAAAACATATAATGTTTTCTTCAACTATTAGAACTTTAGCTCAACAACAAAACCAGAGGGTGGTTCTACATACACCTCTTCTTCAAGAGGTCTATTCAAAAACGCAGATTTGGCGTACATTTGGTAGATGGGCCAATTATTGTTATTCTCAATACCAATAACTAGCCTTATGATTTCAATCCTAGAAACTGGTGCAAATATATCTTCAAAGTCTATTTCTTCTCTTTGCAAGAATCCCTTTGCAACTAATCGAGCCTTATGCTTGATTATTTCACCATTGGGATTTGCCTTCACTTTGAATGCACATTTCACACCAATTGGCTTCTTTTCGTCCGGTAAATCAAATAACTCCCAAGTATTGTTCTTCTCAATGGATTACAACTCCTCCTTCATATCATAAATTCACTTTGGATCACTTAAAGCCCCTTTCGTTTTAACAGGTTCGGATTCGGCCATAAGTGCAAAATGGACGAAATCACCATCATCATTGACTTCGTTGTCTCGAAATAACTAACAATCTTGGAGTGTTTGAGGCAAACCTATTTGCCTTGTTGATCTCCTAACATTTTCTTCAACTCGGGTTTCGGCTACAGGAGTTTCTGCTCTTTCAGTTTCTGCAGAATCCGAATTTTCAAAGTTATAACCAGTTGGAGCTTTTAAGTAACCGGTTACAGGCTGTTGTTGCTCCTTGATTTCTTTGACACTGACATCTCGGCTGATCACAACCCTCATCTTTGTTGCATCAAACAACTTGTAACCACTGGTAGTGTGATACCCTACAAGTATCATTACTTCTCCCTTATCATCCAGCTTTTTTCTAAGCTGCCCCAGAACATTTCAATACGCAACGGAACCAAAAACTCTCAAATGGTTCAGATTCGGTTTGAATCCCGACCATGCTTCCACCGGTGTTACCTTATCAAGGTTCTTTGTTGGACACCTATTCAACAAATAGGTAGTTGTAGATACCATTTCTCCCCATAACTCTTTTGGCAAGTCTTCCCCTTTAACATGTTTCTCACCATGTTCACGATTAATTGATTTTTCCTTTCGGTAACACTGCTTTGTTGCAGTGTATAAGGTGGTACTACCTCATGTACAATCCCTTCTTGATCAAAAAACCTCTCAAAGTTTTTTGAGATATATTCGCCTCCACCATCAGTTTTGAGCACTTTAAGTTTGTGTTCGTTTTTCCTCTCAACCATGGACTTAAACTTCTTAAACACTTCAAATATCTCATACTTCCTCTTTATTAGGTATGACCATAGCTTTCTACAATGATCGTTGATGAATGTGACAAATTATCTATTGCCACAAATGAAATCTACTTGCATCGGTCCACACACACCCGAATACTCCACCTCAAGGTGATTCTTGGTTCTATGATCTACATCCTTGTTGAATTTAGCCTTATGTTGCTTCGCTTGTACACATTCTTCATAAATTTCAGTGATCAATGGAAACCCCGTTACCATTCCGTTCTTTTGCAAGTCTTTGAGATCTCAAAAATTAAGATTCCCAAGGTGATGGTGTCATATCCAGTCTTCTTGGCTTTCTGTTGTAGCAAGACATCTATGCTCCATAACCACAACCTTTAAGGTTCTATTGGCAGCCATAGGCGCTTTAAGGACCAAAGCTCATTTTGCATCCATAACGTGCAGCACCTTGTTTTCCATGTGAATCTTGTAACCTTTCTCAAGTAATTGGATAATACTTAGAAGGTTACATTTGATTCCTGGAATGTACAATACATCTTTGATCAAGGAATGTCCACCATCTCTTCTCATGATCAAAACATCATCGATCCCATCGGCCGCTAGAGTGGTGTCATCCGCGAACTTCACTTTGTTCTTCATGGCACGATTGATTTTAACAAACCAATCTTTCCTCCTCGTCATATGAGTAGAACAAACCAAATCCAAATACCATTCTTCGTTGCACTGAACTCCTTTCATACTCATCATGGCATTTTCTTTTGTATGTAACCAGTTAACTGTATCATGTAACCAGTTACAGCCTGTTTTTGCAGCATTCCCATAATTGTTGTTGTTGCTGTCCCGCAACTTGTTGCTTGCTGCACTTTCCTTCTGTGATCATGACCAATAGTGTATTCTCTTCATCAAACTCTTATCTTGCATCCTTGGCTTCATCTCCTTGAGGTTCCTTCTTATTTTCATTACACTCTTTTGCAAAATGATCAAACCTTTGACACCTAAAGCGCTGCTTCTTACTTTTGTCAAACATCTTCTTTTCACCTCTAAAGTTTCCTTGACCACCATTTTTGATGCAGCTGCTCGCACCCCTTTGACAAGTAGAATTCTTGGAATTGTGGAACTATCTTCCACCAAAATTTTGAAAAAAGCCCCTTTACTCTTCATGGGAAATTTTCCTTTTAATCTCTTGTCCTTCTCGTCGAAACGAGCTTGCAAAGTGATCTCTGCCTTTGACATATCATTATTTATCTCCTTCTTCCTTTGCTCAAGAGTCTCAAGAGAGCTTTGCAGCTCCTCTTTGCTCATCGTCGCAAGATCCTTCGATTCCCCAATCACTACAACTATAGTCAAATCTTGGTGTTAAAGAACGCAAGATTTTTGCGACAACGTACTACTTTGTGACTGTTTCTCTGCATGCCTTCACTTGATTCACTAATCGAGTGATTCTTGTTATGAAATCGTTGATTGTCTCATTTTCTTCCATTTGAATCAACTCAAGTTGAGGCTTGTGAGTTTGTAACCTCGCCACCTTCTCTTTGTCAGCCCCTGCATAGGCCTTCTCTAAGATTTTCCACGCTTGCTTTGACGATTCGCAATTACCAACTTTTTCAAAGTTGTCATCATCCACACATTGATGGATCAAAAATAGCACCTTAAAACCTTTCTTCTTCTCTTCCTTATGTGTTGCTTATTGTGCATCTATTGCACCTTGGACAAGGGGAGTCACCCCGTTCTTGATCACTTCAAGAACATCTTGGTAGACAAACAACACTTTCATTTTCTTGCACCATTTATCGTAATTTTTTTGCATCAAGGATGGGTAGGTTTGCAGGGATTCTTTCATTAGAGACAAAATTCATGTTGCACATTAAGTGTTTCTGGATCAGAACCAGACTCTTGATGCCAAATGTTGGAACTTTGAACCACAAGATTGGTGAACATCAAAAATAAAATACCTTCAGTGGTAACCGGTTAACCTCAGGTGTTAATTGGGTACACCCTCGATAATTTGTCTTGTTCTTCAGTCCAGAAGTGAAAATAATCTTGCTTTAACCGGTTACACCCATGTATTAACCAGTTACAGTACTTGAATTACTCAAAAAAAATTAATAGGTGTCGGCAGCTTCGTTTGGCAATAATGATTTACATCGTCTCAATTTTTCGCTTGAGATTGCACAAAAACTAGACGAAAAGAACTTTCATCTTTGGCCCCAACATGTGGAACCTTACATCAATGCACATAACCAAACGGAGTTTGTGGGTTGCGCGCAAATTCCTCTTAAAATTCTTGATGATGATGCTTGTAGTTCTAGATGTGAATCCTGAGTATTCAGTTTGACTTCAAAAAGATAAAACTGTGTTTTATTGGCTGCAATCTACGTTTTCCATCAAAATCCTCTCTTGTATTCTTAGTTGTTTGCACGCGCATCAATTGTAGGATAAGTTATTTAGCTGTTTTCATAAACAAACGCATGCACGAGAACGTCAACTTAGAGTTGAGATTCGTGCAATTATGATTGATAACTTATCTATTTATGATTATTTTCTAAAAAATTGCACCATCGTTGATGCCTTTGCCTTAATTGCTGATCATATACCTTGCTCTCACCACATAGATGTGATTCTTAAAGGACTATCTTCTAACTATGCTTCAGTTGTTTCAGTTATCAAAAGTAAATGTGGCCTCATTGATTTGATGAAGTGGAAATTCTTTTGATAGCTCGTGAGCCTCGCATTGTCAAATTCAAGAAGAGTTTAGTTCTAGATGTGGTTTCCCTCACTCACTCAAGTGTGTTCTAGGTTTGAACACTTAGCTCTAAGTTGCTGGCATGGATTCAACCAACATCTCCAACCATTTGTTTCCAATGGAAACTCCTACATTCAAACTCTTTGGCAAGGTTATTCTAATCCTTAGGGAAACAATGTATGGAATAAGCATTCTACATCCTTAAGGCATGCTCCTTTTATTGCAAATCCTTCAAACACCTCTGTTGACAATGCTTTGCGCTTCACTTCTACATCTTGGTTTCTTTACTTAGGTAATTCCTATCATGTCACAAATGATGCCAAAAATCTTCAACAAATCACTCCTTTTGAAGGACATGGCTAGATTTACATAGGAAATGGACAAGGTTTGCACATACACTTTGCAAAGTATCTCATTGAGTTAGGGATTGTGCACAGGGTTATTTGTCCTCGCACTCATTACCAAAATGGTGTGGTTGAAAGAAAAGACTGATATATAGTAGACCTTTGTCTTACACTATTAAGTAAAACATTATTACCTCTTACATATTGGGATTATGTCTTCTACACATCTATCGACTTCATTAATAGGTTACCCTTTTCTTCGATTAAATTTAAAGTCCTTTATTTTTGTTATTCAACCTTAAATCTGATATAAGTTTTTAAAGGTGTTTGATTGTGTTTGTCTTCTAAGGCCTTATAATACTCACAAGTTAGATTTTAGAGCTCAAAAGTGTATCTTTCTTGGATATTTCACTTCTCACAAAGGCTATAGATGTTTCTCTCCTAGTGGCAGGTTGTAAATCTTGTAAGATGTCTTGTTTAATGAGTTTAGATTCCCCTATCATGATTTATTTTCCAAATCTACATCTGCTCAAACTTCTCCGGTAAGAGTCTCATTGTCTCCTCATTGCTTTAGTCTCTCAATATCTACTCCTTCAAATATACTAGTCTCTTGCTCACCCCTAGATCATGCAACTATCTCTAAAACGGAGTCTAATCCTAAAAGTCCCTCTACTATACTTATCTTTGATTCTATCTCATCTGAGTCAGTTTCTGAGTCTATCCAACTTGATTCGTTCTCCTCATATAACTCATTTCTTCAGTCAGTATCATCTTCCATTGTTCCTCACTTGACTCAATCTACTACTACAACCAACACTTCAATTTCCTCAATAAAAAATATTTTGTCTATACAACCCTTGGTTGTACTTGTAGCCCATAAGCCTGTTAATAATCATAGTATGCAAACCAGAGCTAAGTCTTGTTTCTCTCAACCAAGACTTGAGCCAAGATTGTTGTTTACTCACTATGAGCTTAAAGTTGTCAAGCAAACGATTGCTGAATTGTAGTGAAAGTCAATTATGCAAGCCGAGATGCTTTAATTCAAAATAAAATTTAGACACGTATTCCGCTTCCCTCCCATGGCCAAGTTTGTTGCTAAAGGATTTTATCAAAGACATGATTTTGACTGTAATGAAACCTTTCTTCTGTGGTTAAACTCGTTACTATTAGGGTTATTCTCACCATTAATATCACTCATCATTTCAGCCTCAAAGTTTTGCCAGCTCTAATCCTTCACTTGTGAGCAAACTACACAAAGCCCTCACAAGTCTTAAATAGGCCCCTAGACAATGGCTTGAAAGACTTCAAGCTACTTTACTCAATCTTCAATTCAAAGCAAGCAAATGTGATTCCTCCTTTACATATACTTCTCCAAGCAAATGTAATCCCTCCTTTACATACTTCTCCAATGATCGCACCATTTATTTTCTAGCATATATGGATGATATCATACTAAGGCAGTTCCAAGTCACTTCTGAAAGAAGTTATCATGAAGCTCAATCCTGCATTCTTTATTAAACATCTTGGTGACCTAGATTATGTGCACACTCTTTATCAAATCAATGGAATCAATGTATGATGTATCATAAGAAAAACAATGCAATTCATGTATAATGTATAGTAAGAAAAACAATACACTGATGAAGTAGATGTCAGCTTTGAAAGATGATTATTATAAACAAATAATGTAAAGCACCATAGAAGCAGGATTTGGAATCAAATGACACTGACACGCCCACTCATTTCATGGTTTTTAAGATTACAACCAAATTACAATTTCACTTGAACTAAGGTAACACAATTCCTATTCCTATATGGGGTGGGAGAAATAATTAATAGACAGCATCAACTAATTCATCAGATGGGAATGCAGGCAACAGAAAAACAATAGAGAAAATACGATCTGGGTCTACTTAGTTATAGAACTGATTAAAATATTTCCAACATGAGCACACATTTACAGTAACCTGTTGAGGCCTAGATATGGAGGCAAAATTTACAAGCACTATTCCTCCTTTAAGGAAATTATGAGGAACTGATTTTTTTCCAATTTCAAGTATCGCCATCTTGTTTTTCTATTTGCAGCAATTGCATTAAAAACTTCAGTTGTGAAGTCATCAAGAACACATCATGCCAAGTACTTGAACAAATTTGCATTATCTTTGTCTCTTTCAAGGTAGTCTCTAGAGATCAAGTCTTCAATCCGCTTCTTAATTGCCTTGACATCGGGCTGTGCAAACACATTATTCCATATCAACAATTCAGGAATAGAGCAAAAACTGACTAACAAAATAATAGGTCATAAAAGAGGTTAAATATGAACCTTAAACATGCAGCCTAACTGCTCAACGCACTCCATAACTAACTGTTGGTAACTCAAAACTTTCCGACTCTTCATAATACGAACAATTGAGGCATCAATAGCATATCTTCTGTCCTTGTCAACATCCTCAATTACTTTTTTTTTCTCATCCACAGGAGGAAGAGGAATCTGCACAACAAATTATGTCAGTCTAACTCAACAGTCTATAAACCACATGGAAACTATGATAACTAAGCAAACAGAAACACAGAATAGATTAAAACAACTAACTTATTAAATGTACCTTGATCCTCCTCATTTTGTCTGTAAATTTGGAATTAAATTCAAAATGATCAGTAGGTAATATTGTTTTCGTGCTTGGCTCCTTGGTAAGAATCTTGTACTTGGCACATGATAAGGAGTGAAGCAGTCTAACAACATCATCGTCAGTCAAGTTCAACTGAGTCATTATCTCAGAATAACTCAGTCTATCTGAGGAATTGAAAAGAAGCAGTGCTGAAGCCTATTGAAAAGCAAAAGATAACAACAGGTAAGTAAGAGAGAAACCCATACAAGAATTTAGAAATCACGCAAATTTAACAATGAAGCAGTAACACATAAAAGATACACTTTTACAAAACGGAGCAGGCATAAGAAATATAACCTGGTATGTCGTCACAACCAGCTCCATAGTTTTTGGTTCAAATTTCCCACTTACATTACAGGTACCCAAGGAATAAATCCAAGTAAGCTTTCTGTGCTTAGTTTTTGTTTGATAAAATTCCTTGAAAACTTCTACACACCTAACCTAAATAATTGAAGAGAAAAGTGTTAATTTTTTTTTAAATGGTCTAAATCTGAGATAAATTCTATCAAACATTCGGCCAATAAGTTCTGGGTTAAATATGAAATAAAATAAAATCCAGATATACCATCTCTGCAGGGAGATTGAGGTCAAAAGATTTGTAACTAGGCCAAAAACCAGTGGTCAGAACTGTAACTGTCAAGTCAATTCCAGGGTCTATATTAGGATTATTGCTTAAATATTCTTCAAAGCTTGTTTGATTCTCCTTTGCCAGCGTCAAATCTGTAACCTGGTAGAACCCACATAAACAATGGATTTTTCTTTCATCATTCTACAAAATAGTGGAAAATAGAATATCAGCTCCAGTACAAAGAATTGAAAAGACTGACCATTCTTTCCATCTTAGAGGTAAATTGACCACCACATTGTTGCTTCAATTTTGTTAAAATACTCCTCTCATGGTCATCATTGGCACTCTTATCAAAAAGAAGCCTTCGAGCAAGCTTTTTCCTGCAAGCAACAAGGCAAGATTTATGATATTCTTATGTAAGTGTCTACCATTAGGAAAAGGGGGTTAACTTTGATGCTCGGCAAATAGCACAAAACTTCACTACAATGATGGATTGCAGCAGTATCGTTAATCGTGCCATAAAGATTCAAAAATGTTTTGCGCAGCTTAAAACATAAATAAAACTGTAAGGTATGACAAGAAACCAAAACCCAAAAGGACAAAGCCAAGGAGGATGGATTTGGTATTTCTGGACTTAACTATTTATAGAACAGGAAAGACATTTTCCCTCAAACTTTTGTTCCAAAAACTCTAAAACAGTCTGCATTGCGTTGAAACAAATCCTAATAAAATCCTAACACTAATGATTATCATAAGTATTTTCATTTTCTATGTTGCTTACCTATAAAATTCGGCAAACAAATCTTTATCACTAATATAGGCAAGTAGCTTGACAACCTGCAAATAGATCAAAAGAAATCTCAATTTCATAACAACGAGCATCAAACTTATAGAAGCATATGGTAAATCTAAACAGATGCATAACCGACCTTCTCAAGAGTATCTTCAATTGCTTCATCACTCAATTTTTCGCTTCCTCCTTTCTTGAGAATATTATCACAAAAAGTGGCAAGCAGTTCGGCACTTGAGCTTCCAGCAACACCCTTGTTGCAAAAAATCTCAAAAGCCTCCTTAAGAGCCTATAGGATAAAATCTTTCAGATAACAAATTAATGCAGCATAGCAATTTTGAAGTCATTCTAAGATCATAACCTTGTGGAATAGAGTATGATTTTGGAAACAGTCGTTCACATATGCCAGGTACTTGTCATGCAGCTCAATCACTTTTCGAACAAAAACCTGAAGAAAGAGACCACTCCCAGTTTCCATAAATGGATCAATATCAATTGCAGTTAAACTATAAAATTAGAAATTTCTGACATTACCTGCTCTTGTAAACCAACAACATCTCTTTTCTCTGCCTGCAGACATTTTAAAGGTAATGAAGTGTTAGAATCAACTTAAATTGCTTTAAAAGTGATCATTTACAGCTGAACAATAAGTAACTTATTTGCAAAATGAGGAGATCAAAATTTGAAAGAAATGTTAGTCCGAAAAGCAAGACGTGCAACCTACTATAAACTTAAACCGAATGATGGTTGACTAGCTTGATATTAGAATTGTAAAATACAAACAAAAAAAAAAAGGCCAAAGGAGAACAGGGTAATCTACTGCTATGGCTCAAAAAGTCAAAACCTGTCTTTGTCTAATAACTTCTAGGAATGTATAAGATGAGATCTAAGGTTTATTCTTCTCGGGGACCAGTTTTGTGAAGTTGTGCATTTTCTCTCTTTATTTTCCCATCACAAATCCTTAAAATTGTATAAAAGGCTTTAAAACCACATTGAAAATTGAAACCGACAAACTTTTGTGGACAATTCTTTTTTTCCAATGTGACAAATAACAGGGGGGGTTCTACTTGATTCCGCCAAAATAGAATTATGTGTATACTCTAATCATTGAGGGCAAGCATCATTGTAAAATCGTGAGATTTTACGATTCAAATCGGGATTTTAACTACCATGGCCGCTACAACCGCTAGCTCGCGGGCCAAAAGCGCCATGCCGAACCCTACCACCAATATGTTACTCTACTATAGCACGCTATTCACAAATAAGCCACACAATATTTCTAAACACAAACTTTCCAAGCTATAAATATTAATCAGCATTTCTTTAGTTAGAGAAATGTAGCATGTCCTCTAATAATAAAAGTGGTTCACAGGAAGATGCCATATTTCAAGATAAGTCAATAGGTGATATTATTACTCATAATCTTATAGATATTTCCTAGTGATGAATATTAATTTGTACTTCTTTAGTTTGAAACTAGTAAAGATCTCATGCAAGAGTGCACGGAAATGGGAAAAAATGGCAGGGTCACAATACAAGTCATTATGAGAAGACTTATTGTTAGGATAGGTAGATAAAATGATCAAGACGAGCCATTTGTAACTCCCTTACACTCTCTCTGAAAACAGAATGTTACATAAATACTCCTTTCATCTCATATTAGGTGTCGATTTAAAATATTGTTTGTCTCGCATTATTTTTCATTTTAGAATACCAACGAAGCAGAAACTACTTTTCTACTAATATACATTTATTTATTGTATCTCAACTCACCCGACTACTCTACTAACTAATACATTAATAAGGATACTTTAGTACATAAAACTCATTTTATCATAGAAATGCATTCAATCACTTTCTTAAGTGCCCATAACCTTAAAAGACACTTAATATGAGACAAAGAGTATGTTCAGAAAAGCCTTCCTCAATGCCATCATATCTGAATAGAAAAAACAATATAAACCTCAGTTGAAAATTATCATTTCAGCTTATTTGTTTTGCAACAAGAGACCATAACTGTCAAGCAAATTTGTACAGGCAGGCTTCAGTGCCAATTATTGCAGTATTAGTTTCCCTCAACTATTGCAATCGAAAAGATAACCCCTCAACTAGAAATAAAGATAACTACAGAACTGAAACATACCTTCCTGTTACTTGCTGCATCTTCAGCCAATTTCACCAATGCTGTACCTTCTTCAGTAACATGCTGCATACACATAGACAGACCATCAGGAATGAAAGGAGAAAAATATTATGCCACTATTTTATTTTAATTGACATACAAGGGAAGAAAGTCATTAATAAAGGTCTGATGTAACAACCTGCTTAAATATACAGGAACCAGGTTCCAAGCCTCGGGGTATTTTAGAAAAGAGTCTGAACATCCTTGACAAGTCTTCAACCTAAGCATTTAAAGGAAACCGTGAAAATAAGTTTATGTCTTAAGATATGCTTAAAAAACTTGTGTGCATATTATGTTTATATAATACCTTGTCATCTGTAAGTAATGAATGCCATCCAGAATGCTCTTTTTCAAGAAGTTGGTATGCATACACAGATAAAAGCTCATGTTGAACTTTCTAAAAAGTAATATTTCAAAAAGAAAAGAGGTGGAAAAAGTCAGACACTGAAAATGGAATCATAAAAAATCACAACAGTTATTAATAAAAAGAAATTCTTCAAGTAAGAATGTGGTATACTATTTGACACAGTTTTACTCCAAATAGATGGAATAACAGCAAGTAAAGAATATACCTCTAATAACTGTTGGTCTGGATACACAGATAAAAGCTCATGTTGAACTTTCTAAAAAGTAATATTTCAAAAAGAAAAGAGGTGGAAAAAGTCAGACACTGAAAATGGAATCATAAAAAATCACAACAGTTATTAATAAAAAGAAATTCTTCAAGTAAGAATGTGGTATACTATTTGACACAGTTTTACTCCAAATAGATGGAATAACAGCAAGTAAAGAATATACCTCTAATAATTTTGACTCGCTGCTAGAGTGTAGGTAATGAGCAACCCTATCTTTCTCCCGTTTCAAGCACTCCTCGGCCTGTAATGAAAGCAATGATATTAAACAGAAGCCATGTGATATTTTAGATGAAGGAACCAAGTTATAATCATCCCCACAAAGGAATAATACCTTGAGCATATAATCAGAACAAGAATCTTCTAGGATCCAGTTTGAAGCCTTTCGAGAATAATATGCAGAAGTGTCTTTGAGCATAGCAGCTTCAAAATCATTGTCATACTGATCCATTTGCCCCATTCCAATTTCAACAAATATATCTAATACATTTTTTAATAGAGCTCGATCAATCTGCTCTCCTTCACGTTCTTGATAAATCTTTAAACAAAAAAGATAGGTTATTTACTATATATTTGTGAATACTTAAAATGAAAATCTTCTATAGTAAGAAGGAAAGAACATACAAGAGAAATCACGGCATCTCTCACTTTCCCATTTATTTCCTTGTAAACCTGAGAATGATAAAAATCACATTAATGATTTACCTTGTCAGGAAGCAAGATTAAAATGAAATGATAATATATAAAAGAATAACTAATAATAACGGACACAGCACCAACTATGATTAGGTTGTAAATTTACAATTTTATAAAACTTTGAAGGGATAGAGTAGAATTACCAAATCACGGAAGCAAGTCAATCCAACTTCATTAAGCGGCGGAAGTGACCTTCGAGCTATAAAATATCGATCCAAATAGTGAAAGAAACGAGAAAGCCATCTAACCATAATTTTATGGTTAGCCCACCTCCTCACAAGTTCACGCAACATAAATTCATCATGCTTCTCTCTCAAAGAAGGCAATACCTAAACCCAAAAAAGTAATTTTCAATCATGAAAGAAAAGTTGAGAACAAAAAACTAATAACAGATCAAACTATCAAATAAAGGATAAAACAGATTTCTAAAGTTTTACAGTTAAAATGTACTAGAAATTAAATGAACCACATGACATCTCAATGTTGTCAATACTGAATGGCGAGTTGTTAAAATTCCGCTATGCAATAGTGCTATAGCGCCGCTATAAATACTATTTGACAAAATTTTGTACTAAATAGCCTATCACAGAACAATTATGGTTTGTCCTAATTCCGCTACAGTATAGCGTCGCTGTAGTTTCTATTTAACCACACCCACCACCACCAACACCACCCAAAAATACCTTTCAGTACAGGTCGATTACATAATAATGTAAATGCTAGGTCGTTGCCCGGAAGTAACGTGCTATATGGCTCGAGTATAGTGTCAAAAGAGCAAGGGCCGTAGTATTGCCGCCTGGATGTAGTAAAAAAATAAGCAAGGGTTCCCACATTTTTGTGAACGGGTGTGGGTGGGTATAGTTCATAAGAGTGGGATGTGTTTTGAAACATGGAATATAGGCACACTTACCGAAATATCTATGGAAATAGTGGATACTATGGTTAGGAGGAAGATCAATTTTATGTGCCAACAAAAAACTAAGTGAGCAGGTGAAAAGGCGAAAGAATTAAACAGCTTGGGTTTTAAGCTTTGGTACACAAAGCTTAGATATCGGGATGGGTTCCTCTTGTGTGCGCGCGCGTGTGTGTGTGTGTATGTGTGTGTTTGTATGTTCATACAATTATTTGCAAATAATACGAAAATATTCAAATTCATTTCAAGTTGGAATCACACTTTCTAATTTGATTCTTTGAAGTATATGGCTCCTTCAAAGTTGAAGTCCTTGGAATGTGAATCATATCAACCCAGAATTTTTTTGCCCATGATCCGTAACTGGTCTGGCTGTCAAATGTGTATTTCTAGAGTTCAAAAGGAGTATTGAAGTGTTTCGGTCTTCTACAAATGTTACATTCTTTGAGAATACAGCACTTAGCTACATATGACTCTCCCCTATCTCAAGGACTGCTCGTTTCCTCATTTGGGATAATTTGTCTCCATCCATGAAACACCATGTTGAATTGTATTCCCTACAAGCGACATGCCTACAAGCTCTAAAAGATTGCTCCTACTATTTATTTTTCCGATTGAACTCCCGCACCAATCCACTCTCCATAAAAGTGGATACTCTAAGCTAATTCATGTCCCAATAACAATTTTCTAAGTTACCATTGACTTTCACTCCCTCATTGCTCATTTGCTTTTGCTTCATCATCTATGTGTTATTCCTAAAAAGGTACGAGTATTATCCCATCCAGAATGGCAACAAGTAATGATTGACGAGATAACTTCTATGGAATATAATAATAAATTGATTTTTGTATCTACCTACTCTTGAAAAATTTATAGTTGATATTTAGAGTGTTTACAGTCAACGTTGGTCAAACTCGCAACAAACAAGTGGACCAGTTGAGATACAAGTTGGTAGCAAAAAAAGGTGACACATATCTCAATAGTTTTGATTTCAAAATTACTTTTTCCCTGTTGTTAAGATGGTATATGGTCATTTGTTCTTGTCTACGGATGCCATGAGGCACTGGTCTGGCCCACGGGGAGTTGTGAGCTATTAAGCACAGACACCTCTAAGAGTAGGTGTGTCACGGTGTCCGTGTCAAATTCCATGCTTCATAGGTTGTGAGGCTGCAGCGGTGCTGTATCTTTCTGTTCCAAAAGATTTTCTCTATATCTACTTATTCAAAAATCAATATTATAACTATCTAGTCCACGAGGAGATTGAATGTTCCAAAATATTATTCAGTGGAGGATTCCTTAAAAGAACTAGGAAAAACTAATTAAGCTACCTTTTCATTTTATGTTTACTATGTATAAAAATCATCTAACCTTCTAACTTTTAAGAACTACATAATTGATGATAGCACTTCCCTAAAAGAAAGAAAAGATCTGTCACCGATATCATTTCTTAGAACTCAATGAGCATCAGGAACAATCAGAAATAAATTGAATTCTGTTCCTATTCAACCTAAGCCAAGAGCCCTAAAAATTAAAAATTTGACATGATAGTATTTATAGTTTTATACTCACTAGTATACAGCAATAAATTTGTAATTATTATTACCTGGTAGGAAAGTAGCAAACAAGTAATGACTTCATAACACATAAATAAAAAATCAAATACATTCAAACAGGTTAACATATATCAAATCAACGCAATAGAATTACTCACTGTTGATATGATGTACTCTTCAAGTGATTCCTTGTACTTGTCATACAATGGTTGGGAATAGTCATGAGGAGGCTTTTGAGTGCACATATTGTATATGGTCCTGCAAAGAAATTTAAGGATAAATAATTTCCACAAAAAGTAAATTTTCCATCAACTCAAACAAAACCAAAACATCTCAGAGAAGAAGCATACGTGTACAGCATCATATAGTCATCAGAGGTGAACTGAGGTTCAGGTAGCCCTTCTAGAATATTCTTCAGCTTCTTTATTCCCTTCAGCATAAAATCCCATCCTTGATCTAAGTCGATAGTCTTGCGTTCACTCATGGATACGCCCCAGCCTAGACACCAAAATCTGCAACCAAATATTTACAAACTTCAACCAAACAGATAGAAAATCAAAATATCAATTCTCACCGGATAAAATCACGGAAAAACATAATTAAACCCTTCTCCCCCAAACTAAACCCTAAAGTGCTCCCAAACATAAATAAATTGCACTACAAAACCATTCTCAGATTTAACCAAATCCGGTTTGACGAAACCATGAGCATAACAAAACAATCTCCGGCATCAGAATCATGGAAACAGATGCTTCTAGAGCAATCCCTAAACTATTAAACGATGTCGCCGTAACGGAATTCTGGTTGTGCAGGGAAAAGAGAAAATTGAAGGAAGAAAAGAAACGTACCGTTAAGAGGTGAAGAAGCGTGAGCTTGATGGATAACTGGAAACCCTAATAACGATTCGGTGACGGAAGAGGCAAAAGGAAAATCAAGGATGAAGAAGATGATGATGAAAGAGCTCCAAAAACAAAGAATCTATAATCTATAATTTAACTATTAAAAACTTACTTTCTTACTCCCTCCGTCTCATAAAAAGTGTCCTATTTGAGCAATGCGCGGTTCTTAAGAAAATGATTAGATGTGTTGGTTGTAGTGAAAAAGTTAATGTCATTTACTAAAATACTCCTATTAAATGTAGTTGATAAAGTAGTTTAATAAAGTGAAATTTAATGAATAGGGGTATAGTAGTGGAAAAATAGTAATAATTACAACATTAGTAATGTAAATGGACAATTATTTTGAAACAAATAAAAAGTGCAAATAAGACACTTTTTATGAGACGGAGGGAGTAATTAACAAGTATACCCTTATGTTAAACTCCTCCTTAAACTAGATTAGATGGGCATTACTGTCTAATTACTAATTAGCTGCAATAATAGAGATTTAACATTTAATACAGCTGAGGTGTAATTTCTACAATTTTTTTCACGGTTATATCAAGTGATTCGGAAAAAAAATGGGATACCTAAAGCCATTCTATTTTGCTGTCAGTATTCGCATTGGGTATTGAAAAATAACTTTGAAAGTTGAAACCGGCATTGATGATTGTTCTTGAAACCCTCCTCTCTCAAACCCTCTGAACTGAAACCCTTCTCTCTCTCAACCCTACTTTCGTATTCTTCTTTTTCTGATGATTGTTCTTGAAATTCTTCTCTTCAAAACCGAACCTCATCGTATCATCGCCGGCATCGCGCCTCCAAGGAAACAAACAACAGAAATAATAAATCAAACAAACCCTCATCCCCAAATCACAAACCCTAACCCCATTTTCATTATTCAGATGGTGATTACATGTTACAAGCAATATGCAGTGAATGGGAACGAAACGAAAATCGCAAATAGAAGTCAAAACAGAGAAGTCTACCGATCCAAGAAGTAGCACGACTTCAGTTCAGGTATTCTCCTTCGTCTGCTTCTGGGGTTGTTTTGTGTTTGAATGGATGGAGTTTTGCTCGAATTTGTTGAATCTCAGAATTAGGCTCAACAAACTTAAGGGAAAGAAGAGATTTAGTGGAAGTTTTGGTAGTATTTTAGCTGAGCTTTTTTAGGGTTTATGTGGTAGTATTATACCGGAACATTATTCAGATGTGTTTCGATTTATATGCTGTTCTGGACTGGACCAATTGCTAGAATTGGCCAAACTCGCCTCTGCCCCAGAGCGGCCCAAATTGCCTAAGTCCAATCCTCAGAGGGGCAAAAGTTACCTTTCTGCCCCTCCCACCGGGCAAGGAACACAATGTTCCTCCCCGGATCTTCTGCCCGTCACGCACGGCTTCACTACTCCCCGAATAGCCATGGGCGGGTGCCCGGAGTTACGCCTATGCCCGACATAACGACTAGTTTCGAGCACCCTGCCCGACATAACGGCTAGTTTGGGTAGTTACCTATTCTTTGGGGAAAACGGTTATTTCGCCCCGAAAATAGGACCGTTGGCCACGCGCTGGGGGCTCTATATAAACCCTCTCGCTTGAGAGGGTCAGGTATCCAATATTCACCCTAAGAATTCATACTTTGTGCTTGCCCCTTTTTCTCTGACCCTTTCTTACTTGAGCGTCGGAGTGCCTTGCAGGTACACCCCCCTCCTCTCCATCCGACCAGCATCCCTGACGCACTTGGCGGTCTGATTCTACAGGATCTGATCCAGCCTTCACGATCATATGCATATGTGTTTTGTTAAATTTATTTTTTTACAATTTTTTTATGTTGCAGGTATGGAAATTCCTCCATAAATATGCGAAGCAAGCAAAGACTTCCTTTAATTCTCAGGCAGGTACAACCATTTGTTGAATTACCATGCTCTTTTAAGAGTTTAAGCATTTTTGTTCAAAAGATTGTATGAATTTCAAGTCTATTTTGATTGTGCTTTTATTTAGAGATATTACCTGAACTTCTTAGCAACAGTTTGACAATGTATAGTTAAATACTTTTTGTGCAGATAAAACATTGAAATTACATGATATTGGTGATAGGAACCGGAAATTAAATTCCAGAGTATATCTAACAGATACATTGTAACCCTTCATGTACTTTTGAGGGTTTCCAAACAGAATGCATATTGGAGTGTAATATGAATATAATCATTTGGGATTTAGTGTTTTATATGATTGTATTTTAGAATTGAGATACTTGAGTTTTCACCCACTGATATATTGGATTTGAGCATTGGTTGTATTAATAATAGGATTTACCTTAACTTAACACAAAAAGTGGAAGAAAGAATTTATGTTTCATATTTGATTGTTTCTTGACTAGCAATGGATTGTGACTATCTAACTTGGTATTAATATTGAATTAAGCTCTTAGGAATGTAGGACCTTAAAACAATTTTATCCATGCACTGTAATCTTACTTAAATTATCTTATGAGCATGAGATCCCGAAACATTTTCTAGATGGTTGGTTTGGCTGTGATTATAAAGGCATGAAATGTTGTTCTAATAACATAAATTTGTGCTCATAAATCATTGTCAATTCAATTAGTGTTTTGTTATAGTGAAGATTTAAGTGAAGATTTAAGAGTGTTGAATTGTGTTTTTTTTTTAATTTTAACAGTTGTTACAGTTGCTGTTGAAGCTTCTCAAGATCAAAGAAGATCGAAGGGTTCTCATTTTTAAGCTGCTTGATTGTGAGTTTATGCTTCATTGTGGTGCTGAGATAGTGATTCCTAGCTTTTCTCATATCACCAATTGAGGTGATATTGATCTTAGGAATGTATGACCTTAAAACAATTTTATCCATGCACTGTAATCTTACTTAAATTATCTCATGAGCATGAGATCCCGAAACATTTTCTAGATGGTTGGTTTGGCTGTGATTATAAAGGCATGAACTGTTGTTCCAATAACACAAATTTGTGCTCATAAATCATTGTCAATTCTATTAGTGTTTTGTTATAGTGAAGATTTAAGAGTGTTGAATTGTGTTTTTTTTTTTATTTTAACAGTTGTTGCAGTTGCTGTTAAAGCTTCTCAAGATCAAAGAAGATCGAAGGGTTCTCATTTTTAAGCTGCTTGATTGTGAGTTAATGCTTCATTGTGGTGCTGAGATAGTGATTCCTAGCTTTTCTCATATCACCAATTGAGGTGATATTGATCATTTTGTTCTCTTTACAATTCGATACCTTTGTCACTGGCATAGCACTGCAATATGAATGCACCTGTAAATTGATTCACTTGATTTCTACTTATACCTTCATTTTCTGTTGAGTGAAAATAGGACGGGTGAAGTTATGCTATTGTAATGCCCCTTTTCTCCATGAACTTTCTTACTGGTGTAATAAACTTTTTCCACTGAATAAAGCTCTGCTGCTTTATATTTTTTTGTTATATTTTTCCTCCGCTATCCGAACTGAATTGTATCTTTTAATTTTCACTGCAATGAAACTCACGACAATGATTTTTCTGCTGCTGTGTATCGTTCTCTTTGAATGGACTATTCTGCATTTTTCTGTTTTTTCTGTGAAACCTTCTTTCAAATGCTATGTATTTTTCTGTGGTGCATTGGTTATGTTGGTTAACAACTGTTAGGAAGTTCTTGAGTAGTTTCCTGCTGCTATTATTTGGTTATAATTATTATTTCAAATCGCAATTTACTATTTATTTATGATATTTTTTTATATATTTACTTTAAACATTAGAATTATATCAAATCACAACTTACTATTTATTTGTGATATTTAAAAATAAAGAGAAATAAAGAGGAATTACTATTCTATTACTATACCTAAATAATGAGAAATAAATTTATTTGATATATTTCATTATCATTCAATTTTTTATCTTTAAATATTTTAAGAGTCATTTATTAATTGTGGTAGTAAATAATTTTAAAGGCTAATGTAGTTTCACAATAATATGTATTTTTTTTGTTTTACTGAATGAGATATTATTATTATTATTATTATTATTATTACTATTATTATTATTATTAACAAAATATATTTAAAAAATCAAACTCAAAGAGAAGAGATTTGATGATCGAAATCTCCGAAGGCACGGGTAGATGACTATAAATAGCATTCAAAATAAAAATAAAAACATAATGTGTAATGATTAACCCGTATTGATAATATTATCTATGATTTAAAAAAAACATTTTAAAAATATGTTTCTTATTAATAAATATTAAAAAAATTATATATTTTTAAAAAATATTAATAATAATAACAGAATATAATTTTATTTTATTATAAAAATTGTTATTTGAATAAAATAGAGAGAAAAATAACATTTGTTACTAAGAAATATTAAAAATCACATATTTTTATGAAATGTCAATAAAAATCACGTGTTTTTAAAAAATATTAATAAAAATTACCTGATTTTTATTAATATTTCTTAAAATACTTTTTTAAAAATATTTCTTAATACAATTGTAATTTTTTAATTGAAATGTGTATTCTTAATTTAAAACAAATTTCACTATTTTTTAAAATAACATTGTATTCTATTCACACAAATTAAATTATAAAGTACTAACTATTTGTTTTTTAGTTTTTTATTTTTTACTACACATTTTGAATATTATTTTGTATTGTATTTAAAAATAAAACAATTTTATTATTTACATTAAGTTAATAGAACATGATTAAATTTAAAGAAAAAAAATGTGAATTTTTTTTTTAAAACCAAGAAGACTCTATTTTTTATTGTATTCAAAAAATGTAAGAAATCTATTTTATTTTATAAAAAGAAATTATGATTTAATAAAAAGAAAATTATTTATTACCAAAATTAGGAGATATTATTTTAAGTAAGAATCATGAGTCTCTAAGTGATTATTTATAACCATTAGATTAGAAGAATATATAGGTATTAAATGAGTGTAACTATTAGGGTAATACATTGGTGTAATTGTTTATATAAACTGTCCGACATGTTCAACTATTTTTAAAAATTCAACTATTTAGAATAAGTTAAAAATATTTTTATAAATAGACTCACGGGTTCAAGGCGCTTATGAATAGTTATTCTATAGAAAATATTTTAGAAAAATAATTAGGGGTATGAGTGAAATTATTAGAATAAAATTTGACTTATTTAATTAAAAAATTATAATTATTGAAATGTCATTCTTTATTTAAAAAAAAACTAAAATTTTACTTAAAATTACTTTTAGAATATTTATTGTAGAATTTATAAATATATATTAAATTGTTATAGATAATTATTTGTTAAATTATATGTAAAACTATATATTAAATTGTCATTTTATAGAAACTTATAAAACTATATATTAAATTGTCATTTTATAGAAACTTATTAAATTGTTATTGATAAAATTATTTATATAAACGGGAATAAATTACAAATATTTTTTATAAATTGACACACAATTCAACGCGCTTATAAACAAGAAAAAAATCTACATGTTGATACACGGGTAGATGTGAATGTATCTATGAGATACCGGCTGTAGACTGATCATTTTAATGTCCATCTTTTATATCTTTGTTTTGTTATTGATAAAAAAACGGGAAAAATTTTAATATTTATAAACTATGTTTATAAATATTTTTAAAAACGGGAAAAATTCAACTATTGATAAAATTATTTTTATATACAAAAATTCATTATAAATACTTTTTATAAATTGACACACGGGTTCAGCGCACTTATAAGTGAGAAATATTCTACATGTTGATACACGAGTAGATGTGGACGTATCTATGAGATGTCAGCTGTAGACTGATCATTTTAATGTCCATCTTTTATATCTTTGTTTTGTTATTGTTTTATATAATTGAAGTTATAAACTGTTGTACGATTTTTTTATAATTACGGATCAATACTTAAAAGTTAGTGCATAATATTAGTAGATATTTGAAACTATGTGAATATTTATGGATTGCAAAATAAGTTAATAATAATTTTATAAATTAACACATGTTTACAAGAAACTTATAAACGGGAAAAAGTTTACATGTTGATACAATTATTTTTTATAAACAGAAATAAGTTACAATCATTTTCTATAAACGGGAATCAGTTATGAATATTTTTATAAACGGAAAAAATTCAACTATTGATAAAATTATTTTTATAAACAACAATACATTATAAATACTTATTATAAATTGACACGCGGGTTCAACGCACTTATAAGTGAGAAATAGTCTACATGTTGATACACGGGTAGATGTGGACGTATCTATGAGATGTCAGCTGTAGACTGGTCATTTTAATGTTCATCTTTTATATCTTTGTTTTGCTATTGTTTTATATAATTGAAGTTATAAACGGTTGTACGATTTTTTTATAATTACGGATCAATACTTAAAAGTTGGTGCATAATATTAGTAGATATTTGAAACTATGTGAATATTTATGGATTGCAAAATAAGTTACTAATAATTTTATAAATTGACACATGTTTACAAGAAACTTATAAACGGGAAAAAGTTTACATGTCGATACAATTATTTTTTATAAACAGGAATAAGTTACAATCATTTTCTATAAACGAGAATCAGTTATGAATATTTTTATAAACGGAAAAAATTTAACTATTGACAAAATTATTTTTATAAACAACAATACATTATAAATACTTTTTATAAATTGACACGCGGGTTCAACGCACTTATAAGTGAGAAATAGTCTACATGTTGATACACGGGTAGATGTGGACGTATCTATGAGATGTCAAATGTAGACTAGTCATTTTAATGTTCATATTTTATATCTTTGTTTTGCTATTGTTTTATATAATTGAAGTTATAAACGGTTGTACGATATTTTTATAATTACGGATCAATACTTAAAAGTTGGTGCATAATATTAGTAGATATTTGAAACTATGTGAATATTTATGGATTGCAAAATAAGTTACTAATAATTTTATAAATTGACACATGTGTACAAGAAACTTATAAACGGGAAAAAGTTTACATGTCGATACAATTATTTTTTATAAACAGGAATAAGTTACAATCATTTTCTATAAACGGGAATCAGTTATGAATATTTTTATAAACGGAAAAAATTCAACTATTGATAAAATTATTTTTATAAACAACAATACATTATAAATACTTTTTATAAATTGACACGCGGGTTCAACGCACTTATAAGTGAGAAATAGTCTACATGTTGATACACTGGTAGATGTGGACGTATCTATGAGATGTCAACTGTAGACTGGTCATTTTAATGTTAATCTTTTATATCTTTGTTTTGCTATTGTTTTATATAATTGAAGTTATAAATTGTTGTACGATTTTTTAATAATTACGGATCAATACTTAAAAGTTGGTGCATAATATTAGTAGATATTTGAAACTATGTGAATATTTATGGATTGCAAAATAAGGTACTAATAATTTTATAAATTGACACATGTGTACAAGAAACTTATAAACGGGAAAAAGTTTACATGTCGATACAATTATTTTTTATAAACAGGAATAAGTTACAATCATTTTCTATAAACGGGAATCAGTTATGAATATTTTTATAAACGGTAAAAATTCAACTATTGATAAAATTATTTTTATAAACAACAATACATTATAAATACTTTTTTTAAATAGACATGCGGGTTCAACGCACTTATAAGTGAGAAATAGTCTACATGTTGATACACGGGTAGATGTGGACGTATCTATGAGATGTCAGATGTAGACTGGTCATTTTAATGTTCATATTTTATATCTTTGTTTTGCTATTGTTTTATATAATTGAAGTTATAAACGGTTGTACGATTTTTTTATAATTACGGATCAATACTTAAAAGTTGGTGCATAATATTAGTAGATATTTGAAACTATGTGAATATTTATGGATTGCAAAATAAGTTACTAATAATTTTATAAATTGACACATGTTTACAAGAAACTTATAAATGGGAAAAAGTTTACATGTCGATACAATTATTTTTTATAAACAGGAATAAGTTACAATCATTTTCTATAAATGGGAATCAGTTATGAATATTTTTATAAACGGAAAAAATTCAACTATTGATAAAATTATTTTTATAAACAACAATACATTATAAATACTTTTTATAAATTGACACGCGGGTTCAACGCACTTATAAGTGAGAAATAGTCTACATGTTGATACACGGGTAGATGTGGACGTATCTATGAGATGTCAGATGTAGACTGGTCATTTTAATGTTCATATTTTATATCTTTGTGTTGCTATTGTTTTATATAATTGAAGTTATAAACGGTTGTACGATTTTTTTATAATTACGGATCAATACTTAAAAGTTGGTGCATAATATTAGTAGATATTTGAAACTATGTGAATATTTATGGATTGCAAAATAAGTTACTAATAATTTTATAAATTGACACATGTTTACAAGAAACTTATAAACGGGAAAAAGTTTACATGCCGATACAATTATTTTTTATAAACAGGAATAAGTTACAATCATTTTCTATAAACGGGAATCAGTTATGAATATTTTTATAAACGGAAAAAATTCAACTATTGATAAAATTATTTTTATAAACAACAATACATTATAAATACTCTTTAAAAATTGACACACGGGTTCAACGCACTTATAAGTGAGAAATAGTCTACATGTTGATACACGGGTAGATGTGGACGTATCTATGAGATGTCAGCTGTAGACTGGTCATTTTAATGCCAATCTTTTTATTTTTTATATATTAAATCTATTAGATGCCAACTATAGACTGATCATTTGATTTTTATTATTTCATACATTGAATTAAGTTTGATATATTTACTTATGCTATTGTAGGAATGAAAAATTCGATGAAAAACTTAATATTGTTACAACGATGAAGTACGATGTTCAAGTCAAATATTGTGTATTGAATGATATTACTATATATTTTTTAATACCATATGTAGGAAGTCTTAATTTTGTATTTGATAATTTATACGTAATATTGTTGTTGGATTTATTAACCTATTAAATTGGTTAAGTTCTAAAAAAAATTAGAATCTGAAAAAAATAATGCTAGATTGATAAGTGATTTTTCGCAACGTATAAATTATTTTTTTCATTAGTTTTTACTTTTTTAAGTTATACTATTTTGTAATGTTTATGTAAAATTTTCAGTGGATTAATAAATTTATTATATTAGCTTTACTATTAAAGTTTTAGAGACGACAAAGATTTAACGATTGACAAGTGTTTTTTACAACGTATATCCACCTATTAGATTGGTTACGCTGTAAAAATTTTAAAATCTTAAAAAAATTACAGGATTGACAAGTGATTTTTGCAACGTAGTATGTGAATACAGACAAGACCCGTGCGATAGTACGGGTAACCCGCTAATAGAAAAAATAAAAAGGAATGCAAGTAAATGAAGAGAAAATAAGAAAATCGTGCACCGAAAGCTTGTTAAATGTATTTAGCATTTTTTTTACATAAAGTTTTATTATGAGAAATTAATTGACGTTTTTAACTTTTTAGGAAGAAATTAAAAAAAAAACAATTAATTATTAGTGGCTTTTAGTATGCAGGTTCATTTAAGGAGTTTTGTGAATCTAGAAGCAAATACGGTCAGATTTAATAATTTTTTGGATTTATTGAAATTAAAAATTAGAATATAATACATTACCACACATAATCTTGCATATGTGTCTTTATTTCCTACTCGAGAAAAAAAGAATATATACTGACAATGTAAAATATTTTTACACTGTCAAACAATGACGGACGTGTATCCCGCAAAGACACACGTTTAATTTTAAAATACTGATATGACATGGTAGAATATTATAATTCTATTAGATGATGGTGTATAACTAATTTACACTAACAGTGCACTACTTTTAATCTCTTTACTACTCACCAAATATTTCTAAAAATATTTATTGAAAATTAAAAAGATCGTAATAAAACCGTGATTGCAAAACACTTGATTTTTGTTTTTAAAAGAGGAAATTATAGACAGTTTGTTTAATGTTTAAAAAAAATATTTTTTTAAAAATATTTTTCAAAATATTATAATTTATTTTAAATTCATTTTTATATAAATTAAAAAATTAATTTTAATATTCTATAAAATAAATATATGTTATTAAAAATTAAAACATAATTAAAATTATAATTTTTTCAAAAAAAATGTATCTCAAAAATAAATGTTGTTTTAAGATTTTATTTATATTACATTTAAAGAATAAATATGATAGTTTTGTTTGTAAATATCTATGTGATTTAAAAGGACACTTAGAGATTATAATAATAAATGAAATTATTATTATTATTATTAATATTATTATTATTATTATTTACCATTTATTTGATTTCAACGTGTAATTTCTTTTATTATTTTATTCAATTTAATAAAATTTTATTACACTATCAATATATCAAT